>PQFF01000174.1:0-137672 GCA_003547095.1 Diversispora epigaea | reverse complement strand
TTTTTTTTTTTTTTTTTTTTTTTGAATTTTGAATGTTATTTTTTATTAATTACGATTATCTATATCCATTTATATATTGACTTTTTTCATCTAGATTCACCATTATGCCCTTATTAGAGTAATTTGTATAGAACAGGATCTTTCTTATCCAGAAAATTTTGGTATTGCTCCTTCAACTATCAAGGAACAAGATTTTATTTCTGAATAATAATAATGAATGAATTAATTAAATTAATTAACTACTTCTTTCTTTATTCTTGTGTAATTTTTTTGTTTTTTTCTTTTTCTGTAATTTATTTCCTTTTTTTTTTTTTTATATATACCCCGTGTTTATATTTGTATAAATATATATTTTTGTCTTTATATATTTATTTATATAATTATATATATTTTTATACATATGCTATATACGTGTAAAAAAAAAACTTTAAATAAAATAAAACTTTAAATAAAATAAAATAAAATAAAAAATTATTGTTATTGTTACGCTAATAAACATTGTCCGTTATCATTTATCATCATTTTTAACATCAGGTGACTTGTTTCAATTCGATACATATGTTTTCCATAATACATATTGTTCCCCTGATTAACCTTGATCTTCCGAAGGGTTACCCTAAGTAACAAAAATACCTAAATTGTCTATTGTTTTGATTCTTTTGTTAAAGAAATTATCAATTAAAATATGTTATAAATAACCGAATTAGAAAACTTTAAAAAAAATTCCTAACATCTATAAAAAAAACCAAAAAATTTAAAAAATTCCTTCCCATAAAGGAATAATAACAATAATAACAATAATAATAAAAAAAACACCATAAAAATGAAGAATCTTATAATATTTGTTTTCGTCATTATCGCTTTTAGTAATAATTTTAATTATTTCGCTTACTCTATGGAGTCCATAGAACCTGTTTCATTTTCTCCACCTTTCGGAATAAAATTTCTAACCAATGAAACGACAACAAATTCAACAGCATCTTGTGATGCTGATAATTTCCAATGTGGTACCGGATGTTGTAAAAATAATTGGAAATGTTCAGAAGAAAAAGATTCTTGTATTGTATTTTGTAGTTCATCATCTGATATACCATCATGCGGTGACGGTTGTTGTCAAGGACATGGTTATATATGTGATAGTACCGACAATCAATGTTATGCTCCCACTTCCCTTTTTATAAAAAAAACAAATGATGGGTCATCAATAACATTCAAATCATCAAAGTCGACGATATTTTTAATAGTTTCAATGACATTAGTTTGTATGATGATGATATAAAATGACGAAAACATTAACAATCCCCTTGAAAAAAAAAATGAACGATAATACATTATTATTATAATGTATTATTTTTTATTATATTTATAGCGAGCAATATTTTAATTATTATATTATAGCAAGAAATATTTTTATTTATTATCATTATTTTTAGATTTGTTAGAATTGTTATTATCAATACTATCTACGTTTAGCATAGCATAATAATCATTTTTTATTGTTCTTTTTTTAATATTAAAAGTATTTGATATGTTTGATGCATTTAATGTATTGATTAATGAAACCAAATTTGGAATCATGAATAAAAAACAATCAATTTTGAAAATAAAAAAATAAAATTAAGTTCATTGGATTTATGTATTCTGGCGTATTCTCTAAAGCTTAGTCATAAAAACTTTGGAAGGGATTAGTTTTTTCTTTGCAGCATGCATTAAAAGTTCAAGAGACTTCACCGCTTGAATTATCTGAACTTTGTATGAGGACCCTGGGCAATATATATAAGAAAATTAATCTAGTCTTATTTTAACGTTCTAAAACTTTCCAAATTGGAAGGTCGGGGATTTTTGCATTATGATGTTACATCGCGAGGTAATTTATAAATAGAATCAACTCATTCAATTTTACCCGAATTAGAACAATCGTTATCCGGTTTTTCCATAATCAAATTATAATCTAGTGATTTATCCTTATATTTAATTTATTTAATTTCTAGAACTTTTAAAGCAAGCACGTTTTTTAGGAATTTCATATTATCAATGAAGAATTGCCTTTATATATTTCGCAAGTAACACATTTTTGGCCAAGACTTTTGGCTAAAATGTTTGATAACTTTCTATTGGATAGTAATTTAAAAAACAATGAATGAGGTGATTCCAAAAAGTTGTGTTGCAAACATGATGGTAAAATTCAATTCACATAATTCATATTGAGAAATTGTATTCAATTCTTTCCCTTTTGATGTTAAAAAAATCATTGTGCTCTGCAAGGTGGATTTTAATACAACCATATATATATTCAAAATCAAATGAAAATAATTATAAAAAGGCTCAATTCGGAGAACTTTGACTTTAAGCAACGAAGAAAACTTCAAAGCTTAATTCCAATTTTACAAATTAAAGTCATAAAATAAAAATTCTCAATCCATAAAAAAAATTAAAAATTAAAATAATGATGAAGAACCACGTAATATTTGCTTTTATCTTTATCACCTTTATTGGTGCATTCGCTTTTGCGCACGGCACTGAAGTTCACACTGACGAACCTACTTATACTCCTGAACCTACTTACACACCTGAACCTACTTACACTCCTGAACCTACTTACACTCCTGAATATTCTCCTCCTGAACATACTTACACTCCTGAATATTCTCCTCCTGAACATACTTACACTCCTGAATATTCTCCTCCTGAACATACTTACACTCCTGAATATTCTCCTCCTGAACATACTTACACTCCTGAACATACTTACACTCCCGAACATTCTTACGATCCTGAACATACTTACACTCCCGAACATTCTTACGATCCTGAACATACTGATGCTCCTACCCATCCTTATTCTGACGTAAGTTATACTGATATGTATACCGACATTCCAACCGATTACCAAACTACCTATTCCATGCCCAGCTTTAAACCTAGTGATTATTATTCAAGTGGAAAGTCGACATTTGATTCAGCATTTGGTCCCATGATGGTAGTTTTGACAATTTCCGTTACATTAGTTTATTTGAAAAATTTATTGTAATTTATTATATATAATGTAATTATTCGATTCTTGATTTTTTTCTATATATGTAATAAATTCTTCGCGATAATAGAATTAAATTATAATAAATTTAAGATTGCGCTACTTTGTTACAATTTGAATATTTGATTGAGTATTGTGATTTTGATATGTTCTAAAAATAGATGTAGTAAAGGCATGTGACCACTTACCAAAATTTATTTTTAAAAATTTCACCATAAAAAAGAAATTTAAGCAAAAAATTTTCAGTAACTTTATAAAAGTTCTCAGAAAAAAATTTTCAAATAATGAAAAATCTCGTAACATTTGCTCTTATCATTATCACCTTTATTAGTGCATTCGCTTTTGCAGGCGAAATTAATTCAAGAACTACACCTGTTCTTTATCCCAATACTTATACTCCTACCTTCCCTATTCATACTGAACATACTTATTCTTCTGCCCCCTCTATTCATACTGAACATACTTATACTCCTATCCCCTCTATTCATACTGACTATACTCACAGTAGTAACGATAATACTTATACTGATATTCCTACTACCATTCAATCCATGCCTACCAGTCCCGACATTCCTTCTCCCAGCGCTTTTAGTCCTAGTCATTATAATTCAAGTGGAAAGTCGGTGATATTTGATTCAGCATTTGGTTCCATGTCGATGGTGGTTTTGACAATTTCATTTACATTAGCTTATTTGACAATGTTATTATAATACATTATAATTGTATTATAGTTATTATTATTATTTTTTCATATCTTTTGAGTATTACCTTTATTATTCAATTCAATTATTCCATATTTTACGATAAATAAAATGATATAATGAAAATACCAGAAAAATCTACAATACTGTTGCGTACATTTAACCGCAGTACATAAAACCAAAAAGTGCTTTTTCTAATTAATAATCCACTATAAAATAATAATAATAATAATCTCAAAACCTGCCTGTAAAGCGAATTTCACTATCTCTATAAAGTAAAAATCCAAAAATCTCGTAACCTAAATGAAAAAAAATGCTTCAACATGTGCTGAAATTTATTATTTATGTACGGGAGAAACAGGATGTTGTCCTGTAGGCACAATCTATGATGAGATATGGTATGTAGACTGCGGTAATGGTATAATACATGAATACATGTCCTTGTTGTTGTGGAACTGATGATCATTGTACTCATGAAAAAATGGAAAGCAGGTAACACTGAATTTAGTATTTTTGATATTTATTTTTATTATTACTATTATTACTTTTCAGTATTATTATTATCATCCAATCTATTTTTATCTTGCCGTTAAATTTAGCAAGATTAGGTAAGATTTATAATTAATTCGATATTAATTAAAATTTAAATAAATTCCATTTTTCTAGCGTGATAATCATTTTTTAAAGAAATTAACTGTTAAATCTATAATAGTAAATATTTTATTGTCCAAATCTGCATACATATTAATATTAACATCCCATTTAATGAAACAAGAAACTAGAAAACTATAAAATCCTAAATTACGAAACATTGATATTAAATGAATGTAACGGATGGATTGTAACACATCATTAATAACCATACTAGACTTTGCTAAGTATAACTATCAATTCCTATATGCATATGCATGCATATGGCTCCATCAAGCAACGCACGAAGGAATATCCCTCGCGCTCCATTTGCATCCCTATCCATAACCACATTACATCCCTTGCACTTGTAAACTTTTAGTTTATAATTTTCACTTATAATGGAAGCAAGCCATATATAATTTTTAACTATATCAATCTTTTTAATTCAAGTATGTCAATTTACAAAATTAATAAAAAAAAAAACTATTNTTATAATTAATTCGATATTAATTAAAATTTAAATAAATTCCATTTTTCTAGCGTGATAATCATTTTTTAAAGAAATTAACTGTTAAATCTATAATAGTAAATATTTTATTGTCCAAATCTGCATACATATTAATATTAACATCCCATTTAATGAAACAAGAAACTAGAAAACTATAAAATCCTAAATTACGAAACATTGATATTAAATGAATGTAACGGATGGATTGTAACACATCATTAATAACCATACTAGACTTTGCTAAGTATAACTATCAATTCCTATATGCATATGCATGCATATGGCTCCATCAAGCAACGCACGAAGGAATATCCCTCGCGCTCCATTTGCATCCCTATCCATAACCACATTACATCCCTTGCACTTGTAAACTTTTAGTTTATAATTTTCACTTATAATGGAAGCAAGCCATATATAATTTTTAACTATATCAATCTTTTTAATTCAAGTATGTCAATTTACAAAATTAATAAAAAAAAAAACTATTACTGTTTTTTGCTGCTTAATAAAAGTATCATAACTCTGCTGGTGTTTTAAAATTTAAAATTTATTTTTTATCGTGCTCCTAAAACATCTCATCTTTGCGAAATAAATATAAAAAAAAATAGTTGCAGATGCTATAAATAATTATATTGGAAATTTCTTTCGTATAAATTCATTGTTTAATAAAATTGTATTGTTAATCGCCGCAAAACAAAGCTGTCCGAAAAACGTTAGGCATTCCATTAAATGTTTGTTAAATACTCCATATTAGTATAATTAAGTGTAACGAACAACATAGTATTATTGTTTGAAATACTATATTTAGATTTAACAAAGGTAAACGCGGAATATTTAAAAAAAAAGATTTTAACACCGCGGACGTGTATTTTTTATTTGTTTTAAAAAAACAATATACTTACCTTATCTCTCATTTATCTCTCCTTTTAAGTAAAACAATTCCTTATCCCTTTGAAAATCGGCATTTTTTAATGTACCTTAATCTTCTATTGGACTTTAATGTACATTATTGCCAGGGGAAGATCAAGTGAATATTTTTCATATAAATTTAACAGAAACAATTATTTAATTGTTAATACAATACAATTATTTAATATGTATTATTATTTAAAAATACAAATAAATTATTAAATAAAACAAGAAGAAAAAAGGATGAAAACATAATCAGAACATTGAATGTGAAATTATACCCGAATCTTGCACAAAAATGCTTGCTAAAGCGATGGATGGGATTGATGAGATTGACCTATAACACGATCATTGACTATTTGCAAAGTAGACGATTTTTAATTGTGCGTGTAGATGAAAATAAGAATAAATATAAGGAGATGATAAACTTTCCAAAGATACAATTTCTAAGAACGGTCGCGTACTTAAAATTGAGAAGTAAGAAAGTTTATAATGATATACCAAACAACATAATTGACGAAACTGTGGATGAAGCCATTAAAAATTTCAATTCGAAAGATAATAAAACCAGGTTGAAATTTAAGACCAAGAAAGACCTAAAAAATACCATCACCATACGCGCACAAAATTTCTCGAAAAAAAATTGGAATCAATTCTATGTATCATACCTATTTTGTAATTCCATGAGAACACCAAGGAAGAAACCATATAATCTCATAGAAGGATCAAGGGATTTAAGAGCTTTGCATTTTGAGACCAAGAGAAAAAATAACAGTTGGCCATTAGAAAAGATCAATAATGATTGCAAGCTCACATGCCATAGAAAAACTAATGATTGGATTCTTTCGTGGGTACATGAAAGACAAAAAGAGTTAAAAGAAACACACGAGAGATTCGTAGCTATTGATCCAGGAGTTCAAACCCGTTTGTAATGTACTCACCCACCAAAGGAATTACAGAAGTTGGTAAGAATGATGCACAGAGGTTGTTCAGACTTTGCTTACATGCAGACAAACTAAGTTCAACAAGGGACAAACTTAAAAGCTCGATTTCTAAGAGAAAGAAGAAGCAGGCTAAAAGAATTGATAAAGCGATTTCAAGAATCTTTAGGAGGATCAAAAACCTGAGGAATGAATTACACAAGAAAACCATTAATCATCTTGTGAAAAATTATGATGTTGTTATTATACCTGAATTTAATGTTTCGAACATGGTGAGACGAGAAATAAGAAAGATCAATTCAAAAACCGTGAGGAGGATGTTAACATGGTCACATTACTCATTCCGACAACGGCTGAAACACAAAGCCGAAGAGATTGGTATGAAAATGATCATACAGAACGAAGCATATACTTCAAAAACATGTTCTGCATGTGGAAACATACAGAATATAGGAGGGAGAAAAGTTTACAAGTGCAAGGGATGTAATGTGGTTATGGATAGGGATGTAAATGGAGCGGGATATTCCTTCGTGCGTTGCTTGATGGAGCCATATGCATGCATACGCATGCATATGTAGGAATTGATAGTTATACTTAGCAAAGTCTAGTATGGTTATTAATGATGTGTTACAATCCATCCGTTACTATATATCTTTGTTCTTATTGTCTTTCTTTAAGCAGGTTACATTATTTAATTTCAATGTTTCGTAATTTAGGATTTTATAATTTTCTAGTTTCTTGTTTCATTAAATGGGATGTTAAATTTAACGGTTGCTCACGTTCATTCAAATTTACATAAATGTTCTATTGGATAAATTTGTTTGTATGAATCTTTGGTTACTCGAATTTACTCGAATCTAATTTCGTAACTTAAATTCAAAAAGCAGTTGTCATACATTTTAACATTTTTTAATGACATTTAAGGAAATTAGTGATCCCCAAAAATGTGGAAAATAATTTCCGAACGTACTTTGATCTCGATTTATTAATAATTATAAAATTTCTAGATTTCTTCTCCGGTGTTCTTTTAATAATAAAGAAATCAGTTGTGCTCTATAAAATTAATGTTCCATATCCTCTATATAGTAAAAATGCTGCACAAATAATTTTTTTTTTACATATGTTAAGATTCTCTATAAAAAGGATCACTTTTGAGGGATTTGATCGTATATTGCCAGAGTTAACTTTGAAAGCAAAAATTATTATTTCATCATAATTTCATTTTACAAATTCATAAATTAGACTTATAAAATAAAATTCTTAACCCATAAAGAAAAAATTCAAAAATGAAGAATCTCGTAACATTTGCTTTAATAATAATCACCTTTATTAATACGTTCAATAATTTCGCTTTTGCTTTGAGCAGTCCTTTGAAAAGAAGAGGAAATTTTGAGTTCAATGAAATATTAAGCGATTTAGGAACTTGTACTGACTCTGGTTATTTTCCATGTTCGGATGGATCAGGATGTTGCCCTATAGGTTCATCTTGTATAAGCGGGAACAAGTGTAGTGTATCTTGCACCTCAGCAGATGTATACTGCGATAATGGCTCTTGTTGTAAACAAGGTCAAACTTGCGGAACCGATGGTTTTTGTCACTCAGGCTCTAGTTCTACTAGTATTATAATCCCTTCCTATACTTATACTACTCCTACTTATACTTATCATACTCCTACTTATACTTATCCTACTTCCACTAGAACTACTCCTACTAGAACTACTACTAGTCCTATTGTTATTTATTCCCCTACTACTTCTACTTCTTCTAAACCCAAACCTACTGCTACTAATACTCCTCCAGTTTTTAATGGTGTTTCTGGTTCTAATGGAAAGTCGGCAACATTTGATTCATTTGGTTCCATATCGATAGTAGTTTTGACATTGGCTTATTTATTATTATTACACTAATTAATATTTTTAATACCTTTAATATTATCTTTGTTATGTTTTTATTTTGTCTGTAACATTAATTTTTAATTTAATTTGATAAGATAGAAATTATAAATTCACAATCACACAGTAAAAATAAATAAATATATATATATATATGCACATGGTTGCACTTTAATTATCTACCTTTCTATTGGATAATGATTTCTTTATACTTTAAAAAAATGCGAAACAATTGCTCAGCGTCGAATCTAAAAATATGAAAATTATTAAGTTTAAAATTTTTTTTGCGTTTTCTGCGTCAAGATGCTTGATTCCAGCGAAGAAAATCGGCGATTGCATTCAAACTTTTGAGAAAAAAAAATAAATTATAATGAATAAAAAATAATTATTCCTCTATATGGTATAAATCCCAATGACTGTATAGTAACGAAGTTAACTTCGAAGCCCATAAAGCAAAAATTACAATTTCATATGTTCATAAATTAAAGTCATAAGATAAAAGGAAAAATAATGAAGAATCCGCTTTCATTTCGTCTTTATTAATACTTTCGATAATTTCGCTTTTGCTTTGAGGTCATAAAATGTAACAACTTATGTGAGGAGGAACAGGATGCTGCATACAAAGACGCGCATCGAATAGAATTTAAGAACAATATCAATCATTCATGTATGTATAATTAATGCTGTCCTCCGATAATTTTAATGAATCAGTTTGTACACTACCAAATAGCCCTATATGTACATATAAATCCTCTTTGTTAATTTATGTAAACAAAAAAAAATCATTATAAAAAGGCTCACTTTTAAGTGTTTGAATTGGATTCTTCGAACTTCGAATCCTGCCTTAAAGCAAAAATAAGTTCATAAATTTATATATTAGAGTCATAAAAAATAAATTTTCTCAACTTATTAAATTAGAAATCAAATAATGAAGAATCTCATAAAACGTGCTTTCATCGCTATCACCCTTATTAATATCGCTTTTGCTTTCCGTAATCCTTTAAGTCCTCGAAGTCCTCTAGAATGGAAAAGAGCTTCAACTTGCGATACTGGTTACTATTTATGTGAAGGAGGAGTGGGATGTTGCCCTAATGGTGTAGCTTGTTTAGTAGAGCAAATGGCATGCGACATAGCTTGCACTGCAGCAGATACATATTGTAGTAATGGTAATTGTTGTAAACCAGGTACATATTGTGGATCTGATAATCTTTGTTATAAAGACACCACCACGGCTATTGCAACTCCTACGGTTTCGATTCCTGTTATTTCAAGTACTGTTATTCCAACGTATTATACTACGGATGATGATTATACTACGGATGATTATACTACTTCGGATGATTACACTCCTACTTCCACTAAAATTACAACTCCTACCACCAAACCTCTAACTTCTCCCAATAGTACTCCAACTTCTTCACCTAGAACTACCACTAAACCAGTAACATCTCCTACTGCTAAAGAAACTACTACTTCTACTACTCCTATTCGTCCTCCTCTTGCTACAGGATCTACAGGAAGGTCGGCAAAACTTAGTCCGATGGTGGTTTTGATAATTTCATTGACATTAGCTTATTTTATAAAATTTTCATAATATATTATTATTTTTATTACTACACCAATTCTATTCCGTGTTTTATTAATTTAAAATAACAATATTAATAATTAATCTTTTAAATATATATATATATATAGATAAATCTTTTTATTCATATAAAACATTCAAAATTTTTTTTCGAAATTTAAATTATAATAATTATAATAAATAAATTTAAAGATTCCTTACTATTAAAATTTGAACTTACACTCATATAAATGACGTTGCGAAAGTTTCTATGTGCCACATCGAATTGTTTTACTTTTTTTGAACAAAGAAGGAATTACCTTTGATTATGATGATTATTTTTGTTTATGATAAATATAGACTTTATTATAAATTTACTGAATTAGGTAATTCAAATTAATTTGTTACAGATATATTTACTAACACAAACAACTCCGTGTATCACGAAACTACTTGTTAATATTGTGACATAAGCTTATTTGGCTTATTTGGCTTATTTGAGTAGTATTAAATTTATATTCGAAATTAGATGCATCAAGATTTGTCGCGATCAGATTCGGTTTATCCTTCTTTTTGTAGTAATATATATTTTAATCTATCCATATTAATAATTCATCTTTTTAAATATATATAAAGTTAGATCAAGCTAATTAATAAACGTTTACTCAAATAATTTATTATCAAAAATTATTTATTTCATTTTTTTACAATCTTCAACTGAAAAACAGTATAGAAATTGAAGTGGTTGTTTACTTTCATATTAAAACATTCAAAAATTTTTAAGAACTTTTATTGAATTTATCGAGATCGAGATTAGGTAAATTTTAAATTATGATAAATTTAAGGTTCCTTGACGCTACGATAGCTTTATGTGCGCCACTTCAATTGAACTTTATTTGTTCGAATAAAGAATGAATGATAAGCGTGAAGTATGCAGGGATAAATTTTGGTATAATAACTAGATATCAATATAATAATAACAATGACATGTGGGGAATATGGGGCGTGGAATACAAGGTGAGGAATTAAAGTTATTTTTAATTTATCTATCCTTTATTATGAATTTTGTTATGAATTGATAGAACCAATGAAATTTCTTTTTGCATTTCTATTAGACAATAACAAGTCCTGTAGAGAATAGGAACCCTCGCTGACTCTTTTTTAGTAAGATATTTAAGAAAAATATTGTGAGCACCATTAATATCCCTATCAATCTTAGTTTTGCATTAGGGGCAACAAAATTCCTTGGATCCACCTAATTTTTTGTGAATATAACCACAAGATCCACAAGTTTTGCTTGTATATTCTTCTGTGTAAACAACTATTTGACACCATGGATTCTCGCGTGCCTTATTAATTAGATGTTGTCGAAAACGATAATGTGACCATGTACACATAGTTCGGGTGGTCTTGGAACGAATACGTACGTCGGATCATTCCTTGAGTGCAAAATTCTAGTAATAATATTACACGATAATTTTTGCACGACGTAATCTATAATTAAAGTCATTATAATTAATATAATATATTAATAAATTATAAATAATATAATTAATATGTAAATAATATATTAAATAAATAAAACTTACTGATAACGTGTACGCTTGTTTTTTTTCCAGGAGTTTGCTTTGAAGTTTATCATATTTATAACTTAGTCAATAAATTCGTTTTTTCCCCACTCAATACCTATTCCACTTGGATCATAGCCAACATGAATGTACCCAGAGCAATCATGCCTGATCCTTCTAAATAAAAAAAATTAATTTTATTGAAATTTTAATTTTTTAAAATTATTTAATATAATTATAACTGATATCTTTCATTGTTATTAATATAGAAAACATTTATAAACAATATAATAAATAAAAACCTTTTCCCGTGTTTCTGAAAATAAAGGACCTTGATTTTTAGTCCTTGTTTCCAATGGTTTAGGTATACACAGGTAAAATTCCCCAAGGCAATTCATAACAAGACGGCTATCATATCCAAGTTTTTCTGGAAGAGGTTCCGCAGATTTTATTTTAGGAAGAAAAGAATATTCACCACGAGACCTGCCCCAATGTTGAGAATGTATTAAAATTGATTGCCGAGGATCCTTTTTAGAACGGAACTTCATTTTAAATTTTTTGTTAGAAGCAAAGTTTGAAGAATATCCTTTAAGCAGGTCCCTCATAGCCTCATCTCTTATAGGATAAGGTGTTTCTATGACCCATTTAAGTTTTGTATCATTTTTGAAATTTACAACATTGATACATCATGCTCATAAATCCTTTGGTACCCTCTTTTTCAATTGCAATAACAGATGCGTTGTACTTTGCCTGCTGGAGGTTTCTTCTCTTCTTTTTTGGAGCTTTTTAATCTTTTGGATGGCGTGTTTTCTCCTTCTGGCAGCTGAACATAGTCCATTATGTTATGCCACAAACATTGTGATGATTGTAAGTTCTCCGGTTTCGTACAACTATGCATGTCGTCAAAACTATTGAATTGAGTTAGACGCAATTAAAATTAAGAAAAATTAGAGTTGAGTCAAGGCAAATTTTGATTTTTATTAGTAATTGACGCAATTAAAAATTGAAATTTTAAGAGTTGAGTCAAGGCCAAATTAGTTTTGACGACATGTATAGGTACAACCATCTGATTTATGTCCATGAGTTTGAATCCAAAGTAGCACAAGTGGTCTTTTTGGGCAACCACCACTTTTTTGACTCCTCCCGTGTGTATTCGTTCCAGAAGGGCAAAAAACCACTTGTGTTTTCAGTTGATATCGCTGGCATAGCAGATCTTGGCCTTTTTCATATGTTGCTAGTCATTTCCGAAGGCTCTGTATGCATTTGAATAGGGTCATTTAACTGTCTTTTGAATCTTTAAAAGAATTTGTTTTTTTTGTTTAAGAATGTAATTAATGTTTTAAAAAAAAAATTAAAATTTATTAATAAGTCATTAGTATTTGTTTAAGAATGTGAGATAATAATTATAAAAAAAATAAACAAACGCAGAAAGGTAAATATTTTGTTTTTTAAAACAAATAAAAAATATACCTACCTATACATCCTTAAATATTCCACGTTTACCTTTAATATAGTATTTCAAACATGAACACTGGTTAAATAGAAAAAAATAGGACGGTTTTATCATGAATAGGATTCCGATTAATGGCTAAATTTGTTAAGATTTATTAAGTATAGGCAATCAATTTTTTCCGATTTATGAATAGGAATTTCCGTTTTATAAATTTTCACAAATAGGATGTCATATTTACGCCATATAGGATTCCAATTTTTGTTTATTTGACCAGGAATGGAATTGGGAACCAAATAACCATTTAAAATATTATTAATAAATTCTTCAGGAATAAATTTTTTAAATGGCCATACTTTAAAATAAAAGTTCTCAGTAGATATTTGACGAAATCGAATTAATAGAATACAATTATGTAATTTTTTCTCCAAAGTTATAAAATCTTGAGCAGTTAATTTTTTGGGATCATCTTTAAGTTTAGGAGTTTGTTCGATTTCCCATTTAATAATCTCATTTTAATTTCATCCATAGCAAGCTCATCATCACTTTTGAGAATTAAAGATGATAACATCTTCTTCTAAAGAAAAAAATTTATCCGATTCAAACAATATTTCTGGGTTATGACGAACTGTTTCTTGATGTGCAATAAGACAAATAATAGTTGGATCTTGGTATAAAATTTTTAATCTTATTCATAGTCAAATAAATTCAATAAATTTTATAAGTTTTAGTTCATCGGCAGCATTTAAAACTTTGACAAATTCAGCGTCTTCTATATTACTAATATTCGCAGTCCCACAATAAATAAACCTTTATATGGTGTGGTGGTGAAATAAGAAAGTAATAGGAAAGTTCATTAATATTTAAAAAATGAAAATTATCTATTTAAGTATGACATACAAACTGAGCATGTGAATTTAGGATTACTTTAAAAACTGAGACAGAAATAAAGTAACAATTTTGTTTTTTCATCCATTTATCTGAAAATGCTCTGCGAAAATAAGGTAACGACTACGCAACACTACAAAATGTGCATGCAACTCATTAAGATCATTTTCATCTTCTCCGATATAAATTTTAACATCATAACCTTCTTCAGATTCATAAATTTGTTTATAATCTTCGATTATATCTGCTTGAAATATTGATGACATTTTTTAACATTGGAGAAAAATACATGAATTGATAAATTCTTTATAAACGTATTCTATCATTTTTCTTATACATAAAATAAAATATGGTGGTGGGATAAGTTCTATGAGATAAACAGGCTTTCCTATCAGTAGAGATAAAAGGCTTAACATCTCTCTTTTTCACAATCTTCAATTATGAAAATGTTTACTTTCATATAAAACACTCAAGAACCTTTTATTAAATTTGTCGAGATTATTTAAATTATAATAAATTTTAAGGATTCTTGCTATGTATTAAAATTTGAACGTACTCTCATATAAATGACGCAGAGAAAGTTTTTATGTGCACTAGTCACATTGATTACACAGAAGATTCATTATTTATTAACTAGCTTTATATGATTTATTATTATAGATATTTGAAAGATTAATTATTATCATTACAAAAAATTATTTGGTCTTAAATTAATTCCATCATGGAATTAAATGAAAATGTGATCTATTTCATATAATGACAGATGAATCTACAATACACAATGGTGAGATAAAAAAGCTTGTGTTATTGCGGGAATTCGCCTTATAAACTAATATTAGTAAATTATAAACATGGAATATTACTCAAAAGATACAGAAACAAAAACGAAAAAAAAAATAATAATAGTATATTATTATTATTATTATTATTATTATTATTATTATTATTATTATCATTATTCATATCTTTGAATAATATTCCATGATTTTAATTAGTTTATATTTGGAATTAGATTTATCGTTATTAAATTTGTTTCGATCAGATTATAATAGACTCACAGTGATATATTTTTATCCATTTACTATATATAATCTTTCAAATGTATAAAACATAAAGCTAATTAATAAACGTTTATTCAAATGATTTATTAAATTATATGATCATTTTCATAATTTATTATCAAAAAACATTTATTTTTTCACGGAGGACAGTATCAAAAATTGAAGTTTTGCTTTCATATAAAAGATTAAACTTTTTTAAGAACTTTTTATTAAATTTGTCGAGATTAGGTAAAGTTTAAAATTATAATAAATTTAAGATTCCTTACTATTATAATTTGAACGCATTATACACTCATATATGTAAATGACGCCGTGAAAGTTTTACTTGCGCCACATCGATTCTTGTTTTACTTGATTATCTAAAATGGTTATCAATTCTACAAGATATTTGTTTATATAACTTTAGTTACACGTATAGTGCATTACTGATAAAATTTTAAGCTAACTTTGAAAGGTTTCTGGTTTTGAAAAAAAATATTAATAGTTTAGGTTTGGATCTTTGTTTTTTAACTTTAAAAACACGATACTAATAACCTAATTAATAAAATAAAAATTGAAACATGGTTAGAATATAAATTATTCCACAAAAAATCATTACGCATGCCACGCAGACAATGTTAAATAGACGATCATCTAACATTTTCTGATATTTAGAAATTGACCAATTAAAGTAGGTCATAAGTTTATATTATTAAAAAAATTTTGCGCCCAAAAATTGAAAAATTTGTCAGGTTAAGACGTTAAGACGTAATGCATCGTATGTCTTAATTTTTTTGTTAAAATTAATTACACAATTCATGTTCTGGATTAGATCATCAATCTATCTATCAATCTTTGTGAACAGGAATGAATTAATATTTAGATTCAGCAATCCAAATCCCTGAATATGAACATCCATTGTCGTTTATTATAAATTTACTGAATTGGGTAATTTTAATTAATTTGTTAAATAAAAAAAATCTTATGGTGATTCGAATATAATTTATGAATTTATAATTCATCTATTTACTACACCACCTTTAACATTACACGGAATTGCAACCAGAGAAAATCCACAAAGAAAAAATTAAATTTACTGTTCTCCTTATCATATTGTTTAAGAAATCAGTATAACCAAAACTTGGATCTTTGTATATTTCATAATCTCGATATAGTAAAAATACTGTATAAAATGAACATTTTTCTTATAAAAAGTTCCCTTTAGAGAGCTTGGCCGAAACCTACAAAACAAAAAATTTTAGACAAATAATGTGTTCGATCTTTTCACTATTACTTTGAGCAATCCCACAAAATGGAAAAGAGAAACATCATTCCTGGAAGAAAAAAATTATCCAATTAAGTCCTGGTAGTTATGTCCGGGTGGAAGATGTCTTTGAGGAGCAACCTGTATGGCAGGCTCGAACACGTAGTTTTTGTCATTCAGCATTCATATACTGCAATGGTGATTGTTGTTATCCAGGCGAACATTGTGGAAGCGATGGTCATTGTTATCCTATTACTTTTAGTACTACTCGTACTCTTCTTATTACTCAAACTCCTACTTCTACATTTATATTTTCTGGAAGATTGGCAACACATTTGGTTCTAAGTTGATGGTGATTGACAATTTCGGCACTAACTTATATTATTCACATAATAGATCACCAGTGATTATATGTTCATCGTATAAAAAGGTTTAAATTATAGGTTTAAGTCATATGAACATTCGAGGTATCTTATTTTTTCTATGAAATACAGCATATTTCATTTAATTCCATGAAAATGTAACATTTATGAAAAAAAATATGGAATTAATTTTAAGAAAACAAAATCAAATAATTTTTTGTAGTGATATATCTAGATTCATAACTATCTAATCATTCAAATTTATATAAAGCAAAAGCATATAAAGCTAATTAATAAACGTTTATTATTAAATTATATAACTTTTCATAATTTAGTATCAAAAAAAAATGGAGGTCATACGATCATATTTGGTATGTAGGCTTTATATACAATGTAGGATCTTTATAATGAATTTACTGAGTTAAGTAATTGAATAAAGGGAAAAAAAATCCCCCACTTTTGAAACATCTTTAACATCACACGAAATTACAATTAAGACCAGAGAAAAAGATTCGTGTATCATGTTTAAAGAATCAATTTTGTATTTCATAGCGACCCTATATAATTCCCTTTAGAGAGCTTGACCGAAATAAACAAAAAAAAAAAAATCCAATTTCATAAATTCTTAACTCATAAAGAAAAAATTTCAAACAATGAAGAATCTCGTTACATTTGTCTTTATCGTTATCACATTTATTAATACATTCGATAATTTCTCTTTTGCTTTGAGCAGTCCTGCGAATTGGAAAAGATTAGCAACAACATATCTAGGAGGAGAAAGATTGTTCAATGCAACAACTTGCGATGACGGTTATTTCGAATGTTCGAACGGAGGATGTTGTCCTTATAATACAAAATGTGTAGGCACGAAATACTGTAGAACATTAACTTGTACTTCAGAAGATGTTTTTTGTAGTGATACTACTTGTTGTTCTCCAAACCAATATTGTGTAATCGATGGTTGTGAAAACTACACTACTTCTGCTACTACTGGTGCTACTACTACTGGTGCTACTACTACTGGTGCTACTACCAAAACTCCTACTTCTACTAATTCTGCTGGAAGGTTGGCAACACTTGATTTGGTATTTGGTTTCAAGTTGATGGCGATTTTGACAATTTCGACAATTTCGACAATTTCATGGGCACTGGTTTACTTGATATTATAATACATATATTGATATTAATTACTATTATTACCACTGCTATTATTATTATTATTATTATTATTTTTCATATCTTTTGAGTAATATTCCATGTTTTTAATTTACTAGTATTAGTTTTTATATTCATCAAGTTTTTATTGTTACTAAAATTTTCAGCGATCAGATAGCGCTTAATTAAGTTCTACCATTGTTTTTTGACTATCTATAATAATATTTATACAAAATTTGGACTATTTTTTTTTTATGAAATATAACGCATTTTCATTTAAATGCAGCCTATATGAATGAAAAAAAGGTCACGGAAAAAACAAACCCAAATAATTTTTTGTAGTGATATATTTTCTGTCTATCTATATTAATAAAGCATAAAGCTAATTAATAAACGTTTAATCAAATAATTTATAATTAAACTTTTCATAATTTATTATCAAAAAATACTTTATTTTTTCACAATTTTCAACTGGAGAACAGTATTAAAATTGAAGTGATTGTTTTATTTTCATATAAAACATTCAAGAACTTTTTATTAAATTTGTCGGGATTAGGTAAAATTTAAATTATAATAAATTTAAGGTTCCTTGATTTGTATCAAAATTTGAATGAACATTCGTATAAATGACACTACAAAAGTTTTATGTGCACCACATCGATTGGACTTTATTTGTTCGAACAAAGAATGAGATTATCTAATTTTACATTTTTGTGGTGATATATATAAAGTTACGCAAGTGTCAATTTTGTTACCGAAAAGGAAAACAATTACGAATTTACTGAATTAGGTAATTCTAAAAAAAGAAAAAATTAACTCGAATATCTTTTAATATCACAAGGTTACCAGAGAAAATTCACAAAAAAAAGATTAAAACACTCTCGCTTTTAATATTACACTAAGGAAATTCACAAAAAAAAGATTAAAACACCCTCCGCTTTTAATATCACACGAAGGAAATTCACAAAGAAAAGATTAAAACACCCTCCGCTTTTAATATCACACGAAGGCCAGAGAAACTGCACAAAGAAAGATTTAAATTTTGATGTCTCATAATATTTAAGAAATCAGCATAATCACCCTTTTTAATAAAAAGTTCCATTTAGAGAAAAAAAAATTCCAATTTCATAAGTTCTTAACTCATAAAGAAAAAATGAAGAATTTCGTTACATTTGTTTTTATCATTATCACCTTGATTAATGCGTTGCTTTAAACATTTCTGAGAAATGGAAAAGATTACCTAGATGAAAAACCATTAAACAATTTAAAAACTTGTATGACACCAATTATTATTTATGTTCGAATGGAGTAGGATGTTGTCCACGAAAAAATGTACAGACTGCGGCGATAATACTTGTTGTAAAACAACACACTTCTTCCAGTTATACTTCTTCCTGTTATACTTTTTATGGTCATACTTCTACTACTACTCGTGCTACTCGTGCTACTCGTGCTACTACTTCTATTAAATCTGCTGAATCTGCTGGAAGGTTGGCAACACTTGATTCAGCATTTGGTTTCAAGTTTATGGTGATTTTAACAATTCATTACACTAGCTTATTTGATATTGTAATATATTATCATTATTACAATTACAATTATTATTATTTTCATATCTTTTGAGTAATATATTTAGAATTAGATAAAACTTTATTGCTATCAAATTTGCCGCGATCAGATAATTAAATTATAATAAATTATGATATTTCTATGATTTCGAACATTCGATAAATACAATTAGATATCTTCTTTTTTTTATGAAATATAGCACATTTCATTTAATTCCGTGTTTTTTTTTTTATAAATGTTGTATTTTCATTTAATTTAAGAAAGGTCAGGTCATGAAACAACAAAAACAAATAATTTTCGTAGTGATATATTTTTATTAATAAGTGATCTTTCAAATATAAAGCTAATTAATAACCGTTTATTTATTCACAATCTTCAATTGAAGAATGGTAGTGCTTAATATAAAACATTAAAAATTTTTAACTTTATTAAATTTGGTAAAATTTAAATTTAACACTTAATATAAATGACGCTGCTTTATTTGTTTTGTATGTATTTTGTTGCCGAAATTCAAAAAAGGAAATTACGACAATATTGCATGTACATTATGTTCTTAATTCAATTAATTGATTTACAAAAAAAAATTCAAACGTAATTTAAGACTTAATATATATATATATTGCATTTCTAATAAAGTAACATACTCAATTATGCCTCTTTACAAAGAAGGTTGTTTTTTGTAATTGTTCTAAATGTAAAAAGCATAGATTTGGGAAGATTAATTTCTATATCCACAAGAACTCAGCATCGTAAAATTGAAAAAAAAACAAAAATATGAATCATCCTCAAGTGATAACTTTGATGAAAATGGAAGATTAAATGAATAAAGATGGAAAAAATATATTATTAATTAAAGATGGGAAAATATATTATTAAATAAAAATGATTCTTTATTTTAGATTATTGGCAAAAATATTTACATTTTGATATAAATATCTTTATTATCGATCAAATTCATTGTATTGTTAACTAAAAACTAGAGGTGCGGACTTATGCTAGGATCTGAGTCACGTCTTCATCTCAATTTTCACGTCAATTTGTCACAATGTAGTAAGACGTGACCATAGTAGTAAGACGTGATCATAGTAGTAAGACGTGACTATGGTCGTGTGTCGTGCCCATGGTCGTGTGTCGTAACTATGGTCATATGTTTATATTTAATTATTATCGATAATAATTAATTATAATNTATATCCACAAGAACTCAGCATCGTAAAATTGAAAAAAAAACAAAAATATGAATCATCCTCAAGTGATAACTTTGATGAAAATGGAAGATTAAATGAATAAAGATGGAAAAAATATATTATTAATTAAAGATGGGAAAATATATTATTAAATAAAAATGATTCTTTATTTTAGATTATTGGCAAAAATATTTACATTTTGATATAAATATCTTTATTATCGATCAAATTCATTGTATTGTTAACTAAAAACTAGAGGTGCGGACTTATGCTAGGATCTGAGTCACGTCTTCATCTCAATTTTCACGTCAATTTGTCACAATGTAGTAAGACGTGACCATAGTAGTAAGACGTGATCATAGTAGTAAGACGTGACTATGGTCGTGTGTCGTGCCCATGGTCGTGTGTCGTAACTATGGTCATATGTTTATATTTAATTATTATCGATAATAATTAATTATAATTAATTATTTAAATTATTACTATAATTAATTATTATTATAGTTATTATTGTAATAATTATTATTTCGATAATATTATTATAATTAATTATCGATAATAATAATTATTTTTATATCGATAATAATAATTATTATTCCGATAATATAATCAATATAGTAATAATTAATTTAATTAATTTAATAACTAATTATCGAAATAATTATTATCGATAATTAATAATTATTCTTGAAATAATTATTTGATAATTATTATCAAAATAATAATAATAATTAACGACATTGCTAAATCACACCAGTGGTGTTCAACACCAGTGATTTTTCAACCAATAAAAATAAAACACATGATTAAATAAATAGGCACATGATAACAAGATGATTGGAAACTATTCACGTGAAAGTCTATGTGACAAATATTAGCGTTGTGACAAATATGGTTTCTGCGGGTAAAAAAATTCTAAGTCCCTAGAATATCTAATAAAAATTGATATTCGAAGGGTGTGACATACGGTGATAAATACACTACCCATGAAAAACCCTAGCCCTAACCCCTGCTGCACGAGGTATGGTGCTCAACACCACTGGTGTGATATAGAGTTTTCGATAATTAATAATAATTATTATATCGATAATTCGATAATAATAATCAATAATAATTATTATTTCGATAATTCGATAATGATTATAGTAATAATTATTGATAATTATTAATAATTATTATTATCAATAATTAATTATATTATTTTGATAATAATTATTCTCGAAATAATTATTTGATAATTATTATCGAAATAATTAATAATTATACTATATATTATATAAAATATTTATATATATGACTATAGTTATAACACATGACTATAATATACAACTATATCTCACTACCACAGTCACGTCTTACTACTACAATCACGTCTTACTACTATAGTTACGTCTTATTACTACAGTCACGTCTTACAACTATAGTTACATCTTATTACTATAGTCATGACTTATGGCAATTCTTTAAAAAATAAAAAAGATACGTCACATCTACGTCTATGCCGTGACTTGAAGGGGTGTCATGACCTCACTATAAGTCTGCACCTCTACTAAAAACTATTACATAATGATAAAAAAGATCGCCAACATGCATCACGGTGCACAAGATTTCTGTTTTTATTTATTAAATATTATATTATACTTGACTTTGACTTGGACTTGATTTTAATTGAATCGAATTGGATTTTAGAAGTTTATTTGGTCGAAATATTGATACAATAATACCACATGTTTGCTTCGATGAGTTACGAATTGAGTTATAATACTCATGAAAACTTTTTTCGATTCGCAATTCATTAATTTATTGCAAGAGGTATTTTGATTTTATCATCATTTATTATTATCATTAATTATTAAATATTATTATTAAAACGTCTAACGTTTTATTCTTTATAGGAAGCTACTATAGCACAAAATAATGTTAAAACATGGGTAAACATTTATCAGTGTTTGTTAAAGAATTGAATAGCGAATATCAAGTACCTCCAATAGAGGTAATTTAATTTAATTTGATTTATTTTATTTTCTTGTAGCTTTTCGATTCTGACCTGAGTTCTTCAGTAGTTTTACTGGTTTGGATATAGTGATTTTTATTATTTCTACGTATTATATTATAATTAATAAATTACTATTTATAAATGGTCCGAATTGTGGTATGTAATCTTTAATTATTATTATGATTTTAATTATTAAAATATTATAATTCCATTCATTTAAATCCTACATTCCATTTATTTACATTTATTAATTTACACATTCACATATCATTCACACTTGCATTCCCATGTGAATTAGAATATAAATAGGCCCACTACGTGAATCATTTGAAGAATGTGCAATTCAACTTCATCATTACACTCCGCAAGATGAGATAGATAAAGGAATGGTTTGTTTATTCGCCAATAAGAGTGATCCCACATAATTTGGATGAAGAGTATTTTGAAAAAGTATGTTCTATTGTTAATTTATTAATATTTATTTATTGATTGATTTTATTTATTGTTAATTTATATATTTATATATTATATTTTAGTTAAATTTTGAGTTTGAACGTTTAAGAAAAATTATGCGAATTATTATTCAAAAAGCCATTGAAGAGGTATTATTATTTATTATTATTATTTATTTTTTATTTATTAATTTATTATTTATTTATTATTTTTTTTTATAGTTTATTGATCTTTGGGATAAATGTTTGGTTCCTTAATATGAACGTGATGAATTCTTCGAGAGCTTACAAAAAAGTAATTAAACTAATATTAACATTTAATAACATTTAATGTTAATAATAACTTTTATTACTATTATTTTAATATCAAATTTCTTAATTTTTATAATTTTTATTTATTATTGAAATTTGCTGACGAAATATATCAATTACTTTCATCAGCATATAATTCTTGTAGACGAGATACTTCTTGTGAATGTTGGAAAGACGTGCATTAATTGAGGTAAAATTATTTCTTTATTTTTTTTATTTCTTTATTGATTTCTGTATCGCATCTATTTTATTCTTTATATTAACATCCATTAACCATCATTCGCAGAAAATGATCGAATTCGATCCACGTCACCTTTTTCAAAGTTCATTCCGATTTTTGGAAGAAAAATGGAGAAAATCTTCTTGGCCCAATTTAGTTAAGATAAAAGATAAATTCAATCTTTGAAATTTTTGGGAATTTATTTGTACGTTATAATAATAATTAGTTTTTACAGATTTAATATTTTTTTTTTGTACATGTCACACGTTATAATAATTTTAAAAAACGCGTGCATCATAACATTCAATAATGTTACATCGTTGAAATATTTACATTTTAACATTTTTAGTCGATTTCATGATAAATTCATATTTCCTTTATTATTATTTTCCTATTTTATAAAATCAAAATTACAAACTAAGCTAATTGAATTTGTACTCTCCGCCTAGTGTTAAGATTTTAAGATATCAAAAAAAACTAATAAATGGTGATTTATAATTTAATAAGTAAAATACAAATAAAAATATATAATGTCAANTTTATTTCTTTATTGATTTCTGTATCGCATCTATTTTATTCTTTATATTAACATCCATTAACCATCATTCGCAGAAAATGATCGAATTCGATCCACGTCACCTTTTTCAAAGTTCATTCCGATTTTTGGAAGAAAAATGGAGAAAATCTTCTTGGCCCAATTTAGTTAAGATAAAAGATAAATTCAATCTTTGAAATTTTTGGGAATTTATTTGTACGTTATAATAATAATTAGTTTTTACAGATTTAATATTTTTTTTTTGTACATGTCACACGTTATAATAATTTTAAAAAACGCGTGCATCATAACATTCAATAATGTTACATCGTTGAAATATTTACATTTTAACATTTTTAGTCGATTTCATGATAAATTCATATTTCCTTTATTATTATTTTCCTATTTTATAAAATCAAAATTACAAACTAAGCTAATTGAATTTGTACTCTCCGCCTAGTGTTAAGATTTTAAGATATCAAAAAAAACTAATAAATGGTGATTTATAATTTAATAAGTAAAATACAAATAAAAATATATAATGTCAAATAAAATTTAAAAATTAGACATATCCAAATTAACTATTCCAGAATCGCCTAAATAACATAGAAATGAATTAATATAATTAATTATAAAGAGATAAATAAAAATATAATAATACTTACCAATACTTAAAGCAGAAGTAGATTTAGTTAATTCTTCAAGTTTCTTTTCAAAATTTTCTTCATTCTTGGGTTTTGGAAGTTTTGAATAATTAAGAAGTCGACTGGTATAAATTGCTTGTGGATGTGTTTGATAATTAAGAGGAATTGTAGTTGTTGAATTGGTTGATTCTTGATTTGCTGAAAATTCTTCGGCTTTTTTAATTTGAATTCCAATTTCTTTCCTTTCCCTTAAATAACTATTTATATAATCAAAATAGTATTTCGTCAACTCATCAGATAATTCTTTAAAAGTGGGTCTATATGTAACTCGAGCATCCCAACACCTCAAAATCATTCTTGTAATTAATTTGGGAGTATGAAATGGAATTTTTGGTCGTAATCCATTGCATATTTTCAAAGCTAAATCATTATCATGCGGTACATCAGGATATGGAGGGAAGCCCGTAACTATTTCATAAGCAATAATTCCAAATGAATATACATCAGCAGCTTTTGTATATTCTTCACCGCTTAATACCTCTGGTGCAATATATGGTAATACACCAAATATATTCTTTTTTTCGGGATTATTTGGATTCGTCTTTATTAGTTTACTTAATCCAAAATCTGAAATCATCATAGGAAATGATATATTGTTAAAACCAGATGATAAAATATTTCCAGGATGGAAGTCTTGATGAACTATATCTAATTTATGAATATCCTTCAACTTTATAGATAAATGCCGTAGATAATATAATTTTTGTTTCCAATCAATATTATTAAAATTAATTTTTAAATATTCTCGAAGATTTCCATCTTTTGCATAATCTAAAACCATCACATATGAGCGTGTTTCTGGATCTTGCGTAATTCCATAAAATTTAATTGAAGAATAATCATTATCAGTCCATGTTTTTAAGTGAATTTCCATCTAATAATATAAACATTTTTAATTTATAGTTAAAACGTTATATAATAATTTGAAAATTAAATTTAAATATTAATTAAAATATTTACCTCATTTAAGACATCGTTAAAATTCACAAAATTATCAAACTTTTTTAATGCCACTTCTTCATCTTTACGATTTCTTTTCCATTGTTGATTTTCAATATCCCATTTATCAATTGATCCATCAATCCACCTAGCATAATGTATTGTTCCAAATCCACCTTTACCTATTTGTTTAACATCTTTAAATTGATAATATGGTATCCATTCAATTGCATCACTAGAATAATTAGCATTTAGTTGAGCATCTTGAATGAATTTATCTATTTTATCATTTCCACTTGTCCAATTATTAAAATCATTTTGGAAATGTTTCGAGTTACATGGTTTGCACCATTCATAATCATAGGAATTTTGATTGCATTCCGAACATATTTCACGACGAGATGTCATTTTTTTTGTTTGCTTATGGTATGAAAGGTAGAAATTTATTTTTTTGAAAAAAGGAAACGTAAATTACGGTTAAAATTGCAAAATGTTTTTTATCTCATTACACAAAATAAAGGGATACAAAAGTTCCGTTTTTGATGCATTAAATTTTTTTTTAAAAAAAAGTAATGTCTGTCTGATCACATACCACAATGTTATTTTACTTATTATTTATTATGAACCAATTTATTACATAATTACAATCATTGTTATTTTATCATCATTTTAGTCTTTAAATGCATTAAATATAATTTATTGAATAAAAATTTTGGATCAACAGATAAATTTGAATCATTGCTACTATAAATCTTTTATTATTTACTAATTAAATATTAAAGAGTGATAAGTAATCTTAAAGTCAGATATAATGTATCAACAGTAAAAGTTTTAGACCTATATTATAAGAATTGAGTAAATACTCTCCATTTTAATTTTCTATAATAATTTTTGAATATTTGCTAATTACTTTCTCAATTCTTACAAAATAGGGTTGGCATTTTTACTGCATAAGTACTATATTTCTTCTTTTAAGGTTAGTTAATATCACTTTTAATGATAATTAGTAAATAAAAAAATGGGATAATGAAGCTAATAATCAACAATAATACATTTGTCCCAAAATCCAATAATCAAAATTTGATTTAACTTTTTTAATTAGTTTCAGGGATTCTTTTAATTTTTGAAATTAAATGATAAGTAAAAAAAAAATCTCAAGTTGGATTTTGGGACAAATGTATTATTTTGTCTCAAAAATTTGAAATTAATCACCAATTGTTGTCACATTTTATTCTGTTTATTTAATAATTGATCATTAAAAATAATACAAATTATCTAAAGAAGAAATATGGGAATCTGCTGTAAAAATGTTAATCCTATTTCTTAAATTGAGAAAGTAATTAGCAAATATTCAAAAATTATTATAGAAATTCAATGGAGAGTATTTACTCAATTTTTATAATATGGGCTAAACTTTTATAGCTGATGTACCATAAATCTAGCTTTAAGATTACTTAGTATCACTTTTAATTTTAATTAATAAATATTAAAAGATTTATATGTGACAATAATTGGTAATTAATTTCAATTTTTTTTTTATATTTTTAATAATTTTAGTTATGTCTATACTTGCACGCAAAATTATTTTGGGACCCTGAAATTGATATTTTGGGGAAAAAAGTCGAAATAGTTTTTCATAGAAGACGAAATTATTTTACTTAAAACCCGAAATTTTTTGACCACCCAGATTTATTCTTTAATTAAAGATACACATAACTGGGTACTTTTTTTACTTCCATATATAGAATAAATTTTACATAAATCTCAAAAAGTCGAAATACCTCAAAAATCCAAAATCAATTTTGGGAACATGTATAATTATGTCTAAAAATTTTTTTTATTTTTAATAACTTTAGTCATGTCCTCAACTATACATGACATATTACCCAAATTCCAAATACCATATTATTAATATAGTTCCAAATGCCTTAATCTCATAATATTAATGTAATCCCAAATGCCAAATGCAAAATCCCTAAATCTCATATTATCAATGTAAATGCCAAATACCAAATCCCTAAATCTTATATTATTAATTTATTTCCAAATGCCAAATGCTAAATACCAAATCCCTAAATCTCATATTATTAATTTATTTCCAAATGCCACATCCCTAAATCTCATATTATTAATTTATTCCCAAATGCCAAATCCCTAAATCTCATATTATTAAATACCACATCCCAAATTTTGAGCAATTTAAGCAACATATTGATATATATTCTCAACTGTCTCTATTAATTATTTTAGTAATTTTAGAAACCAACAAAATAGAATCAATTTAGATGTTAAACAGTCTAATTTTTATTATTTGATTAATAATGAACATATAATAATTAATAATTTCAATTTAAAATATTATTAATAATATGTAGTCATATTTTTTTTATTATTTAATTGTTTATATTTAGTAAAATACCTGTACTGTACAGTTTTTTAATATAAAAAAGTTCATACAGTACAATTTATTTTTTTATAATATATATATATTAAATAAAGGACTTGTACGAATTTTGTCCAAAATTTATGTAAATTGTTCAGTACGGTTTGGGACTCGATAAATCATCAACAAAAATTATCTAATTTTTAAACCAAAATAGGAAATTTTCTAGTGTTCAAATAAAAAATATCTAATCATATTTTGATAGATTATGACCAGTGTTATAAAATAATGTTGAGTTTTTTCTGATTCATCAGGAAATTTTTTAAGTCGGAGGTTATTGTAATAATTTCGTTTTCAAAGGTTATTGAAGGTTATCGATATCAATAACCTCCGGAGTATTACGTTTTATTAATAAAAATGAAGGTTTTCGGTACCAATAACCTTCGTAAATATTACGTTTATGTTGGAAGTATTCGAAGGTTATCGGAGTGAAGGACTTCGAAGGCTTACGTTTAAAAAAATTTACTGATGTTGGATAATTAGATTAAAAGTTATAAGCTTGTGAAATTTGGGAATTTATATGTCAATTGAAGGATTTGAAACATATAATTTTGGCCAGAATAGATTTAATTTCTGTAATACGAGCTGATTAACAAAATTACACAAAAAAAAAAAATTTTTTTCATGTCTCGTCCAAAACGACAAATACAGCATTGTCGAAATATAGCTCAAAAAAGAAAGAAACATGATATATGTTTATTAACTGATGAAGATACCACTGATGATGAAGCAAGTGATATTGAAATTGAGTTTATAGATAATCAAATAGAGATTGAAGCAACAGAATTATTTTCTGTTTTAAAGAAAAATATGGAAACATTAAAACTTTCTAAACGTTGTTACCGGAGAAAATTACCATGGTCAAAATATACTAAAACACATGACTATAACCCTGTATTTTAATAGAAATCATTATATAACAACGGAAGTAATAATATCAATATAATAGTCTTATAATTAATANATTAGTATAACATATATTATATATTTAGTAAGTTATATGGTAGATATATTAGCCAATAGTATTAGTGCACAGTAAGGCACAGTAATGGCACAGTAATGTAATTTCTTTTAAAAAGGGAGCCTATTCGACTTGATTCCTACAGTTTTGAATAGCTTTTTGGTTGTAGAATTTTGTAAGAAATGAAAATTATCTTATAATAAAAATTTTATCAATTAAAACTCCAAGAAATAACTTGTAAAAATTAACCTGTAAATAAAAATGTTGAAAATATTTATTTAATAAAATACTTTATTAAATAAACCCTGGAATCTTGGAATAAATAATCTAATATTATAATTAATTAATGAAAAGATTATTGATGTTATGGGATTTATTGCTTGATTGCTTAATTGTATAACATTATAATTCTTGAGTTAATAATAATAATATAACCTGGAATACTTGGACAATATTATGGAAATAAAGGAGAAACCGAAAACATTACGCCAAATGTAAATGGAGAATATTATTATCTCGAAGATAATAAACCCTGTATTAATAATAACGATAATGAAGTATTGAAGAGAAGTCTGGATACCGGATGAAGATCTTGTGAATAAAGGAATTTAAGGACAACTTAATGAAATAAGGAACTAATAATTGGAGAGAAATAACCAAATGACGAATAAAGGATACTTGGATATAAAATAATGAAATAACCGATAAATAATCAACGAAAGGTCTGATTCCCTTTCTAAAATAACTGAATCAGTGGTGCCTTCTAATCAACAGTCTTGTACCTATCGGGGAAGGACTATAAACTCCTAAAAGAACCGTTAAGTCACCCTTAGAATTATGTCTTTACCGAAAGGCAGGTGACAACGTCCATTGAGAAATCTGGGAAACTCTCGCACAACAAAGTATCGAAAAAAGGTTAAAGCATTGGAGAGTCAAAAAAAAATGGACAAACACTTGATCAATTGCTATCTAAAAGAGAAACACAAGAATTAGATAATGAAAATTTAAATAATAAAAAATATCTATATCAAATTAATCAAATTGAAAATAGATTAAACAATGAAAGAAATCTATTACCAGGTCATAAATTACGACTCAAAGCTGTTCAACATTATTTACAACTTCTTAACAAAGGACATGCAAAGTTAGAAGCAAGTCAAGTTGTTGCAGACCTTCTTAATCGAGGAAAATGGTTTTCTCGTTGCATTAGAAGTTGGTCTAAGGCATTTATTCTTTATAATGATGTTCCAAAAAATAATCATGGTTTACATCTTAAAGGAAGCAGCATTATTGAAGATGAAGATATTCAATTAAAAATAATATCATATTTGTGACAAAATAAATTTAATATAAATATTAATAATTTTTGTGATTATATAGCTAAAGAGATTTTACCTTCTATTGACATAGAAAAAAAAAATAAAATAAGGTAAAAATTTATTATATTTTTATTTATATTGTATTTTATTAAAATATATTTAAATATTTACAGCACAAAAACAACAAATCGATGGTTAAAAAAAATGGGTTTTGTATTTAGTAAATATGCAAAAGGAATATATTTTGATGGTCATGAAAGAGATGATGTTGTTGCTTACCAAAAAATATTTCTTGAAACAATAGCCAGGTATTTTTAAATCATAATTTTATATTATTTATTTTATTTATTTAAATTATATTTATTTTAATTTATTATTTTATGTAATATATAGTTATCAAAAATTAATGCCAAAATTTATTGGTGAAGAATGTGAAATTCAAATTAATCCTGAATTAAATGAGGAAGAAAAGATACATATCCTTGTTACTCATAATGAAACTACTTTTCAATCTAATGATGGACAAAAATCAGGTTGGAGACCAAAAAATGAACAGCCTTTACGAAAAAAAGGTCAAGGAAGAACCACTCATATTAGTGATTTTTTAACTGAAACAATTGGAAGATTAAAACAAGATATTGATAGCACAATTCCAAATGAAGCCCGTGTTACAATTAATCCAGGAAAAAATTTTGATGGATGGTGGAATATTGATCAATTAATTGATCAGGTATTTTATTTTAATTGCTATTATTTATATTATTGATTTTATTTTAATTAAATTTTTTATTAGATTAAAACTCGAGCAATACCAATTTTCGAAAAAACCCATCCTGGAATGATAGTAGTATTTGCATTTGATAATTCTTCTAGCTATGCAAAATTAGCAGATGATACCTTAAATACAGCAAATATGAATCTTAATCCTGGTGGAAAACAACCTATTATGCGTAATACTATTTTTAATGGACAGATTCAAAGCATGATTTTTCCTTTAGATTATCCTGATGAAACTCTTAAAGGCAAGCCTAAAGGAAAAATAATTTTACAGGAGCGTGGTTTATGGGGTTCAGGATTAAAAGTCTTTTGTGGTAAAAATGAAGATTTAATAGAAAATTCAAGATGTTGTGCACATCATGTTTTAGGTGTTCAAAAGGATTTTTGTAATCAAAAACCATTATTGCAAGAAATTATTGAAGAACTTGGACACAAAGTTATATTTTATCCAAAATTTCATTGTGAACTTAACTTTATTGAAATGTATTGGGGGCTGCAAAACGTTACGCTCGGCAACATTGTGATTATACTTGGAAAGGATTGCAAGAAATTGTTCCATGTGCATTAGATTCAGTTCCTTTAAATCAAATACGTAAATATGCTACAGTGCGGAACCTCTATAATAGGAACCTATAAAATCTTAAATAAAACTTGATCTAGTGATTGGATTTAACTGGGGTAAGAAAAATTAGACTCTTCTCATATAATAGAATCGATTTATGGAATAAAAAAAAATTCTCAATTTTCCTGGTTAGTAAAAATCACGTGTTTTATATATAAACCAATTAAAAAATAGATTTAGCAATAATCAAAATGATCGAAATAGTGATCTAATATTTATTTATTTAATAATAACTGATTCAAGTTCATTGTAAATGTTATCAGGAACTCTTCTATGAGATTTATACTTTTTTGCTGCAAATTCTGCCATTTTACCAGTAATTCCCTTCCTATATATATCCATATAACGCCAAGATTTTTGTGCAAAACGACGAATTGTAATTAAAGGAACTGAATCCAAAGCCTCAGGAACAATTCTTTGCAATCCTACCCAAGTATAATTACAATGTTCTCTAGTGTAATGTTTTGCTGCACCCCAATACATTTCTATAAAATTCAGTTCACAGTGGAATTTAGGATAAAAAATACATTTATGACCTCTTTTTTCTATTTCAATTTGTAATCTAGATTTTTGAGAAATAAAATCTGGTTGTAATGATAAAATTCGACGCATGCAACAATCAATTCTTTGAGAATCTATTTTTTTTTCTTTTCCCTTACATAATTTACATTCACCTTTTAATCCTTCTTTCCATAATCCTCTTTCTATTAGAATTTGTCGCATACCTTTAGCTTTATTTGGATATTGTGGATGATCTGATGGAAAAACCATTGATTGTGATATATTGTCTGTTCCAAAAAATGTTGAATGCATTCGTGGCTGTTTTCCTGCAGGATTAACATTCATTTTTGTAGCATTTAAACCATCTTCTGGCATTGCACCATGATTGGTACTATTATCAAATGCCATTACAGCAATTGCATTTGGATAAATAGTTTCAAAAATAGGAATTGCATAATTGATAACTTGATCAATCAAATGTTCTGCTGTCCACCAACCTTCTTCATTTTTTCCAGGTTTTAAAAATTTACGTGCTTCAACTGGTATATTTGGATTTAATAAGGATTGCTCAGGAGTTAATTTTAATCTGCCAATTGTTTCAAGTAAAAAATCACTAACCATAATTGATTTGCCATGACCTTTTTTTCTTAATGGAGGTTCTCCAATTGGTGCCCATANTGCATAAAATAAACATTCATCATGTGTGATAAATATATGTAATTTTTGATTTGAAGGAATTTCTGGATTAAGTTGTGTCATTTCATTTCCAATAAATGTTGGCATAAATTGTTCCAATTCTTTCATTTCTTTTAAAAATTTTTCACGATATTTCAATACATCATCTCTTTCATGACCGTCAAAATAAATACCCTTTTTTTTAGATTGTGGAACTAATCCAAGTTTTTTAAGCCAAATACGAGCTGTTTTTAATGTAATTGATTTTTTCCCCTCTATTTTTGAAAGAAATTTTAAATTAATAAATTGTTGAAAATTTTTTGGTGTTATTTTTCCACTGTTTTGTCGAATAAAAGTAAGACTGTCATTAATAATATCTTCATCATCAATGAATGATTTTGTTTTTTGATGGCAACCTTGTATTGATATTGGTATTGTTTTATTTTCAAGCCAGTATTTAGTCCATTTTTTGATTGTTCTTGCGCAATATACCCCTTTATCAAAAACTTTTTGTGCAGCATTAAATGCAGCATCATCACGAGACATATATTTTTTTTTCCAATTAATTAAAAATTCATAAATTGAACGATACTTTAAATATTCATATACAGTAAACTTGTTTTTATCTTGAAGAATTAATTCTAAATCTTTTATTTTTTGTGAAAAAATATTTTCAATATCATTATCATTAATATCTGTTTCTTCTTCTTGTGAACTTTCAGAATCTTCTAATTGTAAAATATCTTCAGTATCAATATCCATTATTCCTTCTTGCAAACTTTCAGAATTTTCCACTTGCAATATATCATTTGTTGATTCTGTATTAGTTTCTATTTCATCAATTGAAACTTCTTGTGAATTATTGGTAATATTTGCTGTAAAATATTGGTTAATTGATAATGAACCTTTAGCTGCTTTTGTAAATGTACCAGATGGTCCATATTTTCGATAATACGTTGCAGTAGAATTTCCAACATATGGTGCTTTCTTTTTTTCATCAATCTCTGTTAAATTAAAAACTATATCCCCAAGTTTTAATATTCTTTGGGCATAATAACTTTCATATGAACTATCTGTTGAATAACCATCACTTGATAATGTATATTCATCATCACTTGTTGAATATTGCTCTATAAATTGACCTGTATTTACATTGCGAATTTGATTTTTTGCTCTCTTTTTTGCAGCTAATTTTTTGCGCGAAGACATAATGCAACTCAAAATTTTTATAATAATCTATACATGCATTTCTAAGCTAAAATGATTGGGCAACATAAACACTACAAAATGGTAATATTTTTAGAAAGTCACACAAAATTTATTATTTGCAATTTTTATTTTTTATAGTAAAACGTGTAAATTTCAAATCTATGTAACACCGGCAAATCTTAAAATTTTTTGATCAAAACCGATAATTTCTGTAGCTTTTGATATGATTTATCGAAATTAACGGTTAAAATTTTTATTTACTTCTTTTGGCAGGTGTAACATACATTTAAAAATAGCAAAATTTTTGACCGGTTATAGAGGTTCCGCACTGTAGAAAATCTTCAAAATTCATAGAATGTTATTGAAGAGGATTAACAGGTATACAAGCTGAATATGTTTTAAAGAAATATAAATCACATAGAGCTGTTCCTGATTTTATTTTTGATAATATTGATGAAATAATTAAATAAAATTTATAACGATTTTTGTAAATCGGAGATCACGGGTATAAATTTTCAACCAATAAATGATCTGAATTATTGTATCACATGATTTTTATTTAACCATGCAATTTGAAACATGTTGATGATTTATCGTGTCCCCCACTATACAAAATAGCGTTTTGTACCATACAGTTTATCGTCATACCTGAATTATCATGGTTATTCAAACTATAACTGATTTAACAGTTATTCACAGTTTTACCTGTATAAATTATTTTATACTTAGGTATGCATAACAAATGAGTCCCATATTGTTATTTATTGTTACTACCTCTCCATGTCAAAATTATGGATATTACTCAAATTTTACTCAGAATTTGGGATTTTGAAAATTAATTTGAGCAACATGCATAATCAGGCTTGGATATGGTAGTTGTTTTTCATACTCCTTCTCAATTGGACTCTAATTTTAAAAGTTACCATGATTAACCATTGAGATTTTTAGTATACATGTCGTCAAAACTAATTTGGCCTTGACTCAACTCTTAAAATTTCAATTTTTAATTGCGTCTGACTCAACCAATTGCGTCAATTACTAGTAAAAATCAAAATTTGCTTTGACTCAACTCTAATTTTTCTCAATTTTAATTGCGTCTAACTCAATTCAATAGTTTTGACGACATATATAATTTTTAGCATGTATTAACTCTGGAATTATCCAATCATTTACAGTTCCACCTGTATAAATTGATTTATACTTTGACATATATAGTTTATCCTTTAAGATATGCATATGACTACTGGCAGAAAACCAGATAAAGAATCTCATAACTTAAATTACTAACAGGAATTATATAATTTCCTAATTTAAGAAGTGAATAATCAACATCAGTGCATTTCAAAGTATTTAATAACAAACTGCAATACAGTAATGGACACTTGAATATTTTCTTGTTACCAAATATTTGCCTTCAATATTTGCCCAATATTCACCCTCAATATTTGCCTTCAATATTTTTCTGAATGAAAAATTCAAAAAAAAAAAATTAATAAAATTTTTTTTTAAAAATTTTCACCTTTGAAGTGAATTTACATAAAGTATCTTGAAAATGATTTTTAAAAATTCTTGATGCATTAATCACAATTGTTTCACAAAAATATATCCTATACATGTCGTCAAAACTATTGAATTGAGTCAGACGCAATTAAAATTTAAAAATTTGGAATTGAGTCATATGAAAAATTGACGCAATTGACGCAATTGACGCAATTATTTTGACGCAATTACATAGACGCAACTAAATTTCAGTAGTTGAGTCAATGGCTTTTTAGTTTTGACGACATGTATAATATATCCATCGGATTTATTTTTTATTTTATTACTTTTGAGTGAAAAATTTAAGAATTTTCTCCTCATAATAATAAAATTATCGTTATTAATTTTTTTTTTTTTAATTGAAAAAAAATTTTTAAAATTATTTTTGTGATGGAAAGAATGAATTGAAAAGTAAACAATACAATTAATATAATTAATCTGTTTGTTCCTTCTTTCCTCACGAAATAGGAGAACATTCATTGTTTTTTGAAATTTGTTGTTAAAATTTAGTTAAGTGAAAAACCTTATGAAAAGGCGATAATACATGTGAATTCTTTCTTATTGGCCAAAATTAATATTGTAAAAATATAAGTAATAAAAATAGAAAAGTTTAAATTTAATTTAATTATTTATTTTTATTCAATTTATTAGCAAAACTTATTAGTGTTAATAGCGGTTAGAAAATCTATTAACTATTAATTTTATTTATAATTTAAATCTTTAAAAATATCTGACATTTTTTTTTTAATAATTATTTATAATACATCAGGAAACTTTTCGGGGCGTAAATTTACAGAAAATTTACGGGACCTACAGAAATTTACGCCTAAAAAAATCAATTTTTTTGACTTTGATCACTATTTATAAGACGTGGAGCGATTTTTTACTAAGATATTCCTATGACAGATCGAAAGATCTGGTTCTTAGAAATTTTTTCACAAATGTGAAACTTTAAACGTGAATATATTCGCGAATATTGATGTTACAGAAATGAAACACATATCATCTTGTAGCTAAGAACCAGATCTTTCGATCTGTCATAGGAATATCTTAGTAAAAAATCGCTCCCCGTCTTATAAATAGTGATCAAAGTCAAAAAAATTGATTTTTTTAGGCGTAAATTTCTGTAGGTCCCGTAAATTTTCTGTAAATTTACGCCCCGAAAAGTTTCCTGATGTATAATAAAAACATAAAAAAATAAAAAAAAAAGACTAATACAATCAGTTAAGATTATCAAGACTATTTATTATTTTTTTTAGTAGTTGTAATTTAGATTTAATTATTTATTTGTTCTTTTAATAAAAAAAAAATCAAAAAAATTTCAACAAAATTTCTATCCAATCGCATAAAGTAAAATTTCAACAAAATTTCCATCCAATTGCATAAATATCAAACGCCATCTATGTAAAAAAAAAATTAAATCTACAAAATAAAATAGTAATAATAATAGTGATAGCAAATTATATTTAATAATGAGTATGAAGATAAATTTTCTAAAAAAGAATAAATGAATGAAAATTCAAGGACATACGTAATAATTAATTTATCTTAACTAAATTAAGCCAACAAGATTTTCTTCCAATATTTGGAATGAACTTTGAAAAAGGTGACGTGAATCTGTTTTTTTTCGAATTCGATCATTTTCTGCGAGTGATGGATAATGGATACGAATATAAAGAATAAAATAGATGTGATACAGAAATTAATAAATTAAATAATTTTACCTCAATTAAGGCACGTCTTTCCAACATTCATCAATATATCTTGGCACATTTAGCATAGACGAAATACTTGTGAAAGTAATTATTATATTTCGTTAGCAGATTTCAATAATAAATATTATAATAAAAGTTATCATTATGATTACAGTCAAACCTATGTATAATCACCTCGTATATAATCACCTTTCATTATAATCACCATTTTTTTTGGTCCCAAATTTTTTATATTAATTTTCCCTATATTATAATCACTTCATATATTGATTTTATGTATAATCACTATCACCACTAATTATAATCCCATCTATAAGAAATTTCTCCATGTATAATCAGTAATATATTGTCTTCTGACTTGAAAACATAGATCACGTGTTAAGTTCAGCCAGTAAAATTTCAAACTTATGATTACACCAATCACATGCATTAAGTCATGCATTACACATGTTAATTTTTAACCAATTAAATCAAGCTGTGCCTATCAATAAAATTTATAATCACCAGTAATTGTCCGGAGCATAGCGAAGGACATTAATGGTCGCGTAGTGTAATACAAAAATTATGATTTTGATACATTTGATGTAAAAATATCAAAAACATAATTATGCACGGGGTGTCTGTCCGATTTTTAGATAACGATCGTTTGATAAAGATCATATGTCACAAGATATCACATGTCCCATCTTATTAGCGAATTGGATTTTTTATTTTTATTTAAGATTTTTTATTTTTATTTATTATTTATAAAATTATTTTTATTTATTATTTTTAAAATAAAATAATTATTTATAAAATTATTTTTATTTATTATTTTTAAAATAAAATAAAATAAAATTAAAAATTAATAAAAATTAAAAATAAAAAAACCCTTTTTCGCGAAACAAAAAAACTCATTTACTCCAGAATCTGTTTTGGAAATATTATTAATTATAAATTATTATTAAGGTAAGTAATAATAACCAAGAAAGAAGGTAAGTAATAATAACCAAGAAAGAAGGTAAGTAATAATAACCAAGAAAGAAGATAAGTAATAATAATCAATAAAGGTAAGTAAGTAATAATATAATAAAAAAGAACCAGCCTCCCCGAAAGGTAAGTATATTATAATTAATAATAATTAAAATTTATTTATTTTTTTTAGTTTTGATTTTTAGGTATCAGATTAACCAGTTTTTCCTCCTCATTTTTTCTTTCTTGCACCCTTTTACATTCTTTGATTTGTCAGAGTCTTTCGAAATTAAACGTCCTCAAGACAAGATCTTTAAGTGCACGGACACGCGATACCGCCACGAAGGAAAGACCTGCCATAAATTCTGACGCACCAAGATCTATAAGAGCTTTCGGCAACATGAGTCCCTGGCTCTTGTGAACTGTGAGCGCCCACGAGAGACGAAGTGGAACTTGGAGACGTGAACACGCTGTCCTTTTTTTTCCTTCCCAGGTACGACGAATTGGCACAATTGGAACAACTCTTATACCCTCTGTATTAGTAATTGTAGGGCCTTTATAATCGGCGAAGTTAATAAATACTGCTAGAGGGAGAGAAGGCGGTCCTTGATCTCCGAACAGAATGTCTTCAACGGTTCCCAAAGAGCCATTAACGAGACCTGCTTCGGTCCATATGTTAGCCGTCAACATAACTCGTGTACCTCTGACCAATAATAGCACCACCTCAAGACCGTGTACTGTATCAGAGTCAGCTTTTGTTGCTTCAGACCCACCAGTATGTATGGCCCGAATTTTTGCAACGGGAACATTTAAGGATCTAAGCCTATCTATATTTACGACCTTTACATCTGACCACTTTGGTAAGATAAAAATGGCATCTGAAAATCGGTCAAGTTCACTTATCCTCAAATCGGGAGGTAAGGGTCTTTTAGTCATCTAATGTGGACTCTCCATTTCGTAGTCGTAAAAAAATATTTCTAAATTCTTGTTGTTCTTTGGAATCCCCCGATTGTCTTTGAATTATGTCAAGCCTGTATGCTTCCCGAAATTGTTTATATGCTGCGTGGCCATCGTTAGACAGTGGATTTCGCATAATGTTGGTGAATATTGGGAGATCAAGCACAGGTGGAAGCTGACCGAAATCGCCAACCATAATAAGTAATCTGCCTCCGAAGAGTTTGTCTTTATGTTCAGGAAAGGCTTGACGTAGCCGTGCATCGATTAAAGCGAGCATTCTCCGTCTAACCATACTTTTCTCATCTATAATAACATAGACTACACCTTCTAATCTCTCCTGTAGCTTCTTTAATCGAGCACCGTCCAAATTTAGGTTATTACCATCACTTACTGCAATCGAGAGTGCCGAGTGGATTGTTATTCCTTTGATGTTGAAAACCGCAACGCCGGTTGAAGCGAGTACTAACAGGGGTGACTTAGATCTAGCGCCTGTCATCTGATGAAATAGGCCTCGAATTGCTTTTATAAGATACGATTTTCCCGTTCCTGCTGTTCCTAATATGATTATTCTTAATGGCTCAACTTGGCAACCTGCGAGAATACTGGAATAATGCANGACTCTCCATTTCGTAGTCGTAAAAAAATATTTCTAAATTCTTGTTGTTCTTTGGAATCCCCCGATTGTCTTTGAATTATGTCAAGCCTGTATGCTTCCCGAAATTGTTTATATGCTGCGTGGCCATCGTTAGACAGTGGATTTCGCATAATGTTGGTGAATATTGGGAGATCAAGCACAGGTGGAAGCTGACCGAAATCGCCAACCATAATAAGTAATCTGCCTCCGAAGAGTTTGTCTTTATGTTCAGGAAAGGCTTGACGTAGCCGTGCATCGATTAAAGCGAGCATTCTCCGTCTAACCATACTTTTCTCATCTATAATAACATAGACTACACCTTCTAATCTCTCCTGTAGCTTCTTTAATCGAGCACCGTCCAAATTTAGGTTATTACCATCACTTACTGCAATCGAGAGTGCCGAGTGGATTGTTATTCCTTTGATGTTGAAAACCGCAACGCCGGTTGAAGCGAGTACTAACAGGGGTGACTTAGATCTAGCGCCTGTCATCTGATGAAATAGGCCTCGAATTGCTTTTATAAGATACGATTTTCCCGTTCCTGCTGTTCCTAATATGATTATTCTTAATGGCTCAACTTGGCAACCTGCGAGAATACTGGAATAATGCATTTCTATCCTCTTAACTACAGTCATTTGTTTTTCATTCAAGGTCTGATAGTCCACAAATTCTAAGCTCTCCCCTTCTATTTGACCACTTCTGGAAGCTTGATGTATAAAAGTATCGGCGTTCACAAGGTCTGTATCAACATACCGTTGTCTGGCATCATCAGTTCACCTATGATTCCTATCAATGTCACGAGTTTCCAAGTTGCAGGAACCATCAATAACTGCATCTGGACCCATCTCTGCCAATAGCATCCAATCAAACCGGAACTCTTCCTCATCATCATCTTCAGTTGCTTCTTCTTCTCGATCATCATCATCCACTTCGCAGTTTTCGTTATCTATTGGGAGCCCAAGTAAATCGACTGGATCTGATTTAATCTTTTCATGATAACGATTGTATATGATTGACCAATCTATAGTAGTATTTTCGGTCAGCTCCTCAAGGTTTCTATGCCGAACGTGGAGAAGGACTTTGACGTGACAGAATTCTTCCCATTGGGGTCCATTTCTTAGAGGTGATGGTTGTGGAAAGATACGTACTATATTTTCGTCTGTGCATTTATTCCATTGATTCCTGATTAGTTTATAAGTTAAGTTAAGTCGATATAATGAGAAATCTTCAAATTCCGTAGGCCGTTCCCAATATCGTTGTATAGGTGATTTTCCCGTCCGCCCGGCATCATTAGTTCTAATATATTCCTCTGTACCTGTACCACGAAGCCATCGTGGCGCTTCTTTACTAAGGTTCAAAGAGATAAAAGAGCAGTTTGAATGATATAAGAGGATTCCGAGAAGAAGATGGCAGGTCTCCTGTGCAGAAACGTCACGTTCTGCAACACTACGGAGTAATAATTTCTGGACTGAGGAAAGTATTGGATCTTCGGGATCATTGTTTTGCAGAACTTGATTCAATATTTCCGAAAACGTCGCTGATTGTGGTTCAGCTTTGCTTGCATATTTGGCAACGTATTGCAAAGCTGCATAGGTGGTAAGAATTGGTTTCAGGTCAACATTTGCTCGCCAACCTTGCAGCTGAAGTCTACTGTGTGGATTAATGTATTGATCATTTCTTGCTGTTACGAGTTCCGGCCGTCCATGTCCATCATCACGCACAGTAGTATGATCAACATTATCCTTGGGGAACCTGAATCTACAGAATTGTTGGCCTGCTCTGTTGACACGAAGACAATACGAAGGACTGCATCTTATGTGTCTTTGTAGCTTATTAACTAATTCTATATAATCTTGCAAATTATCGTTTAGTTCTTCGCGATGTTTCTGGCATGGATGTCGATTTGGAATAGGTGCATCGAGGTCCGGATTAATCGTAGTAACTAAAGTATCAAGATATCGAACCACTTTTATCATCTCATTTTCATCTTCCGTCATTCTTGTCCATTCGATTATAGGTGCATCACGTCTTTTTCCGATACCGTGAACGCTACCACGATGTTGCCACTCAAATCTGTACCACCAGTCTTCCAAGTTCCATTGCGGTTTTAATACATCCTTAAAAAAAGTTTCGAAACGTTTATCGAAGAACCATGCAACAATATGGGGGTTATCGACTACATTTTTGTGGTGTTATCCGTGTAAACCTTCCAAATTTACAAAGACAACGGTGTATAACTTAAACAAATAAACTAAATCTAATAACTAAAAACTATAGGAGATCACACAGATACTATCCTATTTAACCAAGAAATATAGAAGGAATTAATTGGGGTCAAGTTATGAAAGAGGCGAATTAACTATTAACAGTGGTATGAAGACTTGTTAATAGGAGCAGTTTATCAATTATTAAGAACAAATACAAAACTCAATAAGTAATTTATTACTCAAAGAACTTTTATTTATTTCAATATTAAGATCTATTGAATTATTTTTGAACTGTACTATCTCTACTGTCTCTTCTCTTAGGTTGAGAGAAATCTCAGCCTTTATATACATTATTAATTTAACTGTAAAGTTAACTTGTAATCTGACTAATACTTATGCTAGTACCTTAACTAATATCTTAACTAGTACCTTCTCTGGTACTTTGACTGAAGTATTAACTCGTACTATAACTGATATTTTAACTTGTGTTACAGATTGACAAGAAATTACTAATGTACTAATTTAAGTAATAAAGATTAATTTGTATTACATGTCAAGAAATGGATCTACTGTAATACTATAAGATAATAATATAGAATAATAATTGATAATAAATAAATAAATAAATACATAATAATAATAATAATAAATAATAAAATATAAGATGAAAGAATGAGGTTAACAGTGGTAATGTCTAATTGATTCAGTTTCTTCAGAATTCTCGCTGGATGGCATAAGCTTGTGGAGCTCGGGCCAGTGCAAATCGGCAGTACTGAATGTGAAGAATACCAGCCCACCTGAACCTATCTGCTTGATCATATCCGATAATTCGTAACGTCGTGCCATCCAAAACTGCCTGGATTTGTGCAAACCTTCGCCGTATCGCATAATTCAATCAGCGACATGCTTGTCACCATTATCAATCATATCCGAGAGGTCTTTGGCGCTGATCTGATCATCACTTAAGTTCTGTTTGACATATATCCTCCCTTCTTGCAGCGCCCTCCACCGCATTATTGAATTTAAAGCAAAATACCGCCAGCGCGTGTGACGGGCGAATCTTCCATCTTTGTATTGGAATAGATATTTGAATTATTCTGCTGGATTAATATCTTTAATGCGCTCTGTCCGAAGATCGGCACACCCCGTTGGGTAAAGAGTTGGGAATGCACGTGCCATATAGCCCAGTGTTTGGAATTCGTTAATAGGGCTATTATCTATATTCGGCCATGCTATAGGAGAATTCTTGCTTTGTATACGATTTAGGGTTTTATTGATAGCGAAATCTTCACGATGGGTTGGTGGGAGACTTGGAACGAAGGTACGTGTAATTATGCCGTCGTCATTTTCATCATTTAATTCTTCTGTATCTAATTGATCCCTCGGGAGCTGGTTGTCTACTGAGCCGTCGACAGGTAAAGATAGAATGATTTCGTTATCAATAGTTATTTCAGCATAATAATGATTATTTGATTTTAACCAACATAACGCATGAGCAACTCTATCGCGACGAACAGTAAAATCTTTAAACGATGTTGACTTTGTGGACTGTCGACGTAGAATCAACACATTTATTGATGATAAATGCGAGGAAGTTGAGTAGTAAATTCATGTACATCCTGAGGAAAATTTATTACATTGTCATGGTACCCGTATTGCCCTCCCCGAAGTCTGTAGATTGACATTACAGGAAATACTTGTGCTATAAGCATTTCTTCGATTTCTGTAAGATCCTGTAATTCTTCTGGTACTTTTCCTGGATCCATATCATTTTCGGCCGAGAACCTTTTCGGTATATTTTTTTCACTGTAACAACGTCGACATTCCCCCCAGCAAGTACTATTGATGGAAAACTCTCGTTACACATGGAGCAAAGGTTATACTGTAGCTGATCCATTTTAAGACGAAATCGGCGCAGAACATCCTGATCGAGTTTATTAAGAGTATTCGCTTGACTTTGAAGCTGAATAGGTCTTTGCTGATCAGAATTCCGAATATAGGTAGTTGTGTTACTTTGAGATCTCTGCGTCACATTACTTTGAGGTCTCTGCATCATGTTACTTTGAGACCTCTGCGTCGCGTTAATTTGAGGTCTCTGTGACGCGTTACTTTGAGGTCTCTGTGAATAGATATCATGACATATTTGTTCAATACTATCACTTCGGGACATTTTATCATTTTCCTGTTCTCTTTGGCATTTTTGTTTACTATTACGGTTACTGGCAAGATGCACTACTCGCTCCTCAGTGGTCTCCATGGCTCTTTTTTGGCGTTTACTTTCACGATCACGAAAAAGCCGTTTCTCACGTTGATAAGATGTTTCGTTCTCTCTGCTTTTACGTTTTCTTTGTGCGTCACGAGAAACATTTTGGGTTTTCATTTTATAACATGAAATTAAAGATAAGTAAAAATGTTTATAAATTTATAATTCATTCTTTACTGATCAATTAACTATTTTTTAAAATCTAGGTAATTAGTTGACTTAGGTAAAGATTGAATGATTAGTTGACTTAGATAAAGATTAGTTGAGAAATTGAGTTGACTATTTGTAATGCCAGTCAAATAATATTAAAGCATTAACTATTTCCCCTCGCCGATCCGAATTTGAACATTTTGTCAAGAAAAAATTATTTCATAGGGATAATATCTGTAGTCAATCCAAACTTGTCTATTCACATAGCAAATAGTAGGCTTATAACAGTCAAAACAATTTACAACAAAATTTTTTAAGATGTAATTAATTCTTTTAATTTGAAACGAAAAGTAATAAATTAAAAAAAAAACTTATGAAATAAATATTTTATTTTGTTAATTTATTAAATTTTATTAATAGTTAATAGTATGATACATTGTTTATTTAATATATATTATCACTTAATTTATTTAATGTATATTATCACTTAATTAACTATTATTAATTAACTATTACTTAACTATTACTTAATTAACTATTATTAATTAACTATAACTATTACTTAATAATTAACTACAGTGCGGAACCTCTATAACCGGTCAAAAATTTTGCTATTTTTAAATGTATGTTACACCTGCCAAAAGAAGTAAATAAAAATTTTAACCGTTAATTTCGATAAATCATATCAAAAGCTACAGAAATTATCGGTTTTGATCAAAAAATTTTAAGATTTGCCGGTGTTACATAGATTTGAAATTTACACGTTTTACTATAAAAAATAAAAATTGCAAATAATAAATTTTGTGTGACTTTCTAAAAATATTACCATTTTGTAGTGTTTATGTTGCCCAATCATTTTAGCTTAGAAATGCATGTATAGATTATTATAAAAATTTTGAGTTGCATTATGTCTTCGCGCAAAAAATTAGCTGCAAAAAAGAGAGCAAAAAATCAAATTCGCAATGTAAATACAGGTCAATTTATAGAGCAATATTCAACAAGTGATGATGAATATACATTATCAAGTGATGGTTATTCAACAGATAGTTCATATGAAAGTTATTATGCCCAAAGAATATTAAAACTTGGGGATATAGTTTTTAATTTAACAGAGATTGATGAAAAAAAGAAAGCACCATATGTTGGAAATTCTACTGCAACGTATTATCGAAAATATGGACCATCTGGTACATTTACAAAAGCAGCTAAAGGTTCATTATCAATTAACCAATATTTTACAGCAAATATTACCAATAATTCACAAGAAGTTTCAATTGATGAAATAGAAACTAATACAGAATCAACAAATGATATATTGCAAGTGGAAAATTCTGAAAGTTTGCAAGAAGGAATAATGGATATTGATACTGAAGATATTTTACAATTAGAAGATTCTGAAAGTTCACAAGAAGAAGAAACAGATATTAATGATAATGATATTGAAAATATTTTTTCACAAAAAATAAAAGATTTAGAATTAATTCTTCAAGATAAAAACAAGTTTACTGTATATGAATATTTAAAGTATCGTTCAATTTATGAATTTTTAATTAATTGGAAAAAAAAATATATGTCTCGTGATGATGCTGCATTTAATGCTGCACAAAAAGTTTTTGATAAAGGGGTATATNCACAATCTAAAAAAAAGGGTATTTATTTTGACGGTCATGAAAGAGATGATGTATTGAAATATCGTGAAAAATTTTTAAAAGAAATGAAAGAATTGGAACAATTTATGCCAACATTTATTGGAAATGAAATGACACAACTTAATCCAGAAATTCCTTCAAATCAAAAATTACATATATTTATCACACATGATGAATGTTTATTTTATGCAAATGATGATCGTCCGATAGTATGGGCACCAATTGGAGAACCTCCATTAAGAAAAAAAGGTCATGGCAAATCAATTATGGTTAGTGATTTTTTACTTGAAACAATTGGCAGATTAAAATTAACTCCTGAGCAATCCTTATTAAATCCAAATATACCAGTTGAAGCACGTAAATTTTTAAAACCTGGAAAAAATGAAGAAGGTTGGTGGACAGCAGAACATTTGATTGATCAAGTTATCAATTATGCAATTCCTATTTTTGAAACTATTTATCCAAATGCAATTGCTGTAATGGCATTTGATAATAGTACCAATCATGGTGCAATGCCAGAAGATGGTTTAAATGCTACAAAAATGAATGTTAATCCTGCAGGAAAACAGCCACGAATGCATTCAACATTTTTTGGAACAGACAATATATCACAATCAATGGTTTTTCCATCAGATCATCCACAATATCCAAATAAAGCTAAAGGTATGCGACAAATTCTAATAGAAAGAGGATTATGGAAAGAAGGATTAAAAGGTGAATGTAAATTATGTAAGGGAAAAGAAAAAAAAATAGATTCTCAAAGAATTGATTGTTGCATGCGTCGAATTTTATCATTACAACCAGATTTTATTTCTCAAAAATCTAGATTACAAATTGAAATAGAAAAAAGAGGTCATAAATGTATTTTTTATCCTAAATTCCACTGTGAACTGAATTTTATAGAAATGTATTGGGGTGCAGCAAAACATTACACTAGAGAACATTGTAATTATACTTGGGTAGGATTGCAAAGAATTGTTCCTGAGGCTTTGGATTCAGTTCCTTTAATTACAATTCGTCGTTTTGCACAAAAATCTTGGCGTTATATGGATATATATAGGAAGGGAATTACTGGTAAAATGGCAGAATTTGCAGCAAAAAAGTATAAATCTCATAGAAGAGTTCCTGATAACATTTACAATGAACTTGAATCAGTTATTATTAAATAAATAAATATTAGATCACTATTTCGATCATTTTGATTATTGCTAAATCTATTTTTTAATTGGTTTATATATAAAACACGTGATTTTTACTAACCAGGAAAATTGAGAATTTTTTTTTATTCCATAAATCGATTCTATTATATGAGAAGAGTCTAATTTTTCTTACCCCAGTTAAATCCAATCACTAGATCAAGTTTTATTTAAGATTTTATAGGTTCCTATTATAGAGGTTCCGCACTGTATTATTAATTAACTATCACTTAACTATTATTAATTAACTATTATTAATCAACTATTACTTAATAATTAACTATTATTAATTAACTATAACTATTACTTAATACTTAATTAACTATTAAAATTAAAATAAATTGCTCCGGACTTACAATGGTTCACCATTTCCTAGTATCTTTTTTCTATGTGATGATTTGTCCGGAGCGTAGCGTAGGACACTATAAGGGACAAGTAAAGTGATACCAAAGTTTTGTTTTTGATGCTTTGATTTAAAAATATCAAAAACATAAATATGCACGGGGTTGTCTGTCCGATTTTAGATAATGATTGCTAGATAACAATCACATGTCACAATATTATAATATAAATTGCTTACGCTCCGGACTTGCATGGTTTTACCATTTCCTAGTTATATATAAGTTTTTTGTAATATCACATTTGCTTATAATTATACATGTTCCCAAAATTGATTTTGGATTTTTGAGGTATTTCGACTTTTTAAGATTTATGCAGAATCTATTCTATATATGGAAGTAAAAAAAGTATCCAGTTATGTGTATCTTCAATCAAAGAATAAATCTGGGTGGTCAAAAAATTTCGGGTTTTAAGTAAAATAATTTCGTCTTTTATGAAAAACTATTTCGACTTTTTTCCCCAAAATTGTAATTTCGGGGCCCCAAAATAATTTAGCGTGCAAGTATACTTATAATCACCACCAAAATTTGGTCCCGAGGTGGTGATTATATATAGGTCTGACTGTAAATGTTATTAGATTTATATTAGTTTACTTACTTTTTTGTAAGTTCCAAAGAATTCATCACGTTCATATTAAGGAACCAAACATTTATCCCAAAGATCAATAAACTATAAAAAAAATGATAAATAAATCAAATTAAATTAATAAAATAAAATAAATTAATAAATTAAATAAATAAATAAAAATAAATAAATTAAATAAATCAAATTAAATTAAATTAAAAATAAATTGGTGAAAATAAATAAAATAAATCAAATCAAATTAAATTAATAATAAATTAAATAAATAAATTAAATTAAATCAAATTACCTCTAATGGTTATCATCGAATGTATTTTATTTTATAAAGAATAATTACAAAAACATATCGGATATTATTCCCGATAAATGTAAAAACTTTGCGAAATAAATAAAAAAAAATAGTTTCATTTTTTAAAATTTTATAATTAATATTCATTGTTTTAATAAAAGTATTGTTAATCGCCACAAAACAAAGCTGTCCGAAAAAAGTTAGGCATTCTCATTGAATATTTGTTAAATACATTATATTAGTAGAATTTTGAGTGTAACGAACAATATAGTATTATTGTTTGAAATACTATAAAGGCAAACACGGAATATTTAAGGATGTATATATAGGTGTATTTTTTATTTGTTTTAAAAAACAAAAAAAAACAATATACTTACCTTTCTCCCCCTTTTAAGTAAATTGTTTTAATAAAAGTATTGTTAATCGCCGCAAAACAAAGCTATCCGAAAAAAGTTAGGCATTCTCATTAAATGCTTGTTAAATACACCATATTAGTAGAATTTTAAGTGTAACGAACAACATAGTATTATTGTTTGAAATACTATAAAGGTAAACGCGGAATATTTAAAGATGTATATGTAGGTGTATGTTTTATTTGTTTTAAAAAATAAAAAAAAAATAATATACTTACCTTTCTCTCTTTTAAGTAAAACACGTAGTTGGAATTGAGTTTACGGGTTTCGCAACGGGAAGTATTTTTTTTGAAAAAATAATATACTTACCTCCTTAATTTTAATATACTTACCTCCTTAATTTTAACAATAAAAATTTATAAAATGATTCGATTTCAAATTAATATTATCGCGAAACTAATACTGCACCTCTGCGTTTGTTTATTTTTTTATAAATACAAGGGAAAATAAGTTTAGCAAATACTTTATTATTATCTCACATTCTTAAACAAATACTAATAACTTATTTTTTTATCAATAATAAATTTTAATTTTAATTTATTACATTCTTAAACAAAAAAAAAACAAATTCTTTTAAAGATTCAAAAGACAATTAAATGACCCTACTCAAATGCGTACAGAGCCTTCAGAAATGACTAGCAACATACGAAAAAGGCCAAGATCTACTATGCCAGTGATTTTTGCCCTTCTGGAACGAATATACACAGGAGTTGTCGAAAAAGTGGTGGTTGCTCAAAAAGACCACTTGTGCTGCTTTGGATTTAAACTCATGGAGTGAATCCTTGAAAAAAAGAGGACATAAATCATGGTTCTCAATTCAGATGGTTGTACCAACAATAGCGAAACCGGAGAACTTGCAATAATCACATGTTTGTGGCATAACATAACGGACTATGTTCAGCTGCCAGAAGGAGAAAACACCACCCAAAAGATTAAAAAGCTCCAAAAATGAAGAGAAGAAACCTTCAGCAGGCAAAGTACAACGCATCCGCCTTTATCCCACTCAGAATGAGCGACTAAAACTTAGAAAATGGTTGGGAACAGTGCGATGGACGTATAATCAATGATTTACGAGCACGATGTATCAATGTTGAAAATTTCAAAAATGATACAAAACTTAAATGGGTCATAGAAACACCTTATCCTATAAGAGATGAGGCTATGAGGGACCTGCTTAAAGGATATTCTTCAAACTTTGCTTCTAACAAAAAATTCCGTTCTAAAAAGGATCCTCGGCAATCAATTGTAATACATTCTCAACATTGGGGCAGGTCTCGTGGTGAATATTCTTTTCATCCTAAAATAAAATCTGCGGAACCTCTTCCAGAAAAACTTGGATATGATAGCCGTCTAGTTATGAATTGTCTTGGGGAATTTTACCTGTGTATACTGTCGCGGTCTGCGCAGAACAATGTGGAAAGTTAAGCCAATCAGTCCCAATAATCACACGATAATTCAATGTATCACTAACACACTTTCTCTGGTGCGCAATATCACGAAACACAGTAAGATCAGGCAATCAGTCGATCTAAACCTGCTTACTAACACCCTTAAACAATGCAATTACGTGTAATATCTGAAGGTACGGTGAGTAAGTGGAGTAAAAGTGTCTTTACTAACTTCTTCGTACGCTACTGAAATTTGATAGACTTTTACATTAATTGAGGTAAAATTATTTCTTTATTTTTTTTTATTTTTTTATTGATTTCTGTATCGCATCTATTTTATTCTTTATATTAACTTCCATTATCCATCATTCGCAGAAAATGATCGAATTCGAAAAAAGACAGATTCACGTCACCTTTTTCAAAATTTTTGGAAGAAAAATGGAGAAAATCTTCTTGGCCCAATTTAGTTAAGATGAAAGATAAATTCAATCTTTGAAATTTTTGGGAATTTATTTGTACGATATAATAATAATTAGTTTTTATAGATTTAATATTTTTTTTTGTACATGTCACACGTTATAATAATTTTAAAAAACGCGTGCATCATAACATTCAATAATGTTACATCGTTGAAATATTTACATTTTAACATTTTTAGTCGATTTCATGATAAATTCATATTTCCTTTATTATTATTTTCCTATTTTATAAAATCAAAATTACAAACTAAGCTAATTGAATTTGCACAAGTTAGATGAGGAATTCATATTCTATGCTTAGTGTCAAGATTTTATAAAACTAATATATATTATGTTAAATAAATCAATCAAATCTGAATTAACTAAACAACATAGAAATAAATTAATATAATTTATTATAAAAATAAATAAAAAATATAAATATAATAATACTTACTAGAGACATGGATTCCGTTAATTCTTCAAGTTCTCTTTCGAAATTTTCTTCGTTCTTGNAAAGATAAATTCAATCTTTGAAATTTTTGGGAATTTATTTGTACGATATAATAATAATTAGTTTTTATAGATTTAATATTTTTTTTTGTACATGTCACACGTTATAATAATTTTAAAAAACGCGTGCATCATAACATTCAATAATGTTACATCGTTGAAATATTTACATTTTAACATTTTTAGTCGATTTCATGATAAATTCATATTTCCTTTATTATTATTTTCCTATTTTATAAAATCAAAATTACAAACTAAGCTAATTGAATTTGCACAAGTTAGATGAGGAATTCATATTCTATGCTTAGTGTCAAGATTTTATAAAACTAATATATATTATGTTAAATAAATCAATCAAATCTGAATTAACTAAACAACATAGAAATAAATTAATATAATTTATTATAAAAATAAATAAAAAATATAAATATAATAATACTTACTAGAGACATGGATTCCGTTAATTCTTCAAGTTCTCTTTCGAAATTTTCTTCGTTCTTGGGGTTTGGAAGTTTTGAATAATTAAGAAGTCGACTGGTATAAATTGCTTGTGGATGTGTTTGATAATTAAGAGGAGTTGTTGTAGTTGTTGTATTGGTTGATTCTTGATTTGCTGAAAATTCTTCAGCTTTTTTAATTTGAATTACAATTTCTGAATCTTTATATCTCCCATATTCTAAATAATTATCATAATCTCTATAATATTCCAACAACTCATCTTTTAATTCTTCAAAAGTGGGTCTATGTGTAACTCGAGCATTCCAACACCTCATAATCATTCTTGTAATTAATTTGGGAATATGAAATGGAATTTTTGGTCGTAATCCATTGCATATTTTTATAGCTAAATCTTTATCATGCGGTATATCAGGATATGGAGGAAAGCCCGTAACCATTTCGTAAGCAATAATTCCATATGAATATACATCAGCAGCTTTTGTATATTCTTCATCACCACTTAATACCTCGGGAGCAATATATGGTAATACACCAAATATATTCTTTTTTTCGGGATTATTTGGATTTACCCCTATTAGTTTACTTAATCCAAAATCTGAAATCTGTATAGAATCTCTAAAATCGGATGATAAAATATTTCCAGGATGGAAGTCTTGGTGAACTATATCTAATTCATGAATATTCATCAACCTGTAAGATAAACGGAACAGATTATTTAATTTTTGCTTCCAATTAATATTATTAAAATTAATTTTTAAATATTCTCGAAGATTTCCATCTTTTGCATAATCTAAAACCATCATATATGAATGTGTTTTTGGATCTTGTGTAATTCCATAAAATCGAATTGAAACAAATTCATCGTGTGTTTTTAAGTGAATTTCCATCTAATAATATAAGCATTTTTAATTTTTAGTTAAAACGTTATATAATAATTTGAAAATTAAATTTAAATATTAATTAAAATATTTACCTCATTTAAGACATCATTGAAATTCACAAAATTATCAAACTTTTTTAATGCCACTTCTACTTCACCCCATCTTTTCCATTGTTGATTTTCAATATCCCATGCCTCAATAAATCCATCAATCCACCTAGCATAATGTATTGTTCCAAATCCACCTTTACCTATTTGTTTAACATCTTTAAATCTATCATATGGTATCCATTCAATTACTTTGTTTAAATTATTAGCATTTAGTTGAGCATCTTGAATTAATTTATCTATTTTGTCATTTCCACTTGTCCAATTATTAAAATCATTTTGGAAATGTTTCGAGTTACATGGTTTGCACCATTCATAATTATAGGAATTTTTTTTGCATTCCAGGCATATTTCATGACGAGATGACATTTTTTTTGTTTGCTTATGGTATGAAAGGTAGAAATTTATTTTTTGAAAAAAAAGAAACGTCAATTACGTTTAAAATTTTTAAAATTGCAAAATGTTTTTAGTATGCGCATTTATTTAATGATATTTTTTATCTCTCATTACACAAAATACGCAAAATGCTAATTCTAGAATTGAGCAACCAAGTTTATGTTCGAAAAATCATAATAGTAAATTACAATAAGATTTTATACATTTATTATAATGATGTTTTATAAATATACCTCTAGTGATAATTATTGTTATGGTGGACCTTAGAGCGAGCTAGGTTTCGACTCTTAATTTAAAATTTTCTTTTCTTATTTAATATAATTCTTCAAGATTACAATTTTTCTAAAGAAATCATGCAAACCATCTCTAAGATCTTTTCCACGTGGATCTAATGTAATAAAGATCTTTTCTGCACAAATTTTAAATTTGTAATTTCTAATTTTTCAATTTCCTGTTTTTTTACACATTAAGCAGATCAGATAATGAATTACCAAGAAAAAGGCAATAAAGCATTTGTTAATGGAGAATTTGAGACCAACCGACAAGAATAAAGGGATTGAAGTTTTACCAGAAAACCCACGATTATGATCAAACCGTACGCAATGGCTGATACCTTCCTCTCATTGAACCAAAGATCATTAACTGCAAATATGATATACTAAATCTGGTATTACTTTGTAAAATTTGAATATGGTTGGCAGCAAGAGAGACTATTCCAAATTGTTAATAGGCAACCAGTGACAGGTGTTAATTGGAATGCGTAGGAATGTGAAAAGGATCGCTACTCTAAAAAACATTACCAGATATGAAGAGATGAAAAATATGGCTCAAATCAATATACAATGGTCGAGCAAGTATACAAGTTTTCAAGTTGTGGAGCTTACCCGTGGGACATCCGTAGTCAAAAGTATTGCACCCTTGAAAAAAATCTATGGAAAGAGCATCAAAGTGTCATTAGTTAGCTTTCCAAAAACACGAATTTGGCATAGTAGTAACAAAAGATAGATATAAATAAAGAATTATCTTACACCATTTATTTGAGTTCATGTTTGGTCAACAGCAATGTGATTGCTCTTCTCTTCCAATTACTTTCAAAATATATTTGTCATTACCAAACAACGAGATATTTGTCCCTTGGACATTGAAGAGATCAAGCACCCTTTTACTTCCAACATTCAGCTGCAGCATGGCTCCATTGTTATTTGAATTGAAATTCCCATTTTTGATTTACAATACGAACCGTGGATCTATATAACAATTTATAGGAAGACCAATTGAACCTTATGACAATTATATCCTATAATCTCTCTTTTCAACCATCATTGTGATCTTAATGCCGTCTTTCGGATAATGTATCTAGATCAATTCACCATGGAGAACCATTTTCATTTAGCGTGATTCTGTCAACACAGGTCAAGTTGAAATCAAAGGAAACTGTGAAATCACTTATTAGTGCTTTAGACAGTTATCATTTCGTGACAGAGATCGAGGTGAAAGATTTAAATCGAGGTGAAAGATTTAAATCAGGGATGGTAAAAATAATATTTAATATGAATAGAACGATAATCGGTAATTTAATGATTGAATTTATTACATTTCTAACTGTAATGATTAATTAAGAAAATACAAGACACCAAATAAAATTCATCATTCATAGTAGAATTGTACAAATTATGTTAGGCAGTGATAAAAAAAAAAAAACTGTAAAACAGTTAATCTAGATTATTTTAATAATAACTGGATTTGAATCTCAAACAGCATTGAAGTACCATTAGTAACTTCTGGTTTTTAATCTACCTCTGATTTTGTACATGAGATTATGGTCTAAATGTAAATTCATACATCAAATTTTGAAATGTTAAAGCTTGACTATATGCTTAATCTACAAATATTTCAGGAACAACTTAAGGTATTATTCCATATACGAAATCTGTTGATATAACTTTATAATATCATCTGATTACTACACACTTCTGAAATACCTTTAACATCACACGAAAATTGCAATTAAGGTAAATTCCCTTTTAAGAAATCTATATTTCATAGTCAAAAAAATATTGTACAAAATAAACCTTTTCTTGTATATATAATTCCCTTTAGAGAGTTTGAATTAAATTTCATAAGTTCTTAACTCATTTAAAGAAAAAATTTCAAAATAATGAAGGATTTACATTTATAATTATCACCTTTATTAATGTGTTCGAGCAGTCTTGCAAAATGGAAAAGAGGAATAGTATTCCTAGAAGAAAAAGATCACACGATTTTATAATATCTTCGAGTGAATTAGGATGTTGTCCTATAGGTTCAATTTGTATAACGGGCTCGAACACATGTAGTGTATCTTGTACTTCAGGAGATGTTGACTTGTTGTCATGAGGCGAATATTATGGAAGCGATGGTATCATATTTAAACGTAAGGGTGGTAATAAGAAGGTCAGTAGCCGCCCTTCTGGGCCTCCTATGAGTAAGAGTAATAGTAGGTTGGTAACGCTTGATTCCAAGTTGATGGCGATTCTGACAATTTCATTGAAACATGTATTCATTATAATAATATTATTATTATCACTAAAATTTGCCACGATCAGATAAGGTTTAATTATAATAGATTTAAGTTCATTGTTTTTTAAATATTTTTTTTTCATTTAATTCCATGAAATGCAACATTTATGAATGAAAAAAACATGGAATTAATTTAAGAACGTCATGGAAAAACAAAACCAAACAATTTTTATCTATCTACCGTATAATCTTTCAAAAGCATAAAGCTAATTAATAAACGTTTAATCAAATGATTTATAATTAATCTTTTCATAATTTATTATCAAAAAATATTTATTTTTTCACTCCACAAGAACATTATGAAAATTGAAGTGATTTTTTACTCTCATATAGAACGTTCAAAGAACTTTTTATTAAATTTGTCGAGATTATATAAAATTTAAATTATAATAAATTTAAGGTTCCTTGCTATGTATTAAAATTTGAATGTATATGAATGACGCTGCGAAAGTCACATTTGTTACTTTTTCCGAAAAAAAAATGAACTGTTCTATTCTTGATTATATACCATAATTTACATATTTAAGATACCGTAATAATTTTACATCTTTGTTTTAATAATTTTATATCGTATATAACTTTAGTTACACGTGTCAATTTTTTTTTGTCGGAAAACAATTACAAATTTACTGAATTAGGTAATTCTAAAAAAAGAACAAAACCCCCAATGCTTTCAATATCACACGAAAAATTCATAAATAAAACATTTCCTCATTTGATATCACACGAAGATTGCCGGAGAAATTTTACAAAGAAAAGATTAAATTTGCTGTCCTCCGATCTCCGTATTATATGAAATATATTGTATCCTTTCTTTTAAAAAATGAGCTTGACCAAACAAAAAAAATCTAATTTTGTAAGTTCTTAACTCATAAAGAAAAAATGAAGAATCTTGTTATTTTCATTTTTATCATTATCGCCTTTATTAATACATTCGATAATTTCGCTTTTGCTTTGCGAACCGGAAAAGATTAGAAAAAACATTCCTAGGAGAAAAAGGATTGTCTAATGCAACAAGTTGTTCTTATGTTCTAATGGAGTAGGATGTTGCTCTATAGGTTCAACTTGTCTAGGCTCAAAAACATGTAATGTATCTTGTACTTCAGCAGATGTATATTGTAGTAATGGTAATTATTGTAAAACAGGTCAATATTGTGATTGTTACACTTCTTATACTTGGCGATTTTGATAATTTTATTATTTGATATTATAATAATAATATTTTTTTATTTTTATTTTTCATATCTTTTAAGTAATATTTCATGTTTTTTTTTTTTTTTTAATTTACTAGTATTAGTCTATACTTGCATCTTGTTATTAAATTTGTCGTCAATCAGATAAGATTTAAAATAACGAATTCCCGTGCTGTTGAGCAATAGCTGATAGAAAAGTTTGTTTACCTCAGCCAATAGGTAAGCATTTTTATTGTATTATATAATAGGTTCATCTGTCATTGTTTTTTTTTTTGACTATCTATAATAAATATTTATACAAAATTTGAATCTTTCAAACATTTATATACAAAGCATAAAGCTAATTAATAAACATTTATTCGAATAATAATTTTATAATTAATTTTTTCATAATCTTCCACTGGAGAATTGAAGTGATTTTTTTTTTTTTTTTTTTTTTTTTAATTTACTAGTATTAGTCTATACTTGCATCTTGTTATTAAATTTGTCGTCAATCAGATAAGATTTAAAATAACGAATTCCCGTGCTGTTGAGCAATAGCTGATAGAAAAGTTTGTTTACCTCAGCCAATAGGTAAGCATTTTTATTGTATTATATAATAGGTTCATCTGTCATTGTTTTTTTTTTTGACTATCTATAATAAATATTTATACAAAATTTGAATCTTTCAAACATTTATATACAAAGCATAAAGCTAATTAATAAACATTTATTCGAATAATAATTTTATAATTAATTTTTTCATAATCTTCCACTGGAGAATTGAAGTGATTTTTTTTTTAATCAAAATTTGAATGTAAACTCATATAAATGACGCTGCGAAAGCTTTATATGCATCATATCGATTGGACTTTATTTGTTACTTTTTCCAAACAAAAAATGAATTGTTCTATTCTTTCTATTCATGATTATCTAAAATGTTTATGATATCATTAAGGAGTAAAACGGATTAGATAGCTCCAACAGGAGTTGCAGTCCATAATATTAATGGACAAACTATACATGTCGTCAAAACTATTGAATTGAGTCAGACTAAGAGTTGAGTCAAAACAAATTTTGATTTTCACTAGTAACTGACGTAATTAATTGAGTCAGGCGTAATTAAAAATTGAAATTTTAATAGTTGACGACATGTATAGGACAAACTATGTACTTAGCATTACGAATTCACTCTATAGGTCTTCATATCAAACTCTTGCATTTAATAATTATGAATTTAACCAAAAACTTAAAATGATTAAAGTTCCGATAATTGACGAAATTTCAATGGTATCAGAAAATTTATTGACATATATTTCACAAATTTTTCAAGTTTTGGAGGTATAAGTATTTGGAGATCTTGTACAACTTTCACTAGTTGAAAATCATCCTGTTTTTAGATCCCAATTTGGAAACCATTTTTCTATATTTTCACGAGGACCTCCTACTTTAAAGGTTTGATTTGGAATATTGATCAAAATCAATCTATTGGAAAATTTTGAAAAATTATTAAATACAAACATATTCTATTGATATTATTAATGATGATGAAGTTCAAGATGATGAAAATATTCAGAGATGGACTAAACAAAAAATAAATATACCACAAAGGGTGTGATTACAAATTGGAGAACAAGTTATATTCTTAAGTAATTCATAGTATAAATACAGAATCTGTAATGGATCAATTGGTATAATCATAGATATAGATACCAAAATGAAAGAAATCTACAGATATTTTAGTTAGAAAACATATTGCATTATTTATTCTCAATGGTGCAAAGCAAATCAAAGACAGTATCCAATTATTAATGTATACACACTTACAGTTCATAAAGTACAAAGAATAACACTTCCAAATGTCTCCCTAAATTTGGATACATTAATGTTTAAAAAAGGACAAGCATATACAGCTTTAAGTTGATGTTGCAAGTGGGATAATATTAAAATCTGATCTTTGAACAGAGAAACATTTGCTATGATCTATAGTTAAAGAATATGAAAGATTGGAAGCAATAGCATCCAATCCGTTACCATTATTAAAATCATTACAAAATAATAGCTGAGTCATTTAATATTCTAAAAACAACTTTTTATTCTTTATTTCGTTTTCAATAAAAATAAAAACCGTCAATTAACATATGGTACTGCCGATCTTAACCTGCTTATTTTTGCCTTGTGGGCTACACAACTTTTGATTATTATTATTATCGTTATAAAACAGTCATAATAAATTTCTGCCGATTTTAGCCAGATCAGAACTCTACATTCTTATAAAAAAGTGAGCTTTTGACTGAAAAAAAAAATTCCAATTTCTTAACTCATAAGAAAAATTTCAAATAATGAAGAATCTCATTACATTTGTTTTTATCATTATCACCTTTATTAATGCGTTCGATAATTTCACTTTTGCTTCGAGCAGTCCTGCGAATTGGAAAAGATTAGAAACAACAAATTTAACAACTTGTGGTGGCACCAGTTATTATTATGAATGTTCAAATGGAGTAGGATCTTGTACTTCAGCCGATATAGACTGCAGCGGTAATACCTGTTGTGAAGCAAGCCAATATTGTGGAAGCGATGGTTATTGTCACACTTCTCGTGCTTCTACTCAAATTCCTACTACTTTCAAGTTGATAGTGATTTTGACAATTTCATTGAAGTTAGCTTATTTGATATTATAATAATATTATTATTATTATTACTATTATTATTTTATTTTTTTTTCGTTTTCGTTTTTTGTATCTTTTGAGTAATATTCCATGTTTTTAATTTACTAGTATTAGTTTGTAAGGCGAATTCCTGTAATACCACAAGCTTTTTTTATCTCATCACTGTGTATTGTAGATTCATCTGTCATTATATGAAATAGATCACATTTTCATTTAATTTCGTGATAGAATTAATTTAAGAAAGGTCATGGAAAAACAAAACCAAATAATTTTTTGTAGTGATATATTTTTTTTATCTTAATAATTAATCTTTCAAATATTTATAAAGCATATAAAACTAGTTAATAAATAATTTATAATTAATTTCATAATATATTATCAAAAAATATCTCTTTTTTTCGCAATCTTCAAATATGAAAATGTTTAAAACATTCGAGATTATTTAAATTATAATAAATTTTAAGGATTCTTGCTATGTATTAAAACACTCATAAATGACGCAGCGAAAGTCAGCCACATCAATTAAACTTTATTTGTATTGTTTACTTTTCCGAACTGTTTTATTCTTTGATTATCTAAAATGGTTTGTAATAATGTTAGTTACACAAATTTCAATTTTTTTTGTCGCGGTAATTCAAAAAAAATCACAGAGAAAATTTCACAAAGAATTCTGTTCTTCAATCTCCAAATCATGGAATCAGTATAATCTCTATATTGTACCTTTACTCATAAAAAGATGCCTTTAGAGATCTTTGACCGAAAAACAAAAAAAATCCAATTTCATAAGTTCTTAACTCATAAAGAAAAAAAAATTTTCAAATGTTCGCAGTCCTGCGAATTGGAAAAGATCAGAAGAAACATTCCTAAGAGAAGGATCAATTCAACAGATTGTGTTGACTCCGGTTATTATTTTTGTCTAAGCTCGAATTTATATAGTGGAACTTGTACTTCAGCAGATGATTACTTGTTGTAGAGCAAGTCAATGTTTGTGGAGACAATAATGTTATACTTCTCGTGCTTCTATTCAAATTTCTACTACTTCAAATTTGATGGCGATCTTGACAATTTCATTGATACTAGCTTATTTGATATTATAATATATTATTATTACTATTATTATTATTATTATTATTCATATTTTTGAGTAATATTCCATGTTTTTAATTAGTTTATATTTGGAATTAGATTTATCGTTATTAAATTTGTTTCGATCAGATAAGGTTTAAATTATAATATATTAGCCGTTGAGCATAGTGGTATATTTTTATCTATCTACAGTATATTAATAATTAATCTTTCAAATATATAAAACATAAAAATAATTAATAAACGTTTAATCAAATAATTTATAATTAATCTTTTCATAATTTATCATCAAAAAAATATTTATTTTTTTCACAATCCTCCACGAGAAAATTATGAAAATCGAAGTGATTTTTTTACTTTCATATAAAACGTTCAAAGAACTTTTTATTAAATTTGTCGAGATTAATTATAATAAATTTAAGGTTCCTTACTATGATCAATTAGACTTTATTTGTTACTTTTTCTGAGCAGAATTTTCTATCCATATAACTTTAGTTACACAGATGTCAATTTTTTTTTTGTTGCCGAAAATCAAAAAGGGAAAACGACAATTACAAATTTACTGAATTAGGGGGATGGCTAAAGCGGAGTTAACAAAGGAGTTACCTTTTTGGGGGATGTCTAAAGCAGAGTCCATCACATGATTACCGAAATTAATTAATATTAGAGTAAGTGCTGGGTTAGGGTTAGGGTTTGAGTAATTATTAGTAGCTATTATATGTAAAATTGCCTCCCCGACATTTTTTATTAATGCACCAAGATAAGTTTAGACATTAGTTTCTTTTATTTTTCGTGTTTTTCACTTTTTTTCTTCGTCGGGCTGATCCGTATAAACAAAAAATTCACGATTCTCATTGCTTTAGACGACCCCCCTTTTTGATATATTTATATATAAATATCAATTATATTATCAATATTATAATTTATGCATTATGTAGATCNTTATAATAAATTTAAGGTTCCTTACTATGATCAATTAGACTTTATTTGTTACTTTTTCTGAGCAGAATTTTCTATCCATATAACTTTAGTTACACAGATGTCAATTTTTTTTTTGTTGCCGAAAATCAAAAAGGGAAAACGACAATTACAAATTTACTGAATTAGGGGGATGGCTAAAGCGGAGTTAACAAAGGAGTTACCTTTTTGGGGGATGTCTAAAGCAGAGTCCATCACATGATTACCGAAATTAATTAATATTAGAGTAAGTGCTGGGTTAGGGTTAGGGTTTGAGTAATTATTAGTAGCTATTATATGTAAAATTGCCTCCCCGACATTTTTTATTAATGCACCAAGATAAGTTTAGACATTAGTTTCTTTTATTTTTCGTGTTTTTCACTTTTTTTCTTCGTCGGGCTGATCCGTATAAACAAAAAATTCACGATTCTCATTGCTTTAGACGACCCCCCTTTTTGATATATTTATATATAAATATCAATTATATTATCAATATTATAATTTATGCATTATGTAGATCAATATATAGATTAACTCCGCTTTAACGGACCTCTGAATTAGGTAATTCTATTGTCACGGAAGATCGCAAAAGTTACCGGAGAAATTTTCCGATCTCCGTATCATATTTTTTAATGAAATCAGTATAATCTTTATATTGTATCATTTTCTTATAAAAAGTTCCCTTTAGAGCTTTTGACTGAAAAACTAAAAATTCCAATTTCCTAACTCAAAAAAAAATTTTCAAATAATGAAGAATCTCGTTACATTTGTTTTTATCGTTATCATCTTTATTAATGCGTTCGATAATTTCGCCTTTGCTTCAAGTCCTGCGAATTGGAGAAGATTAGAAGTAAAATTCCTAGGAGAAAACGGATTGTCAAATTCAAATGCAACTTGTCCTGACTCCAGTTATTATCCATGTTCGAATGGAGTAGGATGTTGTCCTATAGGTTCAGATTGTCTAAGTTCGAACACATGTAGTGGAGGCTGTACTTCAGAAGATGTGTTTTGTAGTAATGGTAAAACTTGTTGTAAAAAAGGCCAATATTGTGGATTTAATAATTTATGTTACGTTTCTACTTCCACTACTACTACTACTCCTACTACTACTAATTCTGCTATAACACTTGATTCGGCATTTGGTTCCAAGTTGATGGCGATTTTGACAATTTCATTGACGCTAGCTTATTTGATATTGTAATATCATTACTATTATTATTATATTTTTTATTTTTGTTTTTGTTTTCATATCTTTTGAGTAATATTCCATGTTTTTAATTTACATTAGTTTATTAGGCAATAACAGCTTGTTTACCTCAGCCAATTGGAAATCTTTTTATCTCACCACATTGTATGAAATAGATCACATTTTCTTTTAATTCCACGGTGGAATTAATTTAAGAAAGGTCATGGAAAACAAAACTTTTATTAAATTTGTCGAGATTATTTAAATTATAATAAATTTTAAGGTTTCTTGCTATGTATTAAAATTTGAATGTACAGTTGTGTCGGAAAGTAACACTCAATTTTTTATTAAAATAAAAATTCACATGATTTATTCTATTTCTATATTATGTACATAAAGTTTTTTTTATAATTATTTAATACTTTGTTGGCCCTTCCTTGCTGTTTCGATTGTTTGTGAATTGAGTCCACGAATTGATACATTAAATTTTGATCACTCTTCACTCGAAATAGTCTTGAGCTCATCTACAGTTTTTGGAAAATTTTTTTGTTTCTGAATATTGTCCTTTAACAATTTCCAGATGTTTTCTATTGGGTTAAGGTCGGGAGAATTTACTGGCCAGTCCAACGTTTTAATTTTTTGTCAAATCATTTTTTTGTAATACGGATTGGAGAATTATCCTGTTGAAACCCCAGGTTTGGATGTCATTTTTAACCATATAAATCATTATATAACATTCATAAAGTCATAAAAAATAAATAAAAAAGTTGCATATCGTTAAACCGGAAAATCAGGCGTTACTTTCCGACGCGACTGTACACTCATATAAATGACAGCCACATTGATTACACTTTATTTGTATTTGTTTACTTTTTCCGGATTGTTCTATTCTAAAAATGTCTAAATAATGTTAGTTACACAAATGTCAAAAAATGAAAATTTACTGAATTAGGTAATTCAAATAGACTTTGTATTTACTAAACCGTCACTGAGAAAGAAAGATCTCTAAATCATATTGTTTAATGAAATCAGTATATTCTCTATATTGTACCTTTTTCTTATAAAAAAGATCCCTTTAGAGATCTTTGATCGAAAAACAAAAAAAAAATCCAATTTCATAAGTTCTTAACTCATAAAGAAAAAAAAATTTTCAAATAATGAATTACCTTTATTAATGCGTTCGATAATTTCACTTTTGCTTCGAGCAGTCCTGCGAATTGGAAAAGATCAGAACAACAACTTTAACAACTTGTGATCACACTAGTTATTATTATGAATGTTCAAATGGAGTAGGATCTTGTACTTCAGCCGATATAGACTGCAGCGATAATACTTGTGAAGCAAGCCAATATTGTGGAAGCGATGGTTATTGTCACACATCTTTTCGTGCTTCTACTCAAATTCCTACTACTTTCAAGTTGATGGTAATTTTGACAATTTCATTGACGCTAGCTTATTTGATATTATAATATTATTATTATTACTATTATTATTATTTTTTTCGTTTTTGTTTTTGTATCTTTTGAGTAATATTCCATGTTTTAATTTACTAGTATTAGTTTGTAAGGCGAATTCCCGCAATAACACAAGCTTTTTTATCTCACCACCGTGTATATGACACCATTTAATTCCATGATGGAATTAATTTAAGACCAAATAATTTTTTGTAGTGATAATTCAAATATCTATAAAGCATATAAAGCTAGTTAATAAATAATTTATAATGAATCTTCTCATAATTTATTACAAATAAAGTGTAATCAATGTGGCTGGTGCACATAAAAACTTTGTCTGCGTCATTTATTTGAGGGTACATTCAAATTTTAATACATAGCAAGAATCCTTAAAATTTATTATAATTTAAATAATCTCGACAAATTTTCTTGAGTGTTTATATGAAAGTAAACATTTTCATAATTGAAGATTGTGAAAAAGAGAGATATTTTTTGATATTTGTTTACTTTTTCGAACTGTTCTATTCTAGAGATTGGCACCGTTAACCTTTTAACTGGTTAATCGCAATCAAAACAGCTAACCAGTCAGTTAAGATAACCAGCTAAAAGATTTAACTGTACCAAAAATTTCTCGGGTATCAAAAATTTATTAATAAAAATTTTTGGGATAAAATTTCAACAAAATTGGCTTCACCCCACATGATCAAATAAATATTACTAATTAACCAGTTTACGATTTTTTAACGATTCAAAAAATGAAAATTTACTGAATTAGGTAATTCAAATGAGAATCTGTATTTACTAAACCGTCATTGAGAAATTTCTACAAAGAAAGCTGTTCTTCAATCTCCAAATTATTTTGTTTAATGAAATCAGTATAATCTCTATATCCCTTTAGAGATCTTTAACCAAAAAACAAAAAAAAAATCCAATTTCATAAGTTCTTAACTCATAAAGAAAAAAATTTTCAAATAATGAAGAATTACCTTTATTAATGCGTTCACTTTGCTTCGAGCCGTCCTGCGAATTGGAAAAGATCAGAAACAACAACTTTAACAACTTGTGATCACACTAGTTCTTGTACTTCAGCAGATATAGACTGCAGCGATAATACTTGTTGTGAAGCAAGCCAATATTGTGGAAGCGATGGTTATTGTCACACTTCTTTTCGTGCTTCTACTCAAATTTCTACTACTTCAAAATTGATGGCGATTTTGACAATTTCATTGACACTAGTTTATTTGGTATTATAAATGTATCATTATTATACTATTATTATCATTATTCATATCTTTGAGTAATATTCCATGTTTTTAATTAGTTTATATTTGGAATTAGATTTATCGTTATTAAATTTGTTTCGATTAGATAAGGTTTAAATTATAATAGATTAGCCGTTGAGCACAGTGATATATTTTTATCCATCTACTATATATCAATAATTAATCTTTCAAATATATAAAACATAAAGATAATTAATAAACGCATATTCAAATAATTTATAATTAATCTTTTCATAATTTATTATCAAAAGGTATCTCTCTTTTTCACAATCTTCAACTATGAAAATGTTTAAATTTGTTGAGATTAGATAAAATTTAGTGTTGAAAGTTTTATCGATTGCACTTTATTTTTCCGAACACGGAATGAACTTTCTATTCTTGGATTATCTAAGTTTATATATTTTGTTTATGCTTTAGTTACACATATGTCGATTTTATTTTGTTGACAATTAGGTAATTCGAATCTAATTTAAGACTTTTTTTTTGTTGGCGATTAGGTAATTCGAATATAATTTAAGAATTAATATAAGAATAATCCGCCATTTTCGCTACACCTTTAACATCACAGAAAAAATTCACAAAGAAAAGATTAAATTTGCTTTTCTCCGATTTCCGTATAATGACTGTTTAAGAAATCAGTACAATCTTCTATATTGTACCCTTTTCTTATAAAAAAGTTCCCTTTAGAGATCTTTGACCGAAAAACAAAAAATTCCAATTTCATTAAGTTCTTAAATCTTAAAGAAAAAAAAATTTCAAATAATGAANAATAATTAATCTTTCAAATATATAAAACATAAAGATAATTAATAAACGCATATTCAAATAATTTATAATTAATCTTTTCATAATTTATTATCAAAAGGTATCTCTCTTTTTCACAATCTTCAACTATGAAAATGTTTAAATTTGTTGAGATTAGATAAAATTTAGTGTTGAAAGTTTTATCGATTGCACTTTATTTTTCCGAACACGGAATGAACTTTCTATTCTTGGATTATCTAAGTTTATATATTTTGTTTATGCTTTAGTTACACATATGTCGATTTTATTTTGTTGACAATTAGGTAATTCGAATCTAATTTAAGACTTTTTTTTTGTTGGCGATTAGGTAATTCGAATATAATTTAAGAATTAATATAAGAATAATCCGCCATTTTCGCTACACCTTTAACATCACAGAAAAAATTCACAAAGAAAAGATTAAATTTGCTTTTCTCCGATTTCCGTATAATGACTGTTTAAGAAATCAGTACAATCTTCTATATTGTACCCTTTTCTTATAAAAAAGTTCCCTTTAGAGATCTTTGACCGAAAAACAAAAAATTCCAATTTCATTAAGTTCTTAAATCTTAAAGAAAAAAAAATTTCAAATAATGAAAAATCTCGTTACATTTGTTTTTATCATTATCACCTTTATTAATGCGTTCGATAATTTCGTATTTGCTTCGAACAGTCCCACGAATTGGAGAAGATTAGAAGTAACATTCCTAGGAGAAAACAGATTGTCAAATTTAAATACAACAAATGCAACTTGTCCTGACTCCAGTTATTATCAATGTTCGAGTGGATTAGGATGTTGTCCTATAGGTTCAGATTGTCTAAGTTCGAACACATGTAGTGTAAATTGTACTTCAGAAGATGTGTTTTGTAGTAATGGTAAAACTTGTTGTAAAAAAGGCCAATATTGTGGAAGCAATGATCTCTGTTTCACTTCTTCTACTACTCGTACTCAAACTCCTACTACTTTCAAGATGGCGATTTTGACAATTTCATTGACACTAGCTTATTTGATAAATTCATTATAATAATAATAATAATAATTATTATTATTATTATTATTATTATTATTATTATTCAAATCTTTTGGGTAATATATTTGGAATTAGATAAAATTTTTATTGTTATTAAATTTGTCACGATCAGATAAAGTTTAAATTTAACATTTATCAGAATGTTATTATTATTTTTTTTTGTTTCTTCAGTTTTACTGTTATTACCGTTATTATATGTATATTTAAAGCGAAAGTTGTATATTCATTTTTTATTTGTTTCTTCTGTTTTTTTTACTGTTATTATATTAATTATATATTATATATTTTAAAGCGAAATTTTATATTCATTTTTTATTTTAAATTTGTACATTATATTATATCTTATATAAGGTTAAATAAAAAATATATTTTTTTAAATAAAACTTTTTATTTTATTACGTGTCATAATCACGTGTTTAATAGGGTGATTGCGACAACATCAAAAATCATGAGATAGAGCATTATAACAAAAGTTAAATCAACATTTTTCAATTGTTCATTCGGAGGCGCCCTTAATTGCAAAAGGATTAACATGCAAAAAAAAAATAAATGAAATAAATATTAAGCAACTATTCTTATATTAAGTAAAGATCGTAAAACATCGGAACATTTTTATAATTCATCACTATGACCTAATAAAAGGAAAAGATTTACGTATAAGCCACATCTTTATCAGAAATGGTTTAAGTTATGATGTAAGTACGATGGCATGTGTACGAAATTCTTTTCCCATGAAAGTCTGGTGAGATTGAGGTAATTTCATTCGTTCATGAAAATCCTCTGCGTGGCAAATAACCGAAAGTTCAATGGGGGGTTGATATATATAAAAAGGAGTGAACTTTTTTGGAAAGATAAAAATATAAAAAGTTACACTGTAATTTATCCATCCTTGGCACAGCAAGGAGAAAAGTCCCTTTTGAATTTTATTAAATTTAACCTATTAAAAAAATCAAAACTCTAATTTTCTTCTTTTTTTTCTCTTCGTACCACACACCAAAAATTCGTAAAGAATTTTGCATTTTGACGTTTTGAAGTCCACTACAAATTCATAAATTTTATCCAACGACAAACGAGACCAGAATGAGTGAAAACGAAATGGTATTTTTCTTATTACGTAACACTAAACCGTTTGAAACAAAATTATATATTGTATGATATAATATAATAACGTTTGAACGTATATTAGGCCAATCACGATCCCGAAGATTTATACAATTTGCTTGAAAAGCTTGGAACCGGTTCTTTTGGAACTGTTTATAAGGCGTACGTATTTCTTATTTTAATAGTGTACAAGTTCCTGAATAACGTATATTTATACCTATACCTATATATATTTTATATATATTATATACATTTTAAATTCTTCTATAGCATAAATAAAACAACAAATGAAGTTGTCGCTATAAAACAAATTGACTTGGAAGAATCAGATGATGATATAAGTGAAATACAGCAAGAAATAGCATTGCTATCACAATGTGACTCGCCATTTATCACTCGTTATCATGGCTCATTTGTCAAAGGATATAAATTATGGATAGGTAATTATTATTATTATATTATTATTATTATTATTATTATTATTATTNGAGACCAGAATGAGTGAAAACGAAATGGTATTTTTCTTATTACGTAACACTAAACCGTTTGAAACAAAATTATATATTGTATGATATAATATAATAACGTTTGAACGTATATTAGGCCAATCACGATCCCGAAGATTTATACAATTTGCTTGAAAAGCTTGGAACCGGTTCTTTTGGAACTGTTTATAAGGCGTACGTATTTCTTATTTTAATAGTGTACAAGTTCCTGAATAACGTATATTTATACCTATACCTATATATATTTTATATATATTATATACATTTTAAATTCTTCTATAGCATAAATAAAACAACAAATGAAGTTGTCGCTATAAAACAAATTGACTTGGAAGAATCAGATGATGATATAAGTGAAATACAGCAAGAAATAGCATTGCTATCACAATGTGACTCGCCATTTATCACTCGTTATCATGGCTCATTTGTCAAAGGATATAAATTATGGATAGGTAATTATTATTATTATATTATTATTATTATTATTATTATTATTATTATTTATTATTATTATTAAATTTTTTTCGGTTCAATTCTTCAAAAAAAAAAAAAACAATTTATTCATTTTCAATAATAAAAAATTTCAGTAATGGAATATCTTTCCGGCGGATCATGTTTGGATTTGGTAAGAACTGGTTTAGATTTTATTTGTTTTTTATATATAATTATTATATTACGAATATATTTTTATTTATTTATTCTTTTGTTATAGCTCAAGCCTGATCCGTTTGATGAACAACATATTGCTATCGTTCTTCGAGAACTTTTATATGGTTTGGAATACTTACACATTGAGGGTAAAATTCATAGGGACATTAAAGGCATGTATAAAAATTGATTGATTATTTTGGTTTCTTTTATTTTCTCTTGACAAAGATTATATGATTAATAAATTATTCTCGTTTTGTAAATAATTAGCTGCCAACATTTTACTTTCCGGAGAAGGAAAGGTGAAATTAGGTGGGTAATAATAATAATAATGAATAATATGATGTTGATTATGACAACATTTAACATGTTTTTTAAATGACAATCCAATTAAATTAATTAAATTCAAAAATTGTTCAAATTATCGATATATTTTAAACCTAAATCATAGCTGATTTTGGTGTTGCCGCTCAACTTTCAAATAATAAAAGTAGAAGAAACACTTTCGTTGGAACACCTGTAAGTCTTTCTTTTGTAAATGATTATTTTTATTATTATTATTATTTTTTTACAAACAATTAATTTTTTATCTGGATAATTTATTTATTCTTTAGTTCTGGATGGCACCGGAAGTTATCCGACAGGCGGGTTATGATCATAAGGTAATTATCAAATCACTCGCCGCTGAAATCATAATGAATTAATATGTTAAAATTCATGCTGAAATTATAATTAAATTTTTTTCTTTTTTTAGGCAGATATTTGGTCACTTGGAATTACAGCCATTGAAATGGCCAAGGGTGAACCACCTTTATCAGAATATCATCCAATGCGCGTACTGTTTTTAATTCCAAAGGCCAAACCACCAGTATTGGAAGGAAATTTTTCTAGCGCATTCAAAGATTTTGTAAGCCAATGTCTAATAAAGAATCCTCATGATGTAAGATGAAAGTTTTTTATTTTTATTTTTTTCAGTTTTCAATTTTTATTTTATTGGAATTAATAAATATTTTTATTTATGTGTATTAATCAGCGACCTAGTGCAAAAGATTTGTTAAGACATCGTTTCATGAAGAATACACACACTACAGCGAAACTACAAGAATTAGTTGAACGATATAAAGAATGGAAAGAAAAGGGTCCACAAAGACCAGAATCCATGTTTAACGATAGACCGTAAATATTTTAATAAATTTAATACTTTAAAATATTCCTATTACAATAACATTCACATTCTTATGACTCTAACACATTCAAACATTATTAATTTTAGGAATTCGTCACGCAGAACATCTTTCGCATCTTGGGACTTTGAAACAATAAGGCAAGCAAATCTGGATGGTTCACTTAATTTGGATGCGGCAACTTTAAGAGATTTGAGAAGATTATCGTCGGTGAGTGGGTTTATAAATGTTAAATTGATTTTATGGAGTATTCAAGGAGATATTTATATTTATATATAAATCATTTAATAAATAAAAAATAATAGATTTCTATTTCGTCATCGAATAATTCTACCATAAGAGCGTCGAATTTTACTGTAAGTCAAAATTAGAATAATAATAACAATATTATTATTATTATTATTAAATCGATGTATTCAATATATGATTCGTTATTTACATATATATATATTTTAACATTTTAAAGAGAAACTCTTTCGGCGAAAATCCAACGAATGATGAGCCTATACAGCAGACGATAAATGATGACACAAATACGACTGATACGACCGATACAATTAATGGAACAGAAATGGAACCACCAAATCAAGAAAATCAAACTGAAGAAGAATCAACTAACATTATATTGGAGAATAATGTTAGCCCGGAAAACAACAACAACAACAACAACAACAATAATAATAATAATAATAATGATGGCACAATTGATTCCATAAACATGGAGGGAGGGTAAATAATTAATTCTCTCAGATATAAATTCCTAAATTTATTTAATTTATGCAATAATAAGTCGATAATTTACACTTTTTATACATAATTTGTATAGCCTTGATACAGTACGTGCCCCAAGGCCTTTTAGTATGAATAGTACTCGACGTCAAACAGTTTCTCTTTCAATGTTTTCTCATAATCTTTCTATTGCGGATCCAGTAACAGAGGAAGGGATTGTTGGTAGACAATTAGCTAGAGAAATTATTATACCATCAGTACAAAAGGTTAATAATATTTTAAAGATTTCAAAATTATATTGAAATTATATACATATATATATTTATTTATTTATTTATTATCTATCATTAATATTTATCATTAATAATATTTATTTATAATTTTATAGATTAAATCAAAAGAATTGAGAGCGAATGAGATCGAGGCACTTACCGCATTTGAGGGTGGAATAGAGGATTTAGATAATGCTAATCCGGATTTGATTATTACAACATTGATTGAAATATTATCAAAACTAAAAACGTAATAATAATAACTTATAATTCATATAATTTACAAATTTTACATATTAATTAAAACTCTAATTCGAATTATATTATAGTTAATAACCAAAAATTTATTTATTATATATTCTTATTTAGTAATGTTGATTTATGCGAGAGATTATCAGATTTAGGTGTAATATCTGATGCATTTTTATCAACGCCAGAATTAACAGCCGACGTTGATTCATCATCTTCTTCTTCATCTTCAAATAATAATAGTGGCGGTGAAAATTCTCCACTGAATGATGTTAATATAAATGAATCACCACCAGATGAACAAGGATCATCATCCATATCATCAAAGGAAGAGAAGAAAGGAAAATCATCACCGATAGCAGAGATGTTATATACTAAATGGCTTGATCAATTACGAATTAAATGGCCAATAGGATTTGGCTCGAGTTCATAAACAATTTAAATTTAAATAATCATATATTAAATAACAAATTATTGGACTAATTGGACTTAATTACAATATTATTATTATTCCTCCTCTCTTTTCATATACTTTACCAACTCATCTTCCTTCCTTCCTTCCTTCCTTCTTTCCTTTTTTTACTTGTATATATAGTATATATAGTACTGAATTGTATTTTATCACCACCTTTTTGAGATTTATGAAATCCATGTATTTTTCTGTATTTATATATACATATATTATATGTACTGTATATTGTATTTTTAATTCAACATATTGAATATATTTGAATATATTTAAAATTTAATTTTAATTTAATGGTTACATGAAATCATGCTTATTTTTTATACTAAATTATATTTAACTTTGATTTACACTTTAATTACTTTAAATATACAATCATACTATATATTGGATTATATATATATGTGCACATAAATTACACAGATTTTCCTTTTAAATATCTGTAAATTCGGGAAAACCTTTAAATACTTCAGCGTCCCAATTCACCAAATCTGACAAAAGACTAAAAATAGAAATACCAAAAAAAAAATTTGAATGAATGCTAATAAATAATTAATAATAAATAATTAATAATAAATAGGTAAAATAAAATATTTTCTTACCATACCGTACCACCAAGACCTTCCCAAAAAGACCACGGTCTATCGGAAAGTCTAAACTCTTTATTAAGTATACGTTCTTCCCATTGAGTACAAACTTCAGCATATTCTATTGCCCATTGAAAGTATTGAAGATCTTTGGTAAGTCGATATACCGAGAGGAATACATATGCATTTCCAGAAATTCCGTGACAAAGTCCCACTCCTTTATGACCATATCCTTGAGAATAAACATATTTTGCAGTTTCCGTCGCAAGTTTCAAATATCTTATTTTTACGCGAAGAAATATTATATATATATATATATTTTTAATAACATGTGCACGAAGAAATAATATTGACAATATTATCATGAAATATACATACTTTTCTTCTTTATAAAATTCATATGCTTTACAAGCCAATAAACATATTCCAGGAGCCCCATGACAGAATTGTATTAAATGATTATTATCTTTATTCAAACTTGATGGCCAATTACCATTTGATGAACGACAATTAAATAAAATGAAATCCACCGTTTCTTTAATTCGTTTATAATATTCTCGACAATTTTCGGGAAATTGTAATAATATAGTAAGAATTCCCGCGAAACCATGAGCAGCTCCAACGTAAGGTTTACCATTAAATGACCAAAATAATGGAATCTGTTGTTCTTTTTCGGTGTTATTAAAATTTGAAGTAAAATTGGTAATAGAAGTGATGGAAGCATTTCGAATTCCATCTTCAACAATTGCATCAAAGACCGATTTAATTAATGAGGAAGTAGGAATTTCTTTTGATGAATTAATTAAACCCGAAATAAATTTTTGAGTATAAAGAAATCCCGCGCGACCATAAAATAATTCACTTGGGGTGTTAGGTGAAAAACATGCATGAGAAAATTGTGATTGAATTAATTCAAGATAATTATGAGATGATTCTTTATCTCCCATATGATTTTTAACTAAATAATTATACAGTTTATTAATAGGTGATTTAATAAGTGATTTAATTTAAATATAAATAAGTATAATAAACATTAAATATAAATAAGTATAATATAAATAAGTATAAATAAGTATAATAAACATTAAATATAAATAAGTATAATATATATAAGTATAAATAAGTATAATAAACATTAAATAAATACCTTCAGCAGCAACAGCATATAATCCAACAGCAGAACATATAAATCCGCATTCATATTGTTTTTTTGCTGATGTCATCTTATGTTTAGCTGTAGTTGTATATGTTAAAAGTGCACTATCAATAAATTCATCTGCAATAACTAAAGCTGATCTCGTTCCAATCATAAATCCTAAAAAATAATAATAAATAAATAAATAAATATTTTTCCCTCCCCCCAGTGAATGGATTATTTGAATATTTGATTACCAGGATCTCGTTCATGAATTCTCATGAATAAAAGTGATAATCCGGCTTTACCTAATAAAATATTAAATTATAAATAAATAATTATTCAACTCATTATTATAGTTATTATTATTATTACCAACGTAGACATCCCAATGTTTATAATTGTGATCCTCAGTTGGCACCTCTTTTAAAATCCTTTCACAATTTTTTACTAATGAATTACATAACTTTTTTCTGATATCTTTTGTTAATAATTTATGAACTGGATCATCATCACTAATAGCAAAACTCATGTTTCAATAATTAAATAATGTTTTTAAAAAAACATTTTTGTTGATGGGCAAGAAATTTCATTTACAGAGTAATTTTTTTTTACGTCATTATTTATTTATTATTTTCTAATAATGACATAGTGGAACGTCAGCTGATTTGTTTATCTTTATAATTTAAAAGTAATTCCGTTGTTGAATATATAACATTTAAAAAAGTTACATTAATTAAAATAATAATAATGCTGCTTTTCTAATTTCGTTAAATTTTTAAGTATTAAAAAAAAAAAAGTAAAAAATGGTTCAACCACCTTCTACTTACCCAATGAGAGGAATAATCTATTTTTTCTCAAATTGGATTTTAATCCGAAGAATAATAGGTGTATTGTTATTAACAATGATGGTCACTCTTATTATAACTGGTTTGACTTTTGGATTTTTACTCTCATTACAAGCTCATGCTTTAATAAATGCCAATTGTCCAATTTGGTTATCCTGGATTGTTGCAACAATATTTTGTATATTGGAAATAGTTCTTATGACTATTATATTTTATCTTATTATGACTCCATTCTGGCAAGATTCATTATTTGATGATGTTTTAAGATTAAGAGGATTGGAACCAATTTTAAATAAATCTCGAACCCGAGTTTCCGAAACGAGAATGTTTTTTCGTGGAATTAGTTCGGGAATTTTACTTGTAATCCTTCAGGTTTATGTTTTGATATTATTTCAGGTATATACATTATATATATAAAATAAATTATAAAAAAAAATAAACCAAATATATATGCGTTGCGTGTGTGAAAACAAGAATTATTAAAATAACTAAAAAATAATTATATTATTATTATATATAAAAGATAATAACACTTATCATAACCTTACCATTACATGCATTCCCTTTAATCGGAACATTTATGTACTGTTATTTAAATGCGTGGATCATGACTTGGAGTCAATTAATACATTATCATTTAGAAATAAAAGAATTAAGTATAAATGAATCACGAAAATTGGCTTGGAAAAATCGAGAAGATTATATTTTATTTGGAATTGTGGCTGTGGCACTGGAATTAATACCTATGGCAAATTTTATTTTCTTTTGGACAAATGTTGTGGGTGCTGCTTTATGGACATCTGATGTAAGAAATTCTTCGATTTTTTATATTAGATTTTATATTATATTCAAATATTTTCAATTACATTACATTTATTCAAGATATTTATATTCAATATATTTTTATTAGATTATTATTGAAGAACGTAGAGCTGGATTAAACAGATCAGTCGAATTTACTCGTTCAATTGTGGAAGAAGAAGAATCATATCAACAATATTAATATCGTCGGCAGTTCCTTTTACACTGTCGTCATCTAATAATAATATCCTAACCTAACATATATTTTCATAAATTATATTGATTCAAATATATATAGATTTCAATTCCTCAATTTTGAATAAGACTTTATAGTATTATACCAATTCATTACAAAAATATAACATACATATATCAAGAAAATTTATTTTATCATGAATATTAATTAATATAGAATAAATGATAAAAAAAAATAATAAATTAGGTGCATCGGGGTCTATAAATATTTTCATAAACACGTTAACAAATTGTTGAATAGTTTTTCAATGCATTACAAGAAACCTGAATATGATGACTATTATTAATCAAGAATGATTATTATATCCTTTTCCAAAACATCATCATTTTTGAATTGGGAATAAATTATATTTTTTAATTGTTTATCTGATTTTTTATGGATTTTGTTTTTTTGATCAAAGAAAAAATGTGAATCATCGACTCCTAATTTTGTTGATTTTGTATAATTCACTTGCTTGACTGCCTCTCGATCTATTTGCCATGAAGATTTTGTAGTACTCTTAATTTATACATCTCTGAATTTGTATCTTGAATATAATCAATAATTACACAAGGTATTAATGCAAATTCAGGTGAATTAATATTTGTAGAAGTTTCCCTATTCTCTAACTTGTCTTTAATTATTTTATCACTATCACAAGATCTCTCATCTTCATCAATGTCATATTCAACATCTTCACTTTCGTCTAAAATTGATTTATTGTTAATGATAAAATCACATAAATTACCTGGTGATTCTATTTTGAAAGAAATTTTCGTCAAATTGAACAGAAGAAAAAATCAAAACTTTCATAATTTCCGAGAACTGGTTCAAAAATAACTTCGTTATTTAATAGGTCCTATTGAATGTTACATGATCTTTCGGCACACACACTCAACTTCAGTAATTTATAAAAATTTCGTAATTATTAAAATAAATAAAAATTGTGCCAAATGATCGAAATGCATAATTTGACTCTTCAAAAAATTTCTTTTATTATTTTCGTTCGTTTATACACCATAATAGATAGTAATTGTTCAACAATTATTTTTCTTAAATTTGAAACGTAAAATAACAATCTTTCCATTTCATAAAAGAAAATTCATCATCAAGAATTCTAGTGGTAATATTTTTAAATTTTAGATTATTTTTTAATACTAATAACATTTTTATTAAAATGGAAACAATCGATAACAAAAAAGCAAAAACTACTGGTATTTTTATGATTTTCAATTTCACTTGTTGCTTGATTATTTATTAAAACTTTATTTTTTCTATTTTATTTTTCATTTATAAAATAATTGTTTATTGTGTATAATCGAAGAATTTTATTGTATTCAAGAAAATCGTTAAATAATTAAACTATTACATAATAATAACGGGTATTAAAAAAGATCGCCAACATGCATCAATTTAATCACGGCACACAAGATTTCTTTCTTTTTTTAATAATAATAATGATGAATCTAAATTTTATATTCTGCTTTTTTTTATTTATTTATAATAATAATGAATGATTATTGTAATTTATTTGGTCGAAATATTGATACAATAATACCCATGTTTGCTTCGACGAGTTATTGAGTTATAATACTCATGAAAAACTTTTTTCTGTTCGTAATTTATTACAAGAGGTATTTTGATTTATCACCATTTATTATTATTATTAATTATTAAATATTATTAACGTTTTATTCTTTATAGGAAGCTATTATGGCACAAAATAATGTTAAAACATGTGTAAAACATTTATCAGTGTTTGTTAAAGAATTGAATACTTCCAATAGAGGTAATTTGATTTAATTTAATTTAATTTATTTTAATTTATTTATTTAATTTTATTTATTTAATTTATTATTAATTTAATTTAATTTGATTTATTTATTTTATTTTATTAATTTAATTTGATTTATTTATTTATTTTATTTGATTTAATTTATTAATTTAATTTGATTTATTTTATTTTCTTGTAGCTTTTCGATTCTGACCCGAATTCTTCAGTATTTTACCAGCTTGTATATAATAATTTTTATTATTTCTACATATTATATTATAATTAATTATTATTTATAAATTGTCCGAATTGCGGTATGTAATCTTTAATTATTATTATTTTAATTATTTTAATTATTATAATTCTATTCATTTAAATCCTAAATTCCATTTATTTACATTTATTAATTTACACATTCACTCATCCACACCTGCATTCCCATGTGAATTAAAATATAAGTAGGCCCACTATGTGAATCATTTGAAGAATATGTAATTCAACTTCATTACACTCTACAAGATAAGATAGATAAAGGAACGATTTGTTTATTCGCTAATAAGAGTGATTCCAAAGAACTTTTTGCAGCATTACATAATTTGGAGAAAGTATGTTTTAATTAATTAATTTATTTATTGATTGATTTTATTTATTGTTAATTTATTTATTTATTATATTTTAGTTAAATCTTGAGTTTGAACGTTTAAGAGAAATTTATGTGAGTTATTATTATTCAAAAAGCCATTGAAGAGGTATTATTATTTATTATTATTATTTATTTATTATTATTTATTATTTAACGTTATTTATTATTATTTATTATTGTTTATTAAATTATTATTTATTATTATTTATTATTTTTATTTATTTATTACTATTTATTATTTTTTTTATAGTTTCTTGATCTTTGGGATAAATGTTTGATTCCTTAATATGAACGTGATGAATTCTTCGAGAGCTTACAAAAAAGTAAGTAAACTAATATTAACATTTAATAACATTTAATTATAATAATAACTTTTATTACTATTATTTTAATATCAAATTTCTTAATTTTTATAATTTTTATTTATTATTGAAATTTGCTGACAAAATATATTAATTACTTTCATCAGCATATAATTCTTGTAGACGAGATACTTCTTGTGAATGTTGGAAAGACATGCATTAATTGAGGTAAAATTATTTCTTTATTGATTTATTGATTTCTGTATCGCATCTATTTTATTCTTTATATTGACATCCATCATTTGCAGAAAATGGTTGAATTCGAAAAAAAGCATCCCGTCCACGTCACCTTTTTCAAAGTTCATTCCGATTATTGGAAGAAAAACGGAGAAATCTTGTTAGCCCAATTTAGTTAAAATTAATCAATACATGTGGGCGTATGAAAATTAATTAATTAATTATTGCTCTCTAATAACCATAATTATTGCTATTATTATTAATGATAATTTGATATTTTTTTATATGATATATTTTTGTTTTATTTAATTTAATAGTTATTGTGAATCAAATGTTCTTTGGTTTTTAAAAGGATTAATACAAACATATTGGATTAAAAAAAATGGCAAATTTTATTAGTTTTATTATATAAATTACTTTCACAAGAAGGGACAAGCCGTAATCAAGGTAAAATAATTATTTCTTTATTTTTTTTATTGATTTATTGATTTCCGTATTATATTTATTTTGCTCTTTATATTAACATCCATCATTTACAGAAATGATTGAATTCGAAAAAAAGAGCATCCCGTCCACGTCGCCACTTTCAAAGTTCATTCCGATCATTGGAAAAATGGACAAAATCTTGTTGGTCCAATTTAGTTAAGATAAAAGATAAATTAATTAATACTTTTTTAGAAAATTTATCTTCATACTCACATTATTAAATATAATTTTCTATCACTATTATTATTACTATTTTATTTTGTAGATTTAATTTTTTTTTACATGGATGGTGTTTGATATTTTTATTTTTATTTTATGCGATTGGATGGGAGACATTTTTAAAGATTTTAATATATAAATGAAAATTTAACTTTCAATCTTTGAAATTTTTGGGAATTTTTTTGTACGTTATAATAATAATTAATTTTTATAGATTTAATATTCAATCTTTAATATTATTGGGAAATTTATGTCACACATTATAATAATTTTTAAAAATGCGTGCATCATAACATTCAATAATGTTACATCGTTGAAATATTTACATTTTAACATTTTTAGTCGATTTCATGATAAATTCATATTTCCTTTATCATTATTTTCCTATTTTATAAAATCAAAATTACAAACTAAGCTAATTGAATTTGTACAAATGGGATGAATAATTCATACTTTATGCCTAGTGTTAAGATTTTATAAAACTAATATGTATTATGTTAAATAAATCAAATCTGAATTAACTAAACAACATAGAAATAAATTAATATAATTTATTATAAAAATAAATAAAAAATATAAATATAATAATACTTACTAGAGACATGGATTCCGTTAATTCTTCAAGTTCTCTTTCGAAATTTTCTTCGTTCTTGGGTTTTGGAAGTTTTGAATAATTAAGAAGTCGGCTGGTATAAATTGCTTGTGGATGTGTTTGATAATTAAAAGGAGTTGTAGTTGTTGAATTTGTTGAATTGGTTGATTCTTGATTTGCTGAAAATTCTTCAGCTTTTTTAATTTGAATTACAATTTCTGAATCCTCATTTCCCCCTTTTTTTAAATAATAATCATAATCCCAATAGTATTTCCTCAACTCACCAGGTAATTCTTTAAAAGTGGGTCTATATGTAACTCGAGCATCCCAACACCTCATAATCATTCTTGTAATTAATTTGGGAATATGAAATGGAATTTTTGGTCGTAATCCATCACATATTTTCATGGCTAAATCTTTATCATGTGGTATATCAGGATATGGAGGAAAGCCCGTAACCATTTCGTAAGCAATAATTCCAAATGAATATACATCAGCAGCTTTTGTATATTCTTCACCGCTTAATACCTCTGGAGCAATATATGGTAATACACCAAATATATTCTTTTTTTCGGGATTATTTGGATTCGCCCCTATTATTTTACTTAATCCAAAATCTGAAATAAGCATAGTATCTTTAAAATCATATGATAAAATATTTCCAGGATGGAAGTCTTGGTGAATTATATCTAATATATGAATATTCATCAAATTTATAGATAAATTCCTTAAATTAGATAATTTTTGTAACCAATTAATATTATTAAAATTAATTTTTAAATATTCTCGAAGATTTCCTTCCGATGCATATTGCAAAACCATCATATATGAGTGTGTTTCTGGATCTTGTGTAATTCCATAAAATTGAATTGAAACAAATTCATCGTGTGTTTTTAAGTGAATTTTCATCTAATAATATAAACATTTTTAATTTATAGTTAAAACGTTATATAATAATTTGAAAATTAAATATTAATATTAATTAAAATATTTACCTCATTTAAGACATCATTGAAATTCACAAAATTATCAAACTTTTTTAATGCCACTTCTTCACTATATTTACGATCTCTTTTCCATTGTTGATTTTTAATATCCCATTCATAAATTGATCCATCAATCCACCTAGCATAATGTATTGTTCCAAATCCACCTTTACCTACTTGTTTAACATCTTTAAATCTATCATATGGTATCCATTCTATTACTCCCAAATTACCATCAGCATTTAGTTGAGCATTTTGAATGAATTTATCTATTTTGTCATTTCCACTTGTCCAATTATTAAAATCATTCTGGAAATGTTTCGAGTTACATGGGTTGCACCATTTATATCCACTATTTTCTTGATTGCATTCTGGGCATTTACCATATTCCATTTTTTGTTTGCTTATGGTATGAAAGGTAGAAATTTATTTTTTGAAAAAAAAGAAACGTAAATTATGTTTAAAATTGCAAAATATTTTTAGTATTAAAAAAAAATCGCATTTATTTTATTATTTATTTTTCTCTCATTACACAGTAAATTATCAAAATACGCAAAGCAACCAAGTTTATGTTTGAAAAATCAGAATAGTAAATTACAATAAGATTTACACATTTATAAAGATTAAAAAAGGCAATTTCATCGGACTTCGGTGTAAGTGTAGAAAAATAAAGAAAAATAAAGGGATACAAAAGTTCCGTTTTTGATGCATTAAATTTTTTTTAAAAAAAATGTAACATGTCTGTCTGATCACATGCCACAATATTATTTTTAAGGATAAATTTATCCTAGACCCAGGGTCTACACTCTTAACCTAGACCACAATTGTATGTATCACGTGTTAGCTACTTTAAAAAATTTATTTATATAGGGTGTCTAGGATAAAAACCTAGACCCGGGGTCTATTTTAAGGACACTCTTTTTTTAATAATTTTGTCCACAATAAAATAACACGCATTCATTTATTAATTACGCAAAAAAAAAAAATTTATTATTATTTATTATGAATCAATTTATTACATAAATAAAATCATTGTTATTTTATTATCATTTTTATTATTTACTAATTAAATATTAAAAAGTGAAAGGTAATCTTAAAGTCAGATATATAGTGTATCAACAGTAAAAGTTTTAAACCTATATTATAAGAATTGAGTAAATACTCTCCATTTTAATTTTCTATAATAATTTTTGAATATTTGCTAATTACTTTCTCAATTCTTACAAAATAGGGTTGGCATTTTTACTGCATAAGTGCTATATTTCTTCTTTTAAGATTAGTTAATATCACTTTTAATGATAAATTAGTAAATAAAAAAATGAGATAATGAGACTAATAATCAACAATAATACATTTGTCCCAAAATCCAATAATCAAAATTTGATTTAACTTTTTAAATTAGTTTCAGGGGATTCTTTTAAAAATATAATCTTAGAAATTAAGTAATAAGTAAAAAAAAATCTCAAGTTGGATTTTGGGACAAATGTATTATTGTTGATNATGAATTTATCTATTTTGTCATTTCCACTTGTCCAATTATTAAAATCATTCTGGAAATGTTTCGAGTTACATGGGTTGCACCATTTATATCCACTATTTTCTTGATTGCATTCTGGGCATTTACCATATTCCATTTTTTGTTTGCTTATGGTATGAAAGGTAGAAATTTATTTTTTGAAAAAAAAGAAACGTAAATTATGTTTAAAATTGCAAAATATTTTTAGTATTAAAAAAAAATCGCATTTATTTTATTATTTATTTTTCTCTCATTACACAGTAAATTATCAAAATACGCAAAGCAACCAAGTTTATGTTTGAAAAATCAGAATAGTAAATTACAATAAGATTTACACATTTATAAAGATTAAAAAAGGCAATTTCATCGGACTTCGGTGTAAGTGTAGAAAAATAAAGAAAAATAAAGGGATACAAAAGTTCCGTTTTTGATGCATTAAATTTTTTTTAAAAAAAATGTAACATGTCTGTCTGATCACATGCCACAATATTATTTTTAAGGATAAATTTATCCTAGACCCAGGGTCTACACTCTTAACCTAGACCACAATTGTATGTATCACGTGTTAGCTACTTTAAAAAATTTATTTATATAGGGTGTCTAGGATAAAAACCTAGACCCGGGGTCTATTTTAAGGACACTCTTTTTTTAATAATTTTGTCCACAATAAAATAACACGCATTCATTTATTAATTACGCAAAAAAAAAAAATTTATTATTATTTATTATGAATCAATTTATTACATAAATAAAATCATTGTTATTTTATTATCATTTTTATTATTTACTAATTAAATATTAAAAAGTGAAAGGTAATCTTAAAGTCAGATATATAGTGTATCAACAGTAAAAGTTTTAAACCTATATTATAAGAATTGAGTAAATACTCTCCATTTTAATTTTCTATAATAATTTTTGAATATTTGCTAATTACTTTCTCAATTCTTACAAAATAGGGTTGGCATTTTTACTGCATAAGTGCTATATTTCTTCTTTTAAGATTAGTTAATATCACTTTTAATGATAAATTAGTAAATAAAAAAATGAGATAATGAGACTAATAATCAACAATAATACATTTGTCCCAAAATCCAATAATCAAAATTTGATTTAACTTTTTAAATTAGTTTCAGGGGATTCTTTTAAAAATATAATCTTAGAAATTAAGTAATAAGTAAAAAAAAATCTCAAGTTGGATTTTGGGACAAATGTATTATTGTTGATAATTTTGCCTCACAAATTTGAAATTAATCACCAATTGTTGTCACATTTTATTCTGTTTATTTAATAATTGATCATTAAAAATAATACAAATTATTTTAAAGAAGAAATATGGGAATCTGCTGTAAAAATGTTCAATCCTATTTCTTAAATTGAGAAAGTAATTAGCAAATATTCAAAAATTATTATAGAAATTAAAATGGAGAGTATTTACTCAATCCTTATAATATGGATCTAAAACTTTTACAACTGATGTATCATAAATCTAGCTTTAAGATTACTTAGTAACACTTTTAATTATTAAAAGATTTATATGTGGCAACAATTGATAATTAATTTCAATTTTTTTTATATTTTTAATAATTTTAGTTATGTCTAAAAATTTTTAATAACTTTAGTCATGTCCTCAACTATACATGACATATTACCCAAATGCCAAATGTCATATTATTAATATAGTCCCAAATGCCTTAATCTCATAATATTAATGTAATCCCAAATGCCAAATCTCTAAATCTTATATTATCAATGTAAATGCCAAATACCAAATTCCTAAATCTTATATTATTAATTTATTCCCAAATGCCAAATGCCAAATCCCTAAATCTCATATTATTAATTTATTCCCAAATGCCAAATCTCTAAATCTCATATTATTAATTTATTCCCAAATGCCAAATGCCAAATCCCTAAATCTCATATTATTAAATATCACATCTCAAATTTAAGCAACATATTGATATATATTCTCAACTGTCTCTATTAATTATTTTGGTGATTTTAGAAACTAACAAAATAAAATCAATTCAGATGTTAAACACTCTAATTTTTTCAAAATAACAATTCTGATTTTCCATCAAACCAAATAAATGGTAAAGATTCATTTTACCAGTGTAAACAATTAAGTTTAACCAATAAGTAAGTTTCAACTTTAATAAAACTAAAATTACTGTAGCTGCTGATACCAAATTTGCCCTTTAATTGTTTCTCATGAAGGGATTTAAATTGTACTCATTCTAATTACAAGTTCCAAATAAGTTTCACATTGTTATTTATTGTCACTACCTTCCCATGTCAAGATTATACATGTTACCTTCCCATGTCAAGATTATACATGTTGCTCAAATTTTGCTCAGGATTTGGGATTTGACATTTGGACTTTGGAATTTGGCATTTGGCATTTGGGATTTTGAAAATTAATTTGAGTAACATGTATAGTCAAGCCTGGATATAATAGCTGTTTTTCATGTTCTCTGTTCAGAATTGGACTTTAATTCTCCACTATTCATGATAGTTAATTTTAAAAAGTTATCTAGCTCTAGAATTATCATGGTTATTCAAACTGATTTAATAAGCCATTCACAGTTTCACAGGTATAAATTGGTTTATACTTAAGTATGCATGACAAATGAGTCTCATATAATTACTACCTCCTTATGTCAAGATTATGCATGTTGTTCAATTTGGGATTTGGCATTTGGCATTTGACTTTGGCATTTTGAAAATTAATTAATTTGAGCAACGTGTATCCTATACGTGTTGCCCAAATCCCAAATAATTTGGGATTTGAGACGCCAAAATGCACAAATTACTAGTATTTGGGATTTGGGATTTGGGATTTCGGCAAAAAATACTAATTATAATTTGGGATTTGGGATTTGGGATTTCGGCAAAAAATACTAATTATAATTTGGGATTTGGGATTTGGGATTTCGGCAAAAAATACTAATTATAATTTGGGATTTGGGATNTTCTCCACTATTCATGATAGTTAATTTTAAAAAGTTATCTAGCTCTAGAATTATCATGGTTATTCAAACTGATTTAATAAGCCATTCACAGTTTCACAGGTATAAATTGGTTTATACTTAAGTATGCATGACAAATGAGTCTCATATAATTACTACCTCCTTATGTCAAGATTATGCATGTTGTTCAATTTGGGATTTGGCATTTGGCATTTGACTTTGGCATTTTGAAAATTAATTAATTTGAGCAACGTGTATCCTATACGTGTTGCCCAAATCCCAAATAATTTGGGATTTGAGACGCCAAAATGCACAAATTACTAGTATTTGGGATTTGGGATTTGGGATTTCGGCAAAAAATACTAATTATAATTTGGGATTTGGGATTTGGGATTTCGGCATTTGGGATTTTGAATTTGGGTGGCAGATATAGTGTATCCCTTAGTCCGTCCAGCGTTCAAATTTGAACGCTAAAATTTTTTTTGACCTATTTTTACATAATTGCTTCCGATTTTCTTAAGCTACCCCCCCCTATTACTAAGTTAAAATGAAAGATCGATCATTCGTAACTATATCTCACGTGTATGAGGATCTGTGCAATAATGAATGTAATTTGTGAATGTAGATCGAATAGATCGCCTCGTGTAGCATGATAATCTAATTAAATTTAATTTAATAAAAAAATTAAAAAATTAATAAAAAAATCAATAAAAAATTAATAAAAAAAAAAAAATATGTTCTGTACGTTGGTTGCATGTCCAGTACTTTGGCTTCAAGTTCTTTTTCCCACGAAATTTTCGAAACAGGTTCCGACGAAGAGGAATATGTACCGCTTTTGACGTCCCGTCAGCCAGAATCAGGCAGTGAAGAGGATGAGGATGAAAATATTGAAGTAGAAACAAGAACTCGCAAAAGGAAACGACCAACAAGAACTATACAGCTACCACCACCACCTTCCAATTTCGAGCCGTTTGCTCACCCAAGACAATTACATCGGGCGTCCGTTCGGCTGCCAACATATCTTGATGTTGGTGTCTCTAAACCGATTGATTTTTTTCTTCTTTTTTTTACAACAACAATACTGGACACTATTGTCGAAAATACAAATCTTTATGCATTGTCGAAAGGTGCCGGTGCGGCTGGTAGGCGTTGGTTGGGTCTTACTCGTAAGGAGCTCATTATCTGGATCGCCCTGGTAATTTACCAAGGACTTTTTAAGTTACTCACCCTTGACCAGTACTGGAACGAAAATGGGAAGCTTCCTATTTATAATATATCAAAACAAATGTCTTTGAAGCGCTTCGAACAAATTAAGAGGTACCTGCACATTTCTTCTCCTGTTGCAACGATTAAAAATTACTTCGATAAATTGGAGCCGTTGCTTTCACACATCCGAGACGTCTCGAAGCAACTTTATATACCAAACTCAAATGTCTCTATAGATGAAATGGTAATTCGATTTTCAGGAAGAAGTGTCCACACCGTTCAAATTAAGAACAAACCAACCCCCGAAGGCTTCAAAATTTTGTCGCTCTGCGACGCTGGGTACACTTTTACTTTTTTGCCAACATCACGTATTGTTCCAAGTAACGTAGCAAAAGTGGGCGGTCTTAGTCAAATTGGATGCCAGGTTTATCATCTCGTTGAGCAGCTTCCGTACCATCAACTTTTGTTCAACGTATACATGGACAACTATTTTACTAGCGTTCCTCTTTTTCGGCATCTCCGGCAGAATGGGATTGGCGCTTGTGGAACCGTTCGAAAAACTGCATCAGGTTTTCCAAAAGTATTAAAACTGGATAAAGGTACTAAACTTGATTGGGATGTTCGTTCTGGAGTTGTGGTGGATGATGTATTAGCTGTTTTCTGGCAGGATAATGGTCCGGTCACGATGTTGTCAACAATTCACAAGCTTGTCGGTGAAGAATGGGAGGTAGAGCGGGAAAGGTGACGACCAAGTGAAACTAGCACTAATGCAACAAAGGTGCGTTCAGTATTCGGCTCCGAATCGAAAAAAAAATTAAAAATTTCCAAAATAATCGACGATTACAATCATTGCATGAACGGCGTGGATATTGCGGATCAATTACGTTCATATTACAGTACGCAGAAAGTGGCACAGCGAAATTGGATGCCCTCTTCTTTTGGTTGCTAGATACTGCAATAATCAACGCGTATCGGATTGTTCGAACTTCAGGATCAATGCAGAAACAAAAAGCGTTCCGTCTCGATCTTGTCTGGGACTTAATTAATTTTGCGAATGATAATGGCAAAATTCAACTGAGGAATAGTGTAGATAATGAAGGAGTGAGACGGCCGAAAGTAACGAAATATTTTGAACTCTCGGATCAACGGTTGGTTCCTGGGAACCACTTTGTAGATTGGAGAGAAGAACGTGAAGCGTGCAGATGGTGCACGTGGTTGGCAAGTAAGAAAGAAATTGATATGAATCGCAAAACGCCACACCGAAGTCAATTATGGTGTGTAGCGTGTAACGTGCCTCTGTGTTGCAATAACACCCGGAATTGTTTTATGCAGTTCCATACTAATAAATAATTTTTTTTTTAATTAATCAATTTTTTTTAATTAATCATAATTTTTTTTTAATTAATCATAATTTTTAATTAATTAATTATTATTCACATATGTTATTATAAATAAATAATTTTTTTTAATTAATCAGACATTTATTTATTAATAAAATAATAAAATTTAAATCCGGATAACAAAGTTATTTATGGNATTCGGCTCCGAATCGAAAAAAAAATTAAAAATTTCCAAAATAATCGACGATTACAATCATTGCATGAACGGCGTGGATATTGCGGATCAATTACGTTCATATTACAGTACGCAGAAAGTGGCACAGCGAAATTGGATGCCCTCTTCTTTTGGTTGCTAGATACTGCAATAATCAACGCGTATCGGATTGTTCGAACTTCAGGATCAATGCAGAAACAAAAAGCGTTCCGTCTCGATCTTGTCTGGGACTTAATTAATTTTGCGAATGATAATGGCAAAATTCAACTGAGGAATAGTGTAGATAATGAAGGAGTGAGACGGCCGAAAGTAACGAAATATTTTGAACTCTCGGATCAACGGTTGGTTCCTGGGAACCACTTTGTAGATTGGAGAGAAGAACGTGAAGCGTGCAGATGGTGCACGTGGTTGGCAAGTAAGAAAGAAATTGATATGAATCGCAAAACGCCACACCGAAGTCAATTATGGTGTGTAGCGTGTAACGTGCCTCTGTGTTGCAATAACACCCGGAATTGTTTTATGCAGTTCCATACTAATAAATAATTTTTTTTTTAATTAATCAATTTTTTTTAATTAATCATAATTTTTTTTTAATTAATCATAATTTTTAATTAATTAATTATTATTCACATATGTTATTATAAATAAATAATTTTTTTTAATTAATCAGACATTTATTTATTAATAAAATAATAAAATTTAAATCCGGATAACAAAGTTATTTATGGTTTATTGGAATTTTATTAATATTATTTAAATTTATTAAACATTAAAGTCGGGAGATAAATTTCGAGGTCACGTGATATACGTAACACTGCGACAAAATTATGTCATGTGGCTAAGGCTCTTAGGAATCGTTCTAGTTAATTAGAATGAATTCTTTAACAAAAAAATTCTTTTCCAAGCCCAATTTACTTTTAATCATTTTAGCGTTCAAATTTATCCGCTAAAATGGACGGACTAAGGGATAGTCAAGCTTAGATGTGATAGTTATTTTTCATGCCCCATCTCTAGAATTGGACTCTAATTCTCCATTATCCATTAAAACCATGATACTCAAGGCCATTCCAATTTAAAAAGCTATCATGAATAATTCACCATTGAAAACCCCTTGTGAACTATTGACTTTTATTTAATAAATATATCTCTTCTAAAAGTTGAGATTTTAGCATGTATTAGCTCCAGAATTATCATGGTTATTCAAACTATAACTTATTTAATAGCCATTCACAGTTTCACCTGTATAAATTATTTTATACTTAGGTATGCATAACAAATGAGTCCCATATTGTTATTTATTGTTACTACTTTTCCATGTCAAGATTATGAATATTACTCAAATTTTACTCAGAATTTGGGATTTGGCATTTGGAATTTTGAAAATTAATTTGAGCAACATGCATAATCAGGCTTGGATATGGTAGCTATTTTTTCATGCTCCTTCTCAATTGAACTCTAATTTTAAAAGTTACCATGATTAACCATTGAAATTTTTAGCATGTATTAACTCTGGAATTATCCAACCATTTACAGTTTTGCTTGTATAAATTGATTTATCCTTTGATATGCATATGACTACTGGCAGGAAACCAGATAAAGAATCTCATAACTTAAATTACTAACAGGAATTATATAATTTCTCAATTTAAGAAGTAATAATAATCAACATCAGTGCATTTCAAAGTATTCAATAACAAACTGCAATACAGTAATGGATACTTGAATATTTTCTTGTTGCCAAATATTTGCCTTCAATATTTGCCATCAATATTTGTCTTCAATATTTCCTTTAATATTTGCCTTCAATATTTGCCTTCAATATTTGCCTTCAATATTTGCCTTCAATATTTGTCTTCAATATTTGCCTTCAATATTTGCCTTCAATATTTGCTTTTGATATTTGTCTTTAATATTGCCTTCAATATTTGACTTCAATATTTGACTTCAATATTTGCCTTCAATATTTGCCTTCAATATTTGTCTTCAATATTTGCCTTCAATATTTGTCTTCAATATTTGCCTTCAATATTTGTCTTCAATATTTGCCTTCAATATTTGCCTTCAATATTTCCTTCAATATTTTCTTCAATATTTGCCTTCAATATTTTTCTGAATGAAAAAGTCAAAAAAAAAATTAATAAAATTTTTTTTAGAAATTTCCACCTTTGGAGTGAAGTATCTTGAAAATTTTCAAGAATTCTCGCTGCATTAATCACAAAAATAAATCTGATGGACATATTTTTTATTTTTATTTTATCACTTTTAAGAGAAAATTTAAGAACTCCCCCTCATAATCATAAAATTATCGGCATTGATTTTTTTTTTTTAATTAAAAAAAAATTTTTAAAAAAAAAATTTTAATTTTTGTGATGGAAAAAATGAATTGAAAAGTAAGCAATACAATTAATATAATTAATTTGTTTGCTCCTTCTTTCTCATCCTTCCTTCCTCACGAAATAGGAGAACATTCATTGTTTTTTGAAATTTGTTGTTAAAATTTAGTTGAGTGAAAAACCTTATGAAAAGGCGATAATACATGTGAATTCTTTCTTATTGGCCAAAATTAATATTGTAAAAATATAAGTAATAAAAATAGAAAAGTTTAAATTTAATTTAATTATTTATTTTTATTCAATTTATTAGCAAAACTCATTAGTGTTAATAGCGGTTAGAAAATCTATCAACTATTAATTGTCAACTTATTGATTCAATATTTTAGGCTATCATTAATCAAAAAGAAACATTAAAGAGTCTTCAGTAAGTTTTTATAATTTCGAGGGAATCTTCACAATTGGACTACTTCAAGAACTTTATAGTATAGTATAAATCGGATTATTTATCAGTCATAATTATAGTAGATAAATTCAAATATTATTTGTTGTTCGAATATTCTTATTATTTGAATTATTGATCAATAAACAAAAAAAATATTTTTAATCCAAAATTGTCATTTATAATATAATATAATCAATTTCAAAATGCCCGACGTTGGAGAATAAGAAGAAAGAAAGCTGTAAAAGATGTAAAAAGATTTATTTATCTTATTTTAATTAATAATATTATGAATATTATAGGTTATGCCTCTGCATTTTACTATAGGTGCAGACTTAACTGACGTAACTATGTTAAGTCATACAGTGCGGAACCTCTATAACCGGTCAAAAATTTTGCTATTTTTAAATGTATGTTACACCTGCCAAAAGAAGTAAATAAAAATTTTAACCGTTAATTTCGATAAATCATATCAAAAGCTACAGAAATTATCGGTTTTGATCAAAAAATTTTAAGATTTGCCGGTGTTACATAGATTTGAAATTTACACGTTTTACTATAAAAAATAAAAATTGCAAATAATAAATTTTGTGTGACTTTCTAAAAATATTACCATTTTGTAGTGTTTATGTTGCCCAATCATTTTAGCTTAGAAATGCATGTATAGATTATTATAAAAATTTTGAGTTGCATTATGTCTTCGTGCAAAAAATTAGCTGCAAAAAAGAGAGCAAAAAATCAAATTCGCAATGTAAATACAGGTCAATTTATAGAGCAATATTCAACAAGTGATGATGAATATACATTATCAAGTGATGGTTATTCAACAGATAGTTCATATGAAAGTTATTATGCCCAAAGAATATTAAAACTTGGGGATATAGTTTTTAATTTAACAGAGATTGATGAAAAAAAGAAAGCACCATATGTTGGAAATTCTACTGCAACGTATTATCGAAAATATGGACCATCTGGTACATTTACAAAAGCAGCTAAAGGTTCATTATCAATTAACCAATATTTTACAGCAAATATTACCAATAATTCACAAGAAGTTTCAATTGATGAAATAGAAACTAATACAGAATCAACAAATGATATATTGCAAGTGGAAAATTCTGAAAGTTTGCAAGAAGGAATAATGGATATTGATACTGAAGATATTTTACAATTAGAAGATTCTGAAAGTTCACAAGAAGAAGAAACAGATATTAATGATAATGATATTGAAAATATTTTTTCACAAAAAATAAAAGATTTAGAATTAATTCTTCAAGATAAAAACAAGTTTACTGTATATGAATATTTAAAGTATCGTTCAATTTATGAATTTTTAATTAATTGGAAAAAAAAATATATGTCTCGTGATGATGCTGCATTTAATGCTGCACAAAAAGTTTTTGATAAAGGGGTATATTGCGCAAGAACAATCAAAAAATGGACTAAATACTGGCTTGAAAATAAAACAATACCAATATCAATACAAGGTTGCCATCAAAAAACAAAATCATTCATTGATGATGAAGATATTATTAATGACAGTCTTACTTTTATTCGACAAAACAGTGGAAAAATAACACCAAAAAATTTTCAACAATTTATTAATTTAAAATTTCTTTCAAAAATAGAGGGGAAAAAATCAATTACATTAAAAACAGCTCGTATTTGGCTTAAAAAACTTGGATTAGTTTCACAATCTAAAAAAAAGGGTATTTATTTTGACGGTCATGAAAGAGATGATGTATTGAAATATCGTGAAAAATTTTTAAAAGAAATGAAAGAATTGGAACAATTTATGCCAACATTTATTGGAAATGAAATGACACAACTTAATCCAGAAATTCCTTCAAATCAAAAATTACATATATTTATCACACATGATGAATGTTTATTTTATGCAAATGATGATCGTCCGATAGTATGGGCACCAATTGGAGAACCTCCATTAAGAAAAAAAGGTCATGGCAAATCAATTATGGTTAGTGATTTTTTACTTGAAACAATTGGCAGATTAAAATTAACTCCTGAGCAATCCTTATTAAATCCAAATATACCAGTTGAAGCACGTAAATTTTTAAAACCTGGAAAAAATGAAGAAGGTTGGTGGACAGCAGAACATTTGATTGATCAAGTTATCAATTATGCAATTCCTATTTTTGAAACTATTTATCCAAATGCAATTGCTGTAATGGCATTTGATAATAGTACCAATCATGGTGCAATGCCAGAAGATGGTTTAAATGCTACAAAAATGAATGTTAATCCTGCAGGAAAACAGCCACGAATGCATTCAACATTTTTTGGAACAGACAATATATCACAATCAATGGTTTTTCCATCAGATCATCCACAATATCCAAATAAAGCTAAAGGTATGCAACAAATTCTAATAGAAAGAGGATTATGGAAAGAAGGATTAAAAGGTGAATGTAAATTATGTAAGGGAAAAGAAAAAAAAATAGATTCTCAAAGAATTGATTGTTGCATGCGTCGAATTTTATCATTACAACCAGATTTTATTTCTCAAAAATCTAGATTACAAATTGAAATAGAAAAAAGAGGTCATAAATGTATTTTTTATCCTAAATTCCACTGTGAACTGAATTTTATAGAAATGTATTGGGGTGCAGCAAAACATTACACTAGAGAACATTGTAATTATACTTGGGTAGGATTGCAAAGAATTGTTCCTGAGGCTTTGGATTCAGTTCCTTTAATTACAATTCGTCGTTTTGCACAAAAATCTTGGCGTTATATGGATATATATAGGAAGGGAATTACTGGTAAAATGGCAGAATTTGCAGCAAAAAAGTATAAATCTCATAGAAGAGTTCCTGATAACATTTACAATGAACTTGAATCAGTTATTATTAAATAAATAAATATTAGATCACTATTTCGATCATTTTGATTATTGCTAAATCTATTTTTTAATTGGTTTATATATAAAACACGTGATTTTTACTAACCAGGAAAATTGAGAATTTTTTTTTATTCCATAAATCGATTCTATTATATGAGAAGAGTCTAATTTTTCTTACCCCAGTTAAATCCAATCACTAGATCAAGTTTTATTTAAGATTTTATAGGTTCCTATTATAGAGGTTCCGCACTGTATAAAATCATAAAAGACGTAACTCCTAAATTATATGACGCAACTAGTTAAGTCATATGAAAACATATGACGTGACGTGACGTAATGACGTAACTACGTAACTTTGAAGAAAGCATAAGTCTGCACCTATACATTTTACCGAGGGTAGGTGGATTTGATGACATACCACATCTTTCCAAAACGGTACGTGAAGAAATTACTGGAAAATTATCTTGGAAAGCAATTTATACCAGTAGACTTCTCAATTATTAAGTCTTCCAAAACCTAAGAATGATGAAAATTTTGAAAAGGAACTTGAAGAAGAATAGTCTAGCAAACGCGATGAAGCACTGTGACACAAAAATGATTAAATGAAAACTTTTAAATTAAAGCGTATATTTTATAGAAAGAAAGTGAAATGTACATTTAAATATAACAATACTAAATTATGTATTTCTTATATGATAAAAAAAAAGAACGTTCCCAATCAAAAAAATAAAAAGAATTATCGTAAATATATTTTTTTAAATTTATATAAGAACGAAAGTTCTCACGTGAATCCAAATCACCCAATCCCACAATTAACCAATAACTAATTTCAATTATAATAACTACTAAAATGTCGTATATAAAAATTTGCTTGCACTTAACAGTTCAAATAATTAATTTAATTTCAGTTAATTATTTGAGCATTCCCGTGCAACAAATTAAAATAAACTTTTTTAGAAGATTTTGACCTTTTTTTAATATCTTCAAATGGTCATAATTTGTTCAGAGGGTTTGTACATATACATATATATATACCTATATATATAAAAGTAATTCTCTTTTATTTTATTTTATTTTTGAATAATAAAAAAATTAAATCAGAAAAAAAAAAAGTAAAATAAATTATGTAAATAAATTAATTTAAATAAATAAATTAAATATAGTATTTATACGGGTCAAATTTCTGGAAATTCATGATTCAAGCTTTTTTTCTAATTCTTGAATGTCAGTAATTGGCAATCCGCAGGTGAAATTTTCGCAGATATGAATTGATGGAATCCCACTAATTTCACTTTGTAAAAGGCTTTTTACCATTTCATTCTTTTCACTCAAGACACCATCTTTTGATTTTGCTAATAAAACAACTTTGTTGGGAATAAACTTTGATCGAATCACGTCAAGAAATTGTTGAACAGTTGAATCTGATTCATTGCCAACAATAACAAACTGAAAATAATAACAATAATAATAATAATAATAATTCATGTTTGAGTAAATTCACAAAAGTATAATAATAATAATAATAGTAAATATATATAATAAATTTTGCACCTGTTTAATTCCTTTCAAATGAAGCATCAAACCAGAAACCAATTCGGGCATTGCGAACGGTGACTTTGTTAATCTACCAGAAAAATATTTCAATGTCCGTTCTGCCTTTTGAATATAATCAGGTTTATTGGCTATATCACCAAGACGCAATAAATTAATCACTGAAACCGAATTTCTAATATAAAGTCAATAAATAACGACGATAAAAATAAAATATAAAGTCAAATAATAATAATAATCAAAATATAACGAAAAAAAAATATATAGATATATATAAATCAGCATACGCAGAAGGTTCGGCACCATCATGATCTATAAATAATAATAATAGGCATTAGAATTTACGTTGTATTATATTTCCCCCAAAGAATAGAATTATTATTAATATTATATAATTATTATTATCATCATTTTTTACCATCTTTCATTCTAACCAAAATATTTTTAACACCTTCTCCAACATTAAAATATCCTCCAACTTTTTCATCATAAAATAATTGATTTTGCTTATCTTGCAAATCAATCGCCCAAGTAAGGTATGATTCATTAAAAGTGGATTCATAAAGATCCAGTAATCCTCCAATCAAGAAACTATTATTTGAATTAATCAAGTTAATAACATTTCATATAAATATAAACAAAAAATATATGTACATTGTAGAATTATTTATTTATTTACCTATAATCATCAACAAATCCTTCAACATTTCCAGGTCCGTCTTTAAAACTTCTCAGTAAAATATTTCTTCCCTTATCGTACATATTTGATTTAATAAATTTTGCAGCATTTTCTGCCAAATCACGAATTTTTTCATCACGTAACGCGCTATAAGCTTGAGAAAGACCAGATATCATTAAACCATTCCAAGATGTTAAGATTTTATCATCACGATGTGGTCTCGGTCTATTTTCGAATCTAAATTTTGCCAATTTTTGTTTAGATTCTTCAAGTATTTCATTTAATTCATTTAAAGTGATTTCAAAATGAAGAGACGTTTCTTCGGGGGTATAACGTTGAATTAAGACATTCTGCAAAAAAATACATAAATTTTTTTTTTTAAAAAAAAAAAAAGAACTAAATTCAATAAAACAAACACTTTTTTTTTACCTTTTTTTTCAATTCTCCCTGAATATCTTTACGTGGATCTACATTTCCGTCTTCTTTCACGCCAAAATGCCAACAAAAAATTTCTGATTTCTTCTGGTCACTTAAAATTTCTTTAATCTCTGATTCTTCCCATACACAAAATGCACCCTCTATTTTTTTTAAAAAAAATAAATTAACTAAATAAATAAATATGCTATCAATTGAATTTGATTATTTCGATTAAAAGAATAAATATGGATAGATAAAATATGAAATAATAAATTAATAAATGATGATAAAAGGGATAAAAAGGGATAAATGGGATAAAAAGGGATAAATGGGGATAAAATGGGATAAAATGGGATAAAATGGGTAGAACGAAACAAAACCTCACCAAGTTTATGTTTAGCCCCTTCATGGGAATAAGAATCAGCATCTTCAGCTGAAAAGAAACCACCTTCGGAATTTCCCAAATCTCTCTCTACGTATATGATAATATCACGGGCATTCTATTAAAAAAATATATTAAATTTCAATATACTGGAAAAGAAAAAAAAACTTGAAATTCTTTTTTATTATTATTATTTTTATTTTTACCTCTGCATAATATTCATCTTTTGTAATCAAATAAACTTCAATATAACTCATTAATAATTGAGCTTGATCATAAAGCTAATTATAATTTCGCATGCAATATATATATATTTATATAAATTAGTCAATTAAAGTAATAATTAAAGTAATAATTAAAGTAATTATTAAAAGTAATTGTCAAAATCTAATTAAATTACCATTTTCTCGAAATGAGGAATATGCCAAAATCGATCAGTAGAGTAACTAAAAACATATTAAGAAGAAACATTAATATTTAAACCATATTAAAAAATATATATATATATTGAAATAAAATGAAATATATTATATATTTGCATTGACATACAAACCGATGAAACCCATTTCCAATGTGATCTTCATAAATTAATTAATTTTTTACAAAATTAGTTAGTTATTCATCATCAATACAAAGATAATATAAAACGTTAAAAATTTCGAGTTACTTACCATGAATACCACCCATCGCAATTTTCTTTAAAGTAATATTAACCATATTTAAATCACGTTCAGCTGCTTGTTTACGGCTTGCTATTACATTTTGAAATTTCTTCACAATTTCAGCTTCCCCCGTACAATCTTTAAAATCAATCCCTAATTTTGTAGTACCGATATTACGAATTTCTTTAATTGGCATTATGGCTATTCTATCATCTTTGACAATATCAGAAAGAGTATAATAATGGTGACGAAGTAAAAAGTGAAATTGAACAGGAGTTGGGAATTTGGGTTCACCTATTAAAAAGTAACAAATCAAAGATGAATAAATCGAATCGAATAATCAAAGCAATAGTATTTTATAAAATTGACAAAATTTACACGTACTTTTTCCATCGAAACCTCCTTGTTCATCATCAAACGAGTCAACAAAATGTCGGTACAACATCTGTGCTATTCCCATGTTTAAATCGGAAACATCATAATCCGAACCCTAATAATTGTGTGATAATTAGTGTGACATTCGTTGTAATAGTTATTTATAATGATATCGTTCTGATAATTTTCAAATGACTTACAGAAGCGTAATTTTGAAGTTGTTCGATTGTTTCAGCTCCTGCCTGTTTTAATTTATCAGGTTGTTCCTTCCATCTACGTAAAAGAATAAATTCGCCATTTAGAAATTTTTCACCATTCTCATATTCAAATATATTTCATATACTAATTACTTACATATCAGCTAACCGTTTGCAAAGAGTTGTAAATCCAGGCCTAACTTTTGGAATTTTTTTGATGTTTTTAGAATTTATAATTACATGAACAAAAATAAAATATATCAGATTTTAAATAACTTGCCTGCCAAATTGATCAGTTGGTGGAAAATATGTCCCACCAAAGACAGCTGATGATATAAATGATCGAACATTAATTAATTAATTAATTAAGAAAATTTTATTATTATGAAAATTAAAAGATTTTCTACACTTACGATATAATTCTGGCTATAAAAATATAAATATAAAAATATAAATGTAAATATAAAAATAAAAAATATGAATATAAAAATATAAATATAAAAATAAAAATAAAATATAAAAATATAAATATAAATATAAATATAAAATAAATAAATGAATAAATACTCACAGTCAAAAATACACTCATTGGCCATCCTCCTCCTCCAGTTGTAGATTGAACAAAAAGCATATACATGCTATCAACATCCGGTTGAACTTCTCTAAAAACAATAAAAACAATTCATAATATATATTTATATTTATAGATATATTAGAAAGATAATAATCATAATAATTCATGCTACATAAAAATTTAAAAAATCTTTAATAAAATACCTGTCAACTAACAAATATATATATATTAGAATTGATTTAGAAGAATTCGTTCTTGATAATTAAATAATTCTGGTTTAAGAGATTTAAAGAAAGAAATACCTTTAACATTAACAAAATTCTCATTCATAACTTTCGCAACAGACTCATTTTCGAATGATTCATGAGCCTAGAAAAAAAATTTATATTTTATCTATTTTTCTTCCTCCTGACAATAATATAATAATAATAATAATAATAATAATAATAATAATAATAATAAATGTACCATTACGTGACACCAACTAATATGAATAAATCAAATAATACATAAATAATCAGATTCATAATTTCAAAAATCAATTAAAAATTTAAAAAATTTAACCATTACATACTGGCAAGTACTATAACCAACACTCAAGAAGATCAATTTATTTTCTTTTTTGGCTTTTTGAAAAGCTTCTTCTCCCCATGGATACCAATCAACTATAAAAATTTAAAATTTTATTATTATTTTAAGAGAAATATTTAAGAAAATAACCAAAAAAACAAAAAACAAAACCATTACCAGGATTATTTGCATGTTGCTTAATTAAAAAAAATTACAGATATTAATTAACATGATATAATTAAAAATAAAAATAATAATAATAATAATAATTGAGAATTTTATTTTTAAAAAATACTTGTAAATAAGGACTTTTCTCGTTTGAAAGCCTGTTTAGTCTTTTAGGTGGTACCGATGAAATATCGGAACTACTGGAACTAGTACTAAAGCTAGTTGACTCCATGTTTTTCAAACTGTAATTACTGTATTTAATAGGATAATTGAATCTTCTCAATACTTTTATCGAGAAACATGAATTTGTAATTTTACTAAAATTTTTTATTCTCAAAATCATAAAATCATGTAAGATCGGTTAATTATATTTTAATTTTAATTTCTGATGATGAATAATTTAATTTATTATATAATTAATTAATAAAAATCATCATAAAAAAAAAAAAAAAAGGAACGGTTCGGGAAAAATACAAGAATGGTTACACCGTAATACCCGAAGATCTAATATGATACTATATCCAAATTTCAATTTTTATTGCGTCAATCACTAGTAAAAATTAAAATTTACCTTGACTCAACTCAATTTCAATTTTTCTTAATTTTAATTTTTGACGACATGTATAATCCAAACATTTATTGAGTAGAGTTATCAATATACTAAGTCGTTTTTAGTTTATATAAACTAAAAATGACTTAGATTGGACTATAATAGTCTCAGGTGTGTGTCATGAAATGCATTTTAGGACACACTCAAGGGTGTTGTATTTTCTGTTTTACAACATGCACTTGGGACATTTATAGTCTGCATATCCTAGTGATCAGGTGGGTGACATGATTCATGTTGTAGACTACACACCAAAGGTGTCACAATTTATATTTATGACACACCAAGATAGCAAGTTTCNAAAAAAAAAAAAAAAAAAGGAACGGTTCGGGAAAAATACAAGAATGGTTACACCGTAATACCCGAAGATCTAATATGATACTATATCCAAATTTCAATTTTTATTGCGTCAATCACTAGTAAAAATTAAAATTTACCTTGACTCAACTCAATTTCAATTTTTCTTAATTTTAATTTTTGACGACATGTATAATCCAAACATTTATTGAGTAGAGTTATCAATATACTAAGTCGTTTTTAGTTTATATAAACTAAAAATGACTTAGATTGGACTATAATAGTCTCAGGTGTGTGTCATGAAATGCATTTTAGGACACACTCAAGGGTGTTGTATTTTCTGTTTTACAACATGCACTTGGGACATTTATAGTCTGCATATCCTAGTGATCAGGTGGGTGACATGATTCATGTTGTAGACTACACACCAAAGGTGTCACAATTTATATTTATGACACACCAAGATAGCAAGTTTCTGTCATTAGGCCACATGGGAAAAATATATCAAGTTTTAATAATATCTCTGCAATTAGTGAATCTACCAAAAATCTTAGTTTCTAGTATGCAGAAAAAATATGGGTCAAGATTATACATGTTTCCAAAATTGATTTTGGATTTTTGAGGTATTTCATTTTTTTAAAATTTATACAGAATTTATTCTATATATGGAAGTAAAAAAAGTACCCAGTCATATGTATCTTTAATTAAAGAATTTATCTGGATAGTCAAAAAATTTCAGGTTTTAAGTAAAATAATTTTGTCTTCTATAAAAAACTATTTCAACTTTTTTCTCCAAAATTGCAATTTCGAGATTTCAAAATAATTTTGCATGCAAGTATAATCAAAACAAAAAAATTGATAATAATATTTTAATGATAAAAATACTCCTATATTTGAATTTCCAAAAGTCGATATCAAGATTATTCCCAAGATAAATTTGAAACTAGCATTAGTGAAATTAGTAAAGATATATTTCCAGTCCAAAAAATAAAGAATGTGATCCCATACTTTGCATAATGAGAAAATTACATCCTTTTTAATTAAATCAAATTTTCAAATTTCGATGGGAGAAAAAGAAGTAATTCCTGATATGATAAATAGTTCACCTCTAATGACATATATAATACTTAGTTTATTAATAATAACTTTTATATAGTTCATAATAAATCATGCGTGAAGATTGAAGAGGAAAAATGAGTAATTGCGTAATAAAAAGTCTGGATATTAAAGATTATTTATTTGAACTTTGAAGTTATTTATAATAAAAAAATATAATACCTTTTTATCCATATCTAATATTTGTTGCTGTTATAAGGAAATATCATTACTATTATATATGGATTGTATTGTTAATCGCTTCTTTATAGTACATTAAAAAATTTTTTATAATGAAGGTTATTGAAATAATTTTGTTTTCAAAGGTTATTGAAGATTATCAGACTAATAACCTTCACAAATATTACATTTGTTATAATAAAATGAAGATTATTGAAGGTTATCAATATTAATAACCTCTGTAATATTATATTTTATTAATAAAAATGAAGGTTTTAGTACCAATAACCTTTATAAATATTATGTTTATATTGGAGGTATTCAAAAGTTATCGAAGTGAAATACTTTGAAGGTTTACGTTTAAAAAAATTTACTAATGTAGTGAAAATGAGATTTCATAGTGATCATAAATTTAAGAAATTAGATATCATCATTACTTTTGAACTAAAACTTTTAATATATATAATAAGAATGTAATTACATGTCAAATCATCAAAAATCAACAAATTTTTGACACAAATTGGTCACAAATTGATTACAAATTGACCAAAAATTAATTGTCTATTTATGCATTATCCTATCTATTTACATATCATCCAAAATTCTTTCTGCCTATTTGCGTATCATCCACAAATCTCCCTGCTTATTTAATATTTTCCTGTCTATTTGCGTCAAAAATTTTACATGTTTTTTTTCATTTGACCAGTGGATAAAAGTTATAGTAGATGACATTCATAAAGCCTATGTGGTGAAGGGTGAAAATATAGATATAAAAAATTTGATGAGACACTATCCAAGTTATTGAGTAAATGCCCATGGCAGAAAAAACTATAATCAATCAGTGTCTTTAAATCTCAAATACCCTTGGAAGGTCTGTAAAAAGTGTTATAATATGCTACAAGCATTGAGAAATTATGACTATGACTATTAATAAACAAGTCTTTTTTGATTAAATATCTCCACTTCGGTACCAGCTCATAACCTTACTATACAAATAATATGTCTGCCTCTTTATTCTATTAATGATATTATTATTAAATATACAATGTTCTAATTCTTGCAGTTTTTTAATAATTTCAAACATCTTATTATTCAAAGAATTTATTTTTGCACAAGGTTCTTAAATATCTTGAATAGCTCCACCAGGAATATTCCGCATATTCTTCTACTGCCTCTTCTAATTCCGAATCTAATTCCCAGTATATGTCTTGAAGTTTTTCTTTCCTTATAAAAAACTCACGTTTTACTTCCTTATTCCATATTTGATTGATATAAAGACATTTTGCAAGGTCATTTGGTGAGAGATTTTTGATAATGCATGCTATTAACACTGGTTGAACAAGTGGATTGTAGGTATGAAATTGAAAAGGAATAATGTTTTTTGATTCTTGCATTTAAAATTTAGAGTATAAATATAATAAGAATGTCACAAAAAACTAACAAGAAAAATATAAACCTAGCATTTCCGCAAAAATCCCGAGAGATGGTAGCTTTAATGGATCGATTTGCAATGCCATGGACGTTGTATACCAAGTGAAGCATATCACAAAAATATATGCGTTGATTGTGAGCTAACCCCTAAATCATTTCCGAATGAAGCTAGTAAAAGAGAATATGAGGATATTAGTCGTACATGCCCAACCTGTTGGGATAAACCATATAAAAAGTTTGGTCTATGAAAACCCGGATTGAACCTTGGAGGTTCAGGTTTTTGGGTCGTGGTGGACGGGTTGCCATCATCCTACCTAGTTGTAAAATTTCATGTAAGTGGTCGTGTTACAAAATATAATGAGAAGTCGGTCATCAAAGATTTTTCAGTGAGTACTATTTCGAATAAAAAAGAGTGAAATGCCAGCGTTCTGAAATAGAGTGTGCATATAATATATAAGATAGAGATAAAATCGGTGGGTATAAGATTATGCTTTGATGGGGCACCAGGTGAGTATTATTTCGAGTAAAAAAAGTGGGCCACCAAAGTATAATTATTACAGATATATATATATTATAAAATTATGTTTTGATGGATCACCAAATAAATGATAACAATTTGGCACTACGTTCGAACACATCACGCAAAACCAAGTCATGACTACTATTTCGGCACTATGTGCCTCAACTCTGGCCCTCATAGAGGAATTAATCAAGCCAAGTTCGGGCATAGCCCTCACATCGGGCCAACAAATGACGACACATAACTGAATGCATTATTTTTTCATGCCATGATTTCAAACGCCCATATCTTGATCAATATTGATTTGATACTATGGAATCGATCAAGCTACGTAGCTTTCGATTGATCTTAGAAAGACTATAGTGAAAAATCGTTCTCTATTGCGCAAAATTCATGCAAAGAGTGGGCATGTGGCCAACATTATGAAATCTGCCACATTAACCACGGCACTGCATGCCTGGCCTTGGCATATTTCAGTCTCCCATGTGGCCTGACAGAAACTCGCTGTCATGTCATAAAATGTAAATCGTGACACCTTGGTTACACAAAATATAAACATCAATATCTGGTTGTTTTAATAAATTGATGTGTTGATGACAACACTGATCAACACCCTAGAGTGTCCTAAAATGCATTTCATGACACATCCGAGACTATTATAGTCCAATTTAGTTTTTATATAAACCAGATGCCATTACGATGATTAAATTAAAAGTATTGTAGATCTTCTCCGATCACATAAACAACATTACTCCAACGCGAAATGAGCATTTTCTTTCACATCAGTGAAAATTCCTTCGACTTAAAAAATTGATAAAGCATCATGTGTTCAGTTTGGCTAACTGACTTATGTACTGTAAAGGTCCGCATACAATACTCGGGTATGATAATGCCGATCTCCCAGGGGAGGGTATTGTATGGGAACATTACGGTAATTTGTGCATATATAATACATACTATTCCCATTATTAGAAATTTTAAACCTTTTCTTTTTAAAAGACAGAAATTTACTCAACACTGATAAACATAATAGAATAATGACCCATAGTATAAAATAATAAAAAATCGAACAACTATACTAGCATACTTTACTATTAAAACATATGAGCATAAATAATTAAAGAAAAAGAAACATTAGAGACTTTATATAGCCATGAAAGCTACGAAATCTACAAGAATCTGCGCAGTGGCGTTCATCCTATCTTTCACGTTCTTCATAATAAACTTGGACGGGACTTATCGTGTCAAGGATTATCTGGTGAAAGTGTTCGAGACGAACCATATATTGGATGAGCTTACTATTAAGCCCGAAAGCTTAACAGGATGGAAACGAAGGCACTACTTAACAAGGGATTTAAATCAAAACCAGGAAGTAAGGATATTTATAACAAGAGGTGATTGGTATACCGATCAAGACTTGAAAAGGCTCAAATATACTAATAATGGAACCTTAGCAAACTGCGATATTCCATGTGTGTGGAAGGAAGAACATCCAGATAACTGGATATCTAAAGAGCTCAAAACAGCTGACGCCCTTTTTTGCGTCAACAGTCCAAATCTACCAAAACAAAAAGGGTGGGAAGGGCAGAAGTTCATAGAATATAGTTTGGAAGTAAATTATGCTCCGGGACCATTTGATATCCTTGTAACGTTTAAGGAATCTTCTGATGTACCCACAAGTTACATTCGAATGGACCACAATGAATGGCGAAAAAAACCCCCTTTAACATAACAAGCCTTTCCCCAAATTCAACATTCATCTCCTTCGTCGCTTCTCATTTGACAGAATTCCGCAAAACTTGGATTCCGACTCTTCAAGCCCACATTCCCGTTGCATCTTATGGCACGGTCTATACAAATACCCAATGGGATCCGGAATGCGAGGGTTTGCCTTGGTTTGATTTGAAGAATTGTGTCATATCTAAATATCCTTTTTACCTAGCCATTGAAAATTCCCAAGTACAAGATTACTCTACTGAAAAACTTTGGGACACGTTTAATTTAGGAATCGTGCCTGTTGTGTGGGGAGCACCCAATACTCGCTCATACTTACCACATCCTAAATCCGCCATTTTTATTGAGGATTTTCCGAATGTCGAGAGTCTTGCAAATTACTTGAAGTATTTGGTTGGAAATGAGACAGCATATTTGGAATATCATCAGTGGCGGAACTTGAAGACATGGCCAGAAGAATTTGAGAAGAAAGCGTATATGAGTATGTGGAATATGGAATGTAATGTTTGTAGTGAAGTTGCTAGGTTGAGGGTTTTAAAGAATTTGTAGTTAGAGATTGTAAAGGAATCAGTCTAGCAACTGATCTACAGGTCACTGTTTTCCAGAATCTGTAGAATATTAGTTTGGATTGACCAGAACTTTTATGACTTCTATAATTACAGTATTTATAGTACCCTGGATCTTTTACGAATTTAAGTTTTTTCATTATACCCGAAGTACATTACATGAGAAGTAAAGTAGGGCAATATATTTAGATCATGTAAAATATCCGAGATACTATTAAACACAAAATACGGTACCTTTTTGTACATTATTTCACTGTATCAACATCAAAAGTATGGGAGAACTTACAAATGACATATTTTTTAACAAGAATACAAATCCTGTATTTATCCTATTATATAATTTATACATAAATTGTAAAAGAAATTTTTAATCAACAAATTTTTATCTTCAGGTTTACTGAGCAACGATGGGCCGTAGATTAGATTTTATCTAGTTTTAGCAAACTCCTTTATGTACCTATTTGTTCTATAAATTGTATTTATTGTCCAATATAATAAACATCTTGGAGTGAGGCTCCGTTGGTTTAAAAAAAAAAATCAACAAATTTTTATCTTGTTATAAGAGCCTCAATTGATTCTATTTTTAAAGTAGTAAAAATCACCTATAAGTAATCTTCTCTAGTCTATCCATCATAAAAACATTTTTTTAAAATTTCTAAAATTTCGCCCCATATCTTTTTTTTTTTTTTCGCGTTTTTTTTAAAATGATATCAAATTTTCTATGATGGCCAAAGATTAGGTTCCATGGTTCCAACTTCCCTAAGATCATGATAACTCTGAACTCTTTCGCTATAAAATTCTATCCATCTCATCTCTACCATAATAAAATTTCCACGAAAATTTATATTAATCCTCAGCTATATACAATCCCTTCCTCCCTCCAGTTATATCTATATACACTAAAATTACACCATTTACACTATTAACAAAATATTTCTTGCGAACAACTATCACATTTTAAAAAACTTAATGTGAATAGACCAAGAAACCCACATCTTGAATAACACCGCACTGAATATATATCAAATAACCAATATTTCGAGGGCTAAAAAAAAAAATTGGTGAATGTAGATTGAAAACTCGTAGCAATTAATTACAAACTATTAAAACATTTAGATACCCCTAAAATAACTACACCTTTCTGCATAATATTTATCTTTTGTAATCAAATAAACTTCAATATAACTCATCAATAATTGAGCTTGATCATAAAGCTAATTGTAATTTCGTATATCATATATATATTTATATAAATTAGTCAATTAAAATAATAATTAAAGTAATTATTAAAAGTAATTGTCCAAATTTAAATTTAAATTTAAATTCGAAATGAGCCAAAATCGATCAGTAGAGTAACTAAAAACATATTAATATTTAAACCATATCATATTAGAAAACATATTGAAATAAAATGAAATATAATATAAATAAGAATATACAAACCGATGAAAACATAAACTAATTATTCATCAATATCAAAGATAATATAAATGTTAAAAATTTCGAGTTACGTACCATGAATACCACATCACAATTTTCTTTAAAGTAATCTTAACCATTTCAGCTTCCGTCGTACAATCTTTAAAATCAATATTACGAATTTCTTGAATTGGCATTATGACGACTCTATCATTTTTGACAATATCGGAAAGGTAAAAAGTGAAATTGAACAAGAGTTGGGTAAGCGTACCATCACAAAAAAAAAACGAACAAATTAAAGGTGAATAAATCGAATCGAATAATCAAGGCAGTAGTGTTTATAAAATCGACACTTTTTCCGCCGAAACCTCCTTGCTCATCATCAAGCGAGTCAACAAAATGTCGGTACAATATCTGTGCTATTCCAATGTTTAAATCGAAAACATCATAATCCATACCGACATTCGTTGTGATAGTTATTTGTTGAAATAATTATTTATTATGATATTTGTTTTGATAATTTTCAATTTATCAGATTGTTCCTTCCATCTATGTAAAGAATAAAATTCGTCATTTAGAAAATTTTCTCCATTTTCATATTCATTACTTACATATCAGCTAACCATATTGAAATTTTAAGTTTTTAGAAATTAGAATTAAAGTAACTTTCCACCAATGACAGCTGATGATATAAATTAATTAGGAAAATTTTATTATAAAAATTAAAAGATTTTCTACACTTGTAAATATAAATAGAAATGCCGCAAGAAATTCTCACAATATAATATAAAAATATAAATTAATATATTAATATAAATATAAATATATAATTATAAATGAATATCTAAATATAAAATAAATATAAATATTAGATAAATTAATAAATGGATAAATACTCTCAATCAAAAATACAAAGAGCATATATATGCTATAAATATTAGATAAATTAATAAATGGATAAATACTCTCAATCAAAAATACAAAGAGCATATATATGCTATCAATATCCGGTTGAACTTCTAAAGATCAATTTATTCATCATCAATTATAAAAAATTGTCCAAAAATTTAAAACTTTATTATTATTTTAAGAGAAAATAACAAGAAAAAAACCAAAACCATTACCAGGATTATTTGCACGTTGCTTAATTAAAAATTACAGATATTAATTAATATAATTAAAAAATAATAATAATAAAAATTGAGAATTTGATTTTTTAAAAAATACTTGTAAATAAGGACTTTTCTCGTTTGAAAGCCTGTTTAGTCTTTTAGGTGGTACCGATGAAATACCAGAACTACTGGGCTAGTTTTTTTTTTGTTTTTCTAAGCCACGTTTTTCAAACCGATGGATAATTCAATTTTCTCAATTCTTTTATCGAGAAACATGGATTTGTAATTTTACTGAAATTTTTTATTCTCAATCATTAATTTATTATATTTTAATTTTATTTCTGAATGAATCGATGACGAATGATCGAATATTAAATAATAATTTAATTTATTAATAAAAAATCATAACCTAAAAAAGGAACAGGTCGATGAATTAAACGCAACTTGGAACTAAAGAATAGTTGCACCGTAATACTCAAAAATCTAATATGATAAAATATAGATGCTTCTCCGAACCAACGCGAGAAATGTGCATTTTCTTTTCCTTTTATTAAACATTGAAATGCTAAGTTTAAAAAAAAATTGATTTGTTTGTCATCTTGGTTGCTAACGGGTTATGAGATTCATTGAGCCACATTTTTTTAATGTACATAATGACCCATACTAAAAATTCGAACGAATTATACTAGCATACTTTAATACTGAAACATAATAAGCATAAATAATTAAAGAAAAAGAAACGTTAGCGCTTTATAAAGCTATGAAAGCTACAAAAGCTACGAAATTTACACGAATATATATTCTCTGCGCAATGGCGCTCTTCCTATCTTTCATGTTCTTCATAATAAACTTGAACGGGACTTATCGTGTCAAAAATTATCTGGTGGAAGTGTTCGAGACGAATCATGCATTTAATGAGCTTACCATTAAGCCCGAAAGCTTAACAGGATGGAAACGAAGGCACTACTTAACAAGGGATTTAAATCAAAACCAGGAAGTAAGGATATTTATAACAAGAGGTGATTGGTATTCCAATCAAGACTTGAAAAGGCTCAAATATACTAATAATGGAACCTTAGCAAACTGCGATATACCATGTGTGTGGAAGGAAGAACATCTATATAACTGGATATCTAAAGAGCTCAAAACAGCTGACGCCCTTTTTTGCGTCAACAGTCCAAATCTACCAAAACAAAAAGGGTGGGAAGGGCAGAAGTTCATAGAATATAGTTTGGAAGTAAATTATGCTCCGGGACCATTTGATATCCTTGTAACGTTTAGGGAAACTGATGATGTGCCCACAAGTTACATTCGAATGGACCACAATGAATGGCGAAAAAAAAAACCCTTTAACATAACAAGCCTTTCCCCAAATTCAACATTCATCTCCTTCGTCGCTTCTCATTGGACAAAATTCCGCAAAACTTGGATTCCGACTCTTCAAGCTCACATTCCCATTGCATCTTATGGCGGGGTCTATAAAAATACCCAATGGGATCCGGAATGCAAGGGTTTACCTTTGTTTGATATGAAGAATTGTGTCATATCTAAATATCCTTTTTACCTAGCCATTGAAAATGCCCAAGTACAAGATTACTCTACTGAAAAACTTTGGGACACATTTAATTTAGGAATCGTGCCTGTTGTATGGGGAGCACCCAATACTCGCTCATACTTACCACATCCTAAATCCGCCATTTTTATTGAGGATTTTCCGAATGTCGAGAGTCTTGCAAATTACTTGAAGTATTTGGTTGGAAATGAGACAGCATATTTGGAATATCATCAGTGGCGGAACTTGAAGACATGGCCAGAGGAATTTGAGAAGAAAGCGTATATGAGTATGTGGAATATGGAATGTAATGTTTGTAGTGAGGTTGCTAGGTTAAGGGTTGTAAAAAATTTAGAGACTGTGAAGGAACCAGTCTAGCAACTGGTCTAAAGGTCATTATTTTCGAATTTTATGACTCATATTTTGTGACCAATACTACCCTGAGTCTTTTACAAATTTTGAAGGTTTTTTCATTATAATCAAAATACATTACATGAAAACAAATAACAGCTAAGCAATAAAATTAAAGTAGGGTAATATCATGTAGAATATCCGAGCCACAAAATATGGTGTTTTTTTTGTACATTATTTTACTGTATCAATATCAAAAGTATGGGAGAACTTAATAAAGTTAAAGTTCTAAAATTTCTCTTTATAAATGACATGTTTAGAATACAAATCTTACATAAATTACATGAATTGTAAAAGATTAACAAATTTTTATCTTATTAAGAGCCTAACAGTGGTTGGTCAGAATATAAATATAATTATCATAATTGAATAATCGATAATTGAATAATCGTATAATCGAATATTCGAATATAACTAGGAAATGGCAAGTCCGGAGCATATAATATTTTGACATGTGATCGTTATCTAACAATCGTTATCAAAAATCGGACAGACATGCTTACAGAAGTTATGGAGTATACACATAAACTGTACGGTACGAAAACGCTATCTTGTACTGTACGAATAAAAATTAGTGTGACTGTACGATTTTTTTTGTGGCTGTACGGTTGATTAATTAATATCATGTGATATGTTTTTCGAACATAACACGAATTGATCAGCTATCAATCTATATTACCGAGAAAAATGGTCTTTTTAATAAAATTTTTTTTTAGAGACGCGTCTTTTTTTGAGAAAAATGGAAGAAAATCATACTTTCTTCGATGAAGAACGTGAAGAACTTATAGAAGAAGTTTAAACTTGAAAGGGAAATTACATTACTTGAAAAACGAAAACAGCTAATGAATTAATAACTATTATTTTACACATTTTATTATGGGAGTAAACAATTAATTGATTAATAAAGAACATATAATAATTAATAAATTCAATTTAAATAAATATGTGCGCTATATTTTTTTTAATAATTATTTATATTTAGTAAAAAACTTGTACTGTACGGTTTTGTTTTAATATAAAAAATACCTGTACTGTACGGTTTTTTAATATAAAAAAGTTCATACAGTACAATTTAGATTATTATATAAGGGCTGTACTGTATTGTACGAATTTTGTACGTATTGTACGAATTTTGTACAAAATTTATGTAAAATCGTACAGTACAAAATAACATTTCGTACCGTACAGTTTATCGTCATACTGGAAGTTATGTCTTTGATCCTTTTCTATTTTTTTGTTAAGCTATGTATCAATAAAACACAACTTTTGTATCAACTTACTCGTCTATTAAATGTCCTACGCTACACTCCGGACAATAATACTAGGAAAACGGGGACCGTTGTAAGTCCGGAGCAAAAATTCACAAATTTTTAAGTTAATTGTTTTGAATTAAATCAATGTGTCATACTACAATCAATTAATGTATCTTCTACAACAATTAATCAACATATCTGACATTTGCAAAGAATTATATTTCAATAAATAAAATAAAATTTAAATATTTATTTTACATCTCAAAAATTCTTTTATTACAAAAATATAAAACAAATTTATTGTTGCAAAAAATTATTACAAAAAATAAAAACAAAATTGCTATATTTCTATATTTTCATATGTATGTAAGATGTATGCCACTTTTTAACGCGCCTGCCAATCAAATTTTGAGCTCATGATCACGATTGATCGGCAAAGGCATATTTGTACTGCTATATAATAGTCTACGTAACTAATTTATCTAAAGCTTTGAAGATCAGTTAATTAGTAAAAAATAAAATTTCATTTGATTGTAAACACACTTTCATACTTATCTGTAATTTTTCCAATAAAAAAAGTTAATATAATGAATATTCAAAACGTTTCTTGTGATGCCCTTAGAAAGCAGAAAAGTAGAAGGCTCGAAACACCTGACCAACATGAAGAAAGACTCTCGCGGGATCGTGAAAGGAAACGCGAAAAAAGAGCGCGTATCGCCGTGAATAGTGGATGAAGACGAGAACAGGAAAATAATGAGACGCGACAAAAAGATATCCAGGAACAAATAAGTCATAGAAATGTATTGGGTATTATTGATGAACAGGAAAATAATGAGACGCAATAGATAGCCAGAAACAAATAAGCCATAAAAATGTATTGGGCATTGTTGAAGAACAACGAAATATTAATATCGATTCACGGAGACTTAGCCAACCTCAAAGTAACGCAACCTTCATTCAAAATGCCAATCCGCTGAGTAATGTGACCACACTTGATGAACGTAATACAGATGCCTACAGTGGCTCACGAATGTACTGCAACACCTAAAATTTTGTCTTTAAAAAATTCTATATCACAAACCATCGATTTTAGAATAATAGTTCCTATACTCATTTTAATCTTTGAGATTTGGAGATTTTTTGAGAACTGTTTGATATCAAATTAATAATGCCAATTTTTCGGAAATGGGTGATCAACATGGTGAATTGTCACTTAATAAAATTTNCCAAGGAGAACAGGTATACCAAATTTCATAACAATTGGATCAGTGGTTATGGAGAAATTAACTCTTGAAAATTGAAATTTTACTAATAAAATATTTTTTTTATTTATTTTATTAGTAAAATTTCAATTTTCAAGAGTTAATTTCTCCATAACCACTGATCCAATTGTTATGAAATTTGGTATACCTGTTCTCCTTGGGAAGGAAAATCAACCCTATGATCACTTTTGTTGTAACTATTCTGTATAAAATTTTATTCACAATTGAAATTTTATTAAGTGACAATTCACCATGTTGATCACCCATTTCCAAAAAATTGGCATTATTAATTTGATATCAAACAGTTCTCAAAAAATCTTCAAATCTCAAAGATTAAAATGAGTATAGGAACTATTATTCTAAAATCGATGGTTTGCGATATAGAATTTTTTAAAGACAAAATTTTAGGTGTTGCAGTACATTCATGAGCCACTGTATATTCAGAATGCCGATCCGCCTAGTAAAGCGACTATTCTGGATGAACTCGATCAAAATGTTCTACACCAGTTTCGCGTTAAAATGGACAAGCTAAAGTACAACCTTTGCCTTTTGTGTAACGAAAGTTTTCCATCAATAATGCTTGTTAAGGGGCAATGTCGACGTTGTTACAATGAAAAAAATTTACCTAAAAGATTCTCTGCTGAAAATGACATGGATCCGGGTAAAGTACCGGAAGAATTGGCCGACCTTACGGAAATCGAAGAAATGCTTATATCACAAGTATTTCCTGTAATGTCAGTCTATAGACTTCGTGGGGAGCAATATGGGTATCACAGAAATGTGATAAATTTCCCTCAGGATGTACAAGAGTTTATCACGCAACTGCCCCGACATCTGTCATCAATAAATGTATTAATTGTACGTCGTCAATCCACGAAAACAACGTCATTCAAGGATTTTAATGTTCGTCACAATAAAGTTGCTTAGGCATTATGTTGGTTGAAAGCAAACAATCGTTATTACGCTGACGTTTCTATTGATGATGAAGTCCTTCAATCTTTACCTGTGGATGGCTCGATGGAAGACTAGCTCCCAAAAAATCAAATAAATAAAGAATTAAATGATGATGAGAATGATAAAAATAATGATAATTTAATCATACACACCTTCGTTCCGAGTCTCCCTTCAGCTCGTCGCGAAGATGTCACTATTAATGAGACACTTAGGCATATGCAAGATGAAAACTCTCTTATAGAATGGTCACAAATAAAAAATACTCCAATAAACGAATTCCAAACACCAGGTTATATTACATGCGCATTCCCAACTCTTTACCCAACAGGATGTGCCGATCTTCGGTCAGAACGTATTAATGATATTAATCCGGCCGAATATTTCAAATATCTGTTTCAATACAAAGATGGGAGATTCGCACGTCACGCTCGCTGGCGGTATTTTGCTTTAAATTCTTTGATGCGATGGAGAGTACTTCAAGAAGGAAGGATATACGTTAAACAGAATCTAAGTGCTAATCAGGTCAGCGTCAAAGATCTCTCAGATATGATTGATCAAGGAGATAAGTATGTTGCAGACCACATTATGCAATACGGCGAAGGGTTGCGCAGTTCTCAGCAGTTTTGGATGTCAAAGCGTTACGAACTGTCAGACATAATTATACTTGCACGCAAAATTATTTTGGGGCCCCAAAATTGCAATTTTGGGGAAAAAAGTCAAAATAGTTTTTCATAGAAGACGAAATTATTTTACTTAAAACCCGAAATTTTTTGACTACCCAGATTTATTCTTTGATTGAAAATACACATAACTGGGTACTTTTTTTACTTCCATATATAGAATGGATTCTGCATAAATCTTAAAAAGTCGAAATACCTCAAAAATCCAAAATCAATTTTGGGAACATGTATAGACATGATTATACTTGCACGCAAAATTATTTTGGGGCCCCGAAATTGCAATTTTGGGGAAAAAAGTCGAAATAGTTTTTCATAGAAGACGAAATTATTTTACTTAAAACCCGAAATTTTTTGACTACCCAGATTTATTCTTTGATTGAAGATACACATAACTAGATACTTTTTTATTTCCATATATAGAATAAATTCTGCATAAATCTCAAAAAGTCGAAATACCTCAAAAATCCAAAATCAATTTTGGGAACATGTATAGATATGATTAAACAAGTGGGGTCATGTGGACTCGTATTTTTCACATTCAGTGCTGCTGATTTGCACTGGCCCAAGCTCCACAAGCTTATGCCTTCTAACGGAGATTCTGTAGAAGCTGAATCAAGCAAGAGATATAATCAAAATGTAATTGAAAATCCATATATCGTTGCATGGTTTTTCAATAAGCGTTTTGAAATGTTTTTTAATGATGTATTGAAACCACAATGGAAATTAGAAGACTGGTGGTACAGGTTCGAGTGGCAACATCGTGGAAGTGTTCATGTACATGGTATTGGAAAAAGAATAAATGCACCAAAGGTTGACTGGTTATTAATAAAAGATAATGAAAACGCGATGAAAGAGGTAGTAAAATATCTTAATAATTTAATTACTACAGTTAACCCAGGTCTCGAAATGCCTATTCTTGATCGCCATCCATATTAAAAACGTCACGAAGAGCTAAAAGATGATTTGCAAGATTACATAGAATTGGTTAATAAATTACAAAGACATACGAGATGTAACCCCTTGTACTGTCTACGTTGTTACCGAAGAGAATTACCATGGTCAAAATATACTAAAACACATGACCATAATATCGAACAACCCTGTACTTTAATAGAATTTATTATATATTAACAGAAATAGTAATATCAATATAATAGTCTTATTTAATAATTAGTAAAATTTAACAATAACTAGTAACATTTATTAACATATATTTTAACAAGTCAAATAGTTTTAGTTACACAAATTATAGTAACACAAGTCACATGTTCACGTGATATGGTTACACAAATATTATATAATTATTAACATTTAACATTAATTAGTATTACTTAGTATTAATTATTATTACATAGTATTCATTAGTATTAATTATTAGTATAACATGTATTCTATATTTAGTAAGTTATATGGTAGATATATTAGCCAATAGTATTAGTGCACAGTAATGGCACAGTAATATAATTTCTTTTAAAAAGGGAGCCTATTCGACTTGGTTCCTACAGCTTTTGGTTGTAGAATTTTGTAAGAAATGAAAATTATCTTATAATAAAAATTTTATCAATTAAAACTCCAAGAAATAACTTGTAAAAATTAACCTGTAAATAAAAATGTTGAAAATATTTATTTAATAAAATACCTTATTAAATAAACCCTGGAATCTTGGAATAAATAATCTAATATTATAATTAATTAATGAAAAGATTATTGATGTTATGGGATTTATTGCTTGATTGCTTAATTGTATAACATTATAATTCTTGAATTAATAATAATAATATAACATGGAATACTTGGACAATATTATGGAAATAAAGGAGAAACCGAAAACATTACGCCAAATGTAAATGGAGAATATTATTATCTTGAAGATAATAAACCCTGTATTAATAATAACGATAATGAAGTATTGAAGAGAAGTCAGGATACCGGATGAGAATCTTGCGAATAAAGGAATTTTAAGGACAACTTAACGAATTAAGGAACTAATAATTGGAGAGAAATAACCGAATAACGAATAAAGGATACTTGGATATAAAATCATGAAATAACCGATAAATAATCAACGAAAGGTCTGATTCCCTTTCTAAAATAACTGAATCAGTGGTGCCTTCTAATCAACAGTCTTGTACCTATCGGGGAAGGACTATAAACTCCTAAAAGAACCGTTAAGTCACCCTTAGAATTATGTCTTTACCAAAAGGCAGGTGACAAACATGGTGCCTTCTAGCGGAAAGGAATTGAAAATTGGAATAGAAATGAACTTTGGAACGAAACAGTTAGCCTCCATGTGAAGCTCTTCGTGGAATCAATGTTACTAGCACGACTAGGCAAAGATAATGGCTACCAAGGAACAGAAGCTACCGATAAACGAAACTAATATACGGAATTAGGAGAACTATCGAAATTAATGTTGAAGTTAGAAAACACTAGGGAAACTCTGTCAAATTGAAATGAAAAAGGATCGGCAAAGAATGTCAACAAATAAGGAAATGGAAACAATAAAGAAATGAAATTTGGAATTTAGAATTATATTTGGAATTGGGCGAGCTACGTGACAACACCTCCGGATGGGAAATGCCTGGACTCGTGAAACACCTCTATGCTCGGATAGTTGAAAGTACATATAAATCGACATTGGCCACTCGTATTCGAAATCAACTATGTATAAGGAAAAACGATATATAGAAATTTATTTGGAATACTAATGTGGAGGGAACCTACGAGGTGAACACATTAGGGGAGATTTAAATGGGGAGTACAGATAAGTCGATGGTGGAACCCTCTCGCAACAGAAGAACCATTAAAATCTCATATTAGGAAAACCGCCAAAATATTTTGTTTAGCCACAATGTAGTTAACGCATGTGTGGGTCACCTATTGAGGTTATTATAAGTGGCGCTATACCACTATAAATACCTGCTGAAAAATAATAGTCTTAATAGGGGGAGGGGGGAAGTAGAGACGTAGAGGCGCTTACCTCTATAATCATACGCATACTTGAAATCGGCTCTAATGGAACCTAGCGTGAATAAATTATAGTTTATATTTTTAGTTAGTTTATTTTTTTTATAATTTATATTTTTTTTAGTAATAGTTTTCAAAGTTTTGAATGTTGAGGCTTGATCACCCTTGTATCATTCAAACTTTTATTTTTATATTTTCTTTCTTGTATATACTTTATTTTAAATTTTTTTAATTAAGTTATAGTAATTTGATTTTTATATAGTAGATTTTGGAAAGAGCATGCATGCTAGTTTTATTTTTTTGGTATTGGCGGATAATTATTATTATTATTTTTTTAGACCGGTAAGTCTTAAAACTGCACCCGAAGGGAATCATCTTGAACGGTTTCGGTGAATAGTATCTTTAACAAATAATTGTGGAAATCACCAGCCTCAGAAAACTGCGGGATATATATAAGTACGATAAGAAGTCTCTTGATATGAAATAAGAGAACTCATTGCAGGATTCAATGAGGAGTAAATTCGGAAAATATTATGGACCAGGGAGACTGCCACAATTATTAAGAGAAAAGTAACCGTAAGGACGAGAAAACTTATTGCAAGAGGCTCTATCCTCTATAAAAATTCCGATAAGGAGTACCTTCAACAACAGAGTGTGATAAATAAGAAATGGTAAATGACATTCACCGATCAACAACAGAAAAGTTATAAAAAGACGATGGAAATGACAAAAGAAAAACTTCAGAGAATCAGAGAATTGGGAAACAACATCAGAAAATTGAAACTGGAATTAAACGAAAGACAGAGTGTAAGAATAAATAAAGTGAAAAATGGATAAACAGACAGAAACAATAAAAGAACCCTTAGAACCAATAACAGGAGTGGAAGAAAAAGCTGTAACAATAAGTGAAAGAATTCAGGAAACACGAAAGGAATTAGACGAAGAAGAATTAATAGCAAAATGGAAACAACAAGATGAAATGGATGGAGAAGAATTTACATCAGGATGGGAACAACCAGAGAAAGAAATAGAAAGTGAAATCATTGAAAATAAAGAAAACAACGAAGAAAAAGAAGAATTAAAGAAAATGATAAGAAAGCTAACTAGGAAAATAAACAAACTTACAGAAAGATTAACAAAAATGGAAAGGTCTCGACACGATAACTACAACAATCAACCGAAGAAGTATAATATCGAATGTTATAATTGCGGAAAGAAAGGACATGTTAGTAAAGAATGCAGAAGACCGATTAAAAGAAACGAATATAGAGATAATAGTTATCTAAGTAAGAATAATAACTGCAGGAATCATAATTGCTGTCATTAAGACAATCACGACGATAACAAAAACGAGAAACAAAGACATCATTGGAGATTTAGAAAATAAATAGTATCAATTATTAGAACCCCTGGAAAAGTAAAAAAGGAAGAGAATATGTACCTAGAAACCAAGAACACTCTTTAAGAATTACTACCCTGGAAGACGATAATACAATAGATATATGGTAACAGATTTGAAACAATACTAGCATAAAAAGATGAAAATGGAAAAGATTTTTGTAATCGAATTCGCAAGTCAAAGTATAGGAGATACTAAAAAAAAAAAAAAAAAAAAAAAAAAAAAAAACTACAGTGTAACAGAGTTAGAATTAAACGCAGCAATTTGGGCAATGGAAAAGTTCTATTATTATTGAGGATATAGTCAATTTATATTAGTAACCGATCACTCAGCAATGACTTATTTGAAAAANAATGGAAAGGTCTCGACACGATAACTACAACAATCAACCGAAGAAGTATAATATCGAATGTTATAATTGCGGAAAGAAAGGACATGTTAGTAAAGAATGCAGAAGACCGATTAAAAGAAACGAATATAGAGATAATAGTTATCTAAGTAAGAATAATAACTGCAGGAATCATAATTGCTGTCATTAAGACAATCACGACGATAACAAAAACGAGAAACAAAGACATCATTGGAGATTTAGAAAATAAATAGTATCAATTATTAGAACCCCTGGAAAAGTAAAAAAGGAAGAGAATATGTACCTAGAAACCAAGAACACTCTTTAAGAATTACTACCCTGGAAGACGATAATACAATAGATATATGGTAACAGATTTGAAACAATACTAGCATAAAAAGATGAAAATGGAAAAGATTTTTGTAATCGAATTCGCAAGTCAAAGTATAGGAGATACTAAAAAAAAAAAAAAAAAAAAAAAAAAAAAAAAAAAAAACTACAGTGTAACAGAGTTAGAATTAAACGCAGCAATTTGGGCAATGGAAAAGTTCTATTATTATTGAGGATATAGTCAATTTATATTAGTAACCGATCACTCAGCAATGACTTATTTGAAAAATAATCCTATAAAAGAACTGAAAGGACGACTAGCAAAATGGTCTATAAGAATACAACCTTACAATTTCACAATTCAACATAGAACTGGAAAAGAAAATACCAATGCTGACGTATTATCACGATTATAAAGATGGATGAAGAATTATACCAACAAATACTTTTATATGTCAAAGAGGGTAAAATAGACGAAAACTTATCTGTAAAAGGGAAACAAAAGTTAATTAGGAAAACAAAATATTTCCAAATAATTAATGATCAATTGTACAAGAAACCTCGAAAAGGAAACCCTGGATTATTGAAAGTAATACGAAGATCAGAATTGGAAACACTAATGAAAATGATGCATGATCATCCGACTGGAGGACACATGGGAATAGAATCAACCTATAATAGAATAAAAGAAAGATATTATTGGAATCAGATGTTCGACGATATTAGAGAATATATTAAAACTTGTAATATATGCCAAAGATTTGGAAAACCTGAAAGAAATGAACCATTACACTCTATTAAAGTAATACAACCTTACGAACGAATAGGAATAGATATAGTAGGACCATTACCTGAAACCAAAAAGAAAAATAAATATATGGTAGTAGCGATAGAATATCTTACCAAATGGGTAGAAGTCAGAGCTTTAGATAAAGCAACCGCAGAAAACGTAGCAGAATTCATATACGGAGAGATAATTTGTAGACATGGCGCACCTAAAATAATATTAACAGACCAAGGAAGTCATTTTAAAAATAAAATGATTGACGAATTGTGCAACAAATTCAAAATAGAACATAGATTATCATCCCCTTATCACCCACAAACCAATGGATTAGTAGAAAGATTTAATAAGACCTTAACGACCATGTTAGCAAAAACAAATGACATTTTTAATTGGGATTTACACATACCATCAGTATTATTTGCATACCGAACGACCAAACACAGTACCACAAAATATACTCCGTTTTACTTAAATTATGGTCGCAACCCCGTATTACCCATGGAGATAGATAACAAAGAGTCACGTGAAATTAACGAAGTAAACTTAGAAGATTCGATATTAAAAAGGACATATGAATTAGAAGAAATGTTACCGCAACATCAACAAAAAGCCAAAGAATTAATTAGATTATCTCAGGAGAAATCACAAAAACGTCACAGAGATAGAAAAATGAAAAGAGAAATTACCTATCAGAAAGGAGACCAAGTGTTAATGTACGATTCAAGATTAGATAAACAATAGTCAGGAAAGTTAGATAAGAAGTGGAAAGGACCATTCACAGTGGAGAAACGACTCGATAAAGGAAGTTACATCTTATCAAACCAATTTGGATTGATGAAGGAACCAATACATTCAGATAGATTAAAATTGTATAAAAACAGAGAAACATGGGAACCTCACATTATCATATAAACAGACCAGAAAAGTTAAAGTAAAAGGAATCTCAGAAGAAAAGAATGGACTTATCAAAAACACTTGACCAAGATAACGACCTCCTGAAATAAACAAAGGATAGATAAGAAAACAGTTGACCAAAACAAAGTAACAGAAGATAAAGGAGTCAGAACGCCAAAGTAAACAAACCAATACTTATAAAAAGGAAGCAAATTCAACCCTCTGGAAAAATATTCAGATCAATGAAAAATTTACAAAACAAAAGACCAAAGAACAGAAATCAAATCTTTAAAGAAACAAACACTGAAACTTACTACTTGAAAAGTATTAATAAAAATTTACAAAAAGAATCCTCAATATTAAAGAAACAAAATAATGTCTTACGGAAAGAGATTCGGATCCTCAAACTACAACTACGCATGGCAGTCATCGAAACTCTGCAATAGATGTGGAAGAAAACCCGAACAACACAAGTTCTCAGCGAATGTGGATAGGAAATGCGACTATCCTAGGTATGTAGAAAATAGTTCGAGAAGATGTGGATGTAAACGAACCCCTATATACGAAATGGCCTTGAGACAGAAAGATGAAAGAGATCCAGACTATAAAATGGATACTCATTGTTGCTTCTGTAAAAGAGCAACGAGATTAGTAGACCTTAAACCCCTGAAAATTGGAGAAACATGGTATGAAAGATGTTACGGATGTGAAAAGAAAGGAAAGACTGAAGTACCCGAAAGAGAAGAACTTTATGACTACAGAGAAACCCAATTAGAGAAAAGAGGAAGATCTTATAGTTACGAGAGAAACTACGAAGAAGAATCTTCCAAGAAAGTCAAAACCACCCCTGTAATGAATGTATACGCCAATGGACCAACCTACAACCCTGAATATAAAAAGGAAATGGTAAAAGAAAATATTGACTGGGCTAATGATACCGAAGAACAAATATTAGCGAAAGCTGGACTCAATAATAAAGGAAAAGGAAAAGTCCAAGACTGGAAAGAAGCCGAACAAAGAAAGAGAACCGAATATTGTACCCAACAATGTCAATTCTTTGACCATAAGAAACTGAAGGACGGAAAAATTCATTTTTTTAACGCAAATGTAACCATGATCCACGATAAAAGAAACTGTCCTTATGGAGCTCTGGAATATGACGAAGCAGGAATCGAATACGAAATCTGTACCTGTTATAGGAAACAAAGTAAATACTGTTTTGAACACGACCACAAAACCAACCCATGTAAATGTGCACCTAGAGTATTCTGGGAGATTAGATCTTTTGCTGGAGAAAAATGCAAATGGGAGCAATGCATGAATTATGATGAATATCTACATTGCGAACACCTGTATTGTTGGAAACATGAAAGATATTGGTTCAACAAATATTCAAAATGTGAAGACTGCAGAAAAGAAAATAAAATCAAAGAGGATAAATATTGGCAAGACCTCGCATTCAGATGTGTAATGCAATGGAAGACAACGACTAGAAAAGTAAAAATGGCGGAAAGAACACCAACCCCCCTGGAAGAACGAGTAATAAATAACGAACAAGCAGAAAAAGAAATTAAACAACTATTAGGAGTACCGATTAACGAAGAACTAAAAGAAACACAGGTCACAGAAGACACACTTCAAGCCTGGGAGCAAGTAACCAACCTGGAAAAAGAAATTGAAGAATTAAAACAACAGTTAGAACAACTACGAATGATAAACCAGGATCAGGAAGATCGAATAAACGAATTAGAGAACGTAAATCAGACCCAACAACAAGAACTAAACGAAGAACAAAATCGAGTAGAAATACTGACCAAAGAAATAGAAAAGTATCAACCGGTAGAACCTATAGTCTGGAAGAAAGAAACATCAGTATTTCACTGTGAAAATTGTAAAGAGAACGAAGAAAACTACGAATATTGTGTCGCGAGTACAATATTATGTTACAAAGCCCTGTATAATAACGAAAGAATCGTAAGAGAAGAAAAAGAAAAGGAATTAAAAGAATACGACGATCTATTCAAAGTATATCAGAAACAAGAGGAAGAAAAACAAGACGAAATAATAATTAAAGACCAAGTTTCATTCGAAGAAATATTAGCAGAATTTGATAAAATAATTGACCCAGAACTAGTTATTAACCCTGAAATTGTATGCTGAAGAGCTAAAATGAATACTAATTAAAGAATTAAAACCACGTGACTAGCACGCGTACGGTGAAAGTCCGAAAAATATAAAAACCCTGAATATCCTACTCAGTAGAAAACAGAAAGGTAAAATGTCCACACTCAACAAGATCAAAATAATTGAATATACTACAACAGTACTTTACGATAGGAAAACAAAGAAAATATGGGTTAGCAAAAGAACGAATCCAGACAAAGAATTTTACGAACACTGGCAATCCCCTGGAGGACACGTAGAAGAATCAGATATATCAGCAAAATGGGCAGCAAGAAGAGAAGTATTCGAAGAAACTGGAATATACCTGAGACTAGAAGAATTAAATTATTGGAGAACTCAACACTACTACAAAGAAGATCAATGGAGAATAGTTCATTGTTACAAAGCTGAAATAAAAGGAATGCCAAACTTAACGGAACCACAAGAAATGACACATTGGGAATTAAAGAAAAGCAAGGAAATATTAAAAGGACTAATGATCGATTCCTTAAAAGATATTATCAGAAACCCTAAAGAAAACGAAACAAAAATAATTATTATCGAAGGAAGTTGTGGAGCAGGAAAATCAACGTTAGCAAAAAGGTGTAAAGAATATTACAAGAAACAAGGATTATTAACAACATTAATAGATGAATCATTTATTACACAAGACCCTGAACAAAAGTTGAAGAAATATGCAGAAAACTTGGAAAAATATAGAAAGAACGAACTTACAAAAGAACAGATGGAGTTATTAGCAATTGAATGGGAAAAAGAGATTAGAGATAAATGGATGTCACAAATATATTTTCAAGTAACCAATAATTTAACAGGAATGAAACCAGATATTATCATAATGGATAGAAATTTATGGTCCACAATAATTTTCATGAANAATGATCGATTCCTTAAAAGATATTATCAGAAACCCTAAAGAAAACGAAACAAAAATAATTATTATCGAAGGAAGTTGTGGAGCAGGAAAATCAACGTTAGCAAAGAAGTGTAAAGAATATTACAAGAAACAAGGATTATTAACAACATTAATAGATGAATCATTTATTACACAAGACCCTGAACAAAAGTTGAAGAAATATGCAGAAAACTTGGAAAAATATAGAAAGAACGAACTTACAAAAGAACAGATGGAGTTATTAGCAATTGAATGGGAAAAAGAGATTAGAGATAAATGGATGTCACAAATATATTTTCAAGTAACCAATAATTTAACAGGAATGAAACCAGATATTATCATAATGGATAGAAATTTATGGTCCACAATAATTTTCATGAAGAATATGATAAAAGAAGGATTCTTTACAGAAGAAAATTTAATCAAAATCACCGAAAATTATAAATACTGGAGATTCTTTACACGAGAAGCATTAGTAATTTGGTGGAACACTCCAACTGAAGAAATTATAAAAAGACTGATAAAACGCAATAGAGGAGGAGAAGGAGATTTAGAATATTTCAGGAACCTAATCGAAACATACAAAGAATATATGCCAGAAATATATCAAAATATTAAAGTAATCAACAGAGAAACTTTAGTAACAATAGAAGAATTAGACGAACTATTACCTGAAATCCTGAATGAAAAGAGAATTAGAAATTGAGCAAGATCTCAGCGAATATAACGATATGCCACCAAAGAAAAGAAAAAGAACCGAAAAAGAAATAATAATCGAAAATTACAACCTGGATGAAGTAAAAGCAACAAAGGAATGGACAGAAAAGACTTTCAAAATATTAAATACCAGAATTAAAGGAGATACCCTGGAAGAAAAAAGCAGTACAAATACTAAGAGCACAGAATATTACAACAACAATGACAAAGGCTCATTTATTAAAAGAAGATGAAGGAAAGTTAAGACTACGAAAAATCATAGGAGATGGAGGAATTGATTTATTTGGAGAAATAGTAATACAAAACCAAACACTGCAATGGATTGCACAATGTAAAATGACAAAACAATTGGAAAATGGAACAATAAATGAAATGAAAGGACTGTTATCATCAAGACCTAATACTATAGGAATCATTATTCATGGAGGAAATAAAAGTAGACAAATTGAAAGTATGATCGAAACAGCAAATAGTGACATATTTGTATGTCACATTGAAGAATTGCATATGATAAGAAATCAAATTGAAGCAAAAAGTATACAACAAGGAATCCGTACAATAGCAATGACACGAATAAAAGTAGAAGAAATGGAAGAAGTCGAATTCGATATATTTGGAAGAATCACAAAAGCAAAAAGGATTAAAAATGTAGATATACAAACATGGGGATCACAGTCAAAATAATATATAAACCCTGAACCAAGACCTAAATAACAAAAGTGAAGAGAAAATGGATATAAGTAAAATAATTCACAAAAGTAACCCAAAACGAAAAGGAACAATCAGAATGGAATACCCAACGAACGAAATAAATAACAGTAGAAGACGACACCTGAATTGGAAAGAGAAAAGACGAGAAAGAGCATTAAGGTGGAAAGCTTTAAGAACTGGACTAACAAAAGAAGAGAGAACAGAACTCGAAGACCTGAACTTTGTGGAAGTAATCGCCAAAGGAAGAAGTATTCAATAAGAAGGAAACTCACAAGTCAAAATGAGGACATTTTGATTAAGTGAGGGGGAACTGTTACCGAAGAGAATTACCATGGTCAAAATATACTAAAACACATGACCATAATATCGAACAACCCTGTACTTTAATAGAATTTATTATATATTAACAGAAATAGTAATATCAATATAATAGTCTTATTTAATAATTAGTAAAATTTAACAATAACTAGTAACATTTATTAACATATATTTTAACAAGTCAAATAGTTTTAGTTACACAAATTATAGTAACACAAGTCACATGTTCACGTGATATGGTTACACAAATATTATATAATTATTAACATTTAACATTAATTAGTATTACTTAGTATTAATTATTATTACATAGTATTCATTAGTATTAATTATTAGTATAACATGTATTCTATATTTAGTAAGTTATATGGTAGATATATTAGCCAATAGTATTAGTGCACAGTAATGGCACAGTAATATAATTTCTTTTAAAAAGGGAGCCTATTCGACTTGGTTCCTACAGCTTTTGGTTGTAGAATTTTGTAAGAAATGAAAATTATCTTATAATAAAAATTTTATCAATTAAAACTCCAAGAAATAACTTGTAAAAATTAACCTGTAAATAAAAATGTTGAAAATATTTATTTAATAAAATACCTTATTAAATAAACCCTGGAATCTTGGAATAAATAATCTAATATTATAATTAATTAATGAAAAGATTATTGATGTTATGGGATTTATTGCTTGATTGCTTAATTGTATAACATTATAATTCTTGAATTAATAATAATAATATAACATGGAATACTTGGACAATATTATGGAAATAAAGGAGAAACCGAAAACATTACGCCAANAGTATTACTTAGTATTAATTATTATTACATAGTATTCATTAGTATTAATTATTAGTATAACATGTATTCTATATTTAGTAAGTTATATGGTAGATATATTAGCCAATAGTATTAGTGCACAGTAATGGCACAGTAATATAATTTCTTTTAAAAAGGGAGCCTATTCGACTTGGTTCCTACAGCTTTTGGTTGTAGAATTTTGTAAGAAATGAAAATTATCTTATAATAAAAATTTTATCAATTAAAACTCCAAGAAATAACTTGTAAAAATTAACCTGTAAATAAAAATGTTGAAAATATTTATTTAATAAAATACCTTATTAAATAAACCCTGGAATCTTGGAATAAATAATCTAATATTATAATTAATTAATGAAAAGATTATTGATGTTATGGGATTTATTGCTTGATTGCTTAATTGTATAACATTATAATTCTTGAATTAATAATAATAATATAACATGGAATACTTGGACAATATTATGGAAATAAAGGAGAAACCGAAAACATTACGCCAAATGTAAATGGAGAATATTATTATCTTGAAGATAATAAACCCTGTATTAATAATAACGATAATGAAGTATTGAAGAGAAGTCAGGATACCGGATGAGAATCTTGCGAATAAAGGAATTTTAAGGACAACTTAACGAATTAAGGAACTAATAATTGGAGAGAAATAACCGAATAACGAATAAAGGATACTTGGATATAAAATCATGAAATAACCGATAAATAATCAACGAAAGGTCTGATTCCCTTTCTAAAATAACTGAATCAGTGGTGCCTTCTAATCAACAGTCTTGTACCTATCGGGGAAGGACTATAAACTCCTAAAAGAACCGTTAAGTCACCCTTAGAATTATGTCTTTACCAAAAGGCAGGTGACAACGTGTAAATAAATCGGGACAACAATTTTGCCAATTCGGATTCCCCAAAGATAACATTGATAATACTGTTGTGCGGGACGACGGGCATGGGCGGCCGGAACTTGTAACGGCAAGAAATAATCAATATATAAATTCGCACAGTTGACTTCAACTTCAGAGTTGGCGGGCAAACGTCGACTTAAAGCCAATTCTTTCCACCCACGCAGCTTTGCAGTACGTTGCAAAATATGCAAATAAGGCAGAGCCACAGTTAGCAACTTTCGGAACTTCTTGGAATTCCCTTATATCGCTCAAGTCGATCTTTTGTCACTTTAAACCTTAACCGAGAAGCACCACGATGGCTTCATGGTAGTGGTAGTATGGAAAATGGTAATTATACTAATGATTCGGGACATACTGGGAAATCACCTTTATAGCGATATTGGAAGCGGCCTATAGAATTTGAGGAGTTTTCATTATTTCGGTTTAACCTAACCCACAAATATAATCGAAATCAATGGAGTAAATGTAAAAATGAAAACGTAGTACGTATCTTTCCACGACCGTCACCCCAACGAAATGGTCCCCAATGGGAGAAATTCTGTCGCATTAAAGTACTTCTTCACGTTCAACATAGAAATCTTGAAAAGTTAACCAGAAATGGCACCATTAATTGGTCAGTTTTATATGACCATCATCATAAAGAGATTAACGCCGATCCAGTAGACCTACTTAAATTTACTGTAGATAATGAAGAAAGCGATAATGATGAAGGAGAAGAAATTGATGATGGTGATGATGACGAATTTCGGTTTAATTGAATGCTATTAACAGAAATGGGTCCAAATACAATAATTGATGGTTCTTGTGATCTAGGAACTCGGGACATTGATAGGAATCATAGATGGACCGATGATGCTAGGCAACATTATCACGACACAGATCTTGTAAACGTCGATACCTTCTTGCACCAAGATTCCTGAAATATTCAAACAGAAGATAATTGTTCAGTTATTGTGGATCAGCAAAATTTGAATGAAAACCAAATGGCTATTTTTAAGCGGATAGAGTCACATTATAATAGCGTTTTCGCTGGATGTCAGGTTGAAGCACTACGAATAATCATATTAGGAACAGCAGGGACGGGTAAATCGTATTTAATTAAAGCAATTCGGAACCTACTTCATCAGATGGCTGGAACTGGGTCTAAGTCACCAATGCTAATACTCGCTCCAACAGGCGTCGCAGCATTCAATATTGGCGCAAAGACTATTCATTCGGCACTTTCAATCGTGGTAAATAGTGGTAACAATCTAACTATAGAGGGTGAACGATTAAAACAATTACAGAAGAGATTAGAAGGTGTAATATATGTCATTGTAGATGAAAAGAGCATGGTAGGACGACGAATGCTCACTTTAATTGACGCGCGGCTACGTCAAGCTTTCCCTGAATATAAAGACGAGCTTTTCAGGGGCAAGTCAATTATTATGGTAGGCGATTTTGAACAGCTTCCACCTGTGCTTGACCTTTCAATGTTCATCAACGTCACGCGCGATCCATTATCAAATAACGGACACGCAGCGTACAAACAATTTCGGGAGGCATACCGGCTTGAAATAATTCAAAGGCAATCTGGAAATTCCAAGGAACAGCAAAAATTTAGGAATATTCTTCTACGACTATGTGATGAAGAGTCTACGATAGATGATTGAAAAATACTTACCACTCATTTTGAGAATAAGTTAAGCAGGACTGAGCGTGAGCATTTTTCTGATACTATTTTTATTATACCAACGTGGTCAGACGTAAATGCTGTAAATTTAGATAGGCTCAGATCTTTAAACGTCCCTGTTGCAAGAATTCATACCATACATACCGGCGGTTCAGAAGCTAAAAAAGCTGACTCCGATACAGCACACGGTCTTGAGGCGTTGTTATTACTGGCAAGAGGTGCGCGAGTTATGTTGAAAGCAAATATATGGACAGAAGTAGGTCTGGTTAATGGCTCATTAGGAACCATTCAGGATATTCTGTTTGGAGAACATGGGCCACCTTCCCTCCCTATAGCAGTTTTTATAAACTTCGACGATTATAAAGGACTTGCAATTACTAATAAAGAAGGTGTAAGAGTTGTACCAATTACTCTAATTAGATGCTCCTGGGAAGGCAAATCAGGAACTTCCTGCTCACGTCTCCAGGTTTCTATTTATCTTGCATAGGCCATTACAGTCTACAAGAGCCAGGGACTCACTTTGCAAAAAGCTTTTATCGATCTTAGCACCAAGGAGTTTACGGCCGGTTTTTTGTTCGTAGGCTTATCTCACGTTCGTGCTCTTAAGGATCTTCTCTTGAGACCGTTTAGTTTTGAAAGAATACAGCAGATCAAGAAGTGTAAAAGGATAAAAGAAAGGATAGAAGAGGAGGAGCGACTACTTTCTCTGAATACCTAACAGATCAAAAAAAAAAGGATTCTCGGGCGAATAAAATAAAAAAATTTTATTTTTTTTTTATTTTTTATTTTTCATAGTTGTGTAATTATATTTTTATGTAATTATTTTTTTATTATTTTTTTATTTTTTTTTTTTATTCATTGTTGTGTTTTTATTTATTGTTGTGTAATTATTGTAATTATTATTATGGTAATTATTATTATTATTATTATGGTAATTATGGTAATAATTATTTGTTATGGTAATAATAATTATTTGATCACGTCATTTCTATGTGTCATGTGTTTTCTTATTAGCAACAATCGTTATCTAAAAATCGGACAGACACCTATTCCAAGTTCCATTTTTGATAATCTTTTTTTTTTTTTTTTATAAATTGAATCAAGATCAGAACTTCACTGGTTGAAAANGAAAGAATACAGCAGATCAAGAAGTGTAAAAGGATAAAAGAAAGGATAGAAGAGGAGGAGCGACTACTTTCTCTGAATACCTAACAGATCAAAAAAAAAAGGATTCTCGGGCGAATAAAATAAAAAAATTTTATTTTTTTTTTATTTTTTATTTTTCATAGTTGTGTAATTATATTTTTATGTAATTATTTTTTTATTATTTTTTTATTTTTTTTTTTTATTCATTGTTGTGTTTTTATTTATTGTTGTGTAATTATTGTAATTATTATTATGGTAATTATTATTATTATTATTATGGTAATTATGGTAATAATTATTTGTTATGGTAATAATAATTATTTGATCACGTCATTTCTATGTGTCATGTGTTTTCTTATTAGCAACAATCGTTATCTAAAAATCGGACAGACACCTATTCCAAGTTCCATTTTTGATAATCTTTTTTTTTTTTTTTTATAAATTGAATCAAGATCAGAACTTCACTGGTTGAAAATTTATAAAACCTACACCTATTGGGTACCAGATAGGTGTAGTATCCATGCCTAATATCGTACACATATTGGGTACCCGATAGGTGTGAGAAAACATTTTTCACACTTATCGGGTACCCGATATGTGTAAAAAAACATTTTTTACATCTATCGGGTACCCGATATGTATACGATATTAGGCACAGATACTACACCTATCTGATACCCAATAGGTGTAGGTTTTATAAATTTTCTACCAGTGCTTTTGATGTATCAAAAACGTAAATTTGGTATTACCTTTACTTGTCCATTAAGTGTTCTCCGCTATTCTCCGGACAATAATTAATATATTCGAATATATTAATTATTCAAATATTTGATTTGAATAATAATATAATTGTAGAGTTATAGTTCAGGACAGAATTCAAATATTCATTTTTATTATAAACTTAGAATTTTTTAACATGTGAAAACTCTATTTGTCACCTTTTATATGTTATCCAACATCAGTAAATTTTTTTAAACGTAAGCCTTCGAAGTCCTTCACCCTGATAACCTTCGAACACCTCCAACATAAACGTAATATTTACGAAGGTTATTGGTACCGAAAACCTTCATTTTTATTAATAAAACGTAATACTCCAGAGGTTATTGATATTGATAACCTTCAATAACCTTCACTTTATCATAATAAACGTAATATTTGCGAAGGTTATTGGTCCGATAACCTTCAATAACCTTTGAAAACGAAATTATTACAATAACCTCCGACATAAAAAATTTCCTAATGAATGTAACATGTATAAGTGCGGACTTATGGTTACGTCATTATGTCACCTACCACTAAAGGTGGCACCTNTTGATTTGAATAATAATATAATTGTAGAGTTATAGTTCAGGACAGAATTCAAATATTCATTTTTATTATAAACTTAGAATTTTTTAACATGTGAAAACTCTATTTGTCACCTTTTATATGTTATCCAACATCAGTAAATTTTTTTAAACGTAAGCCTTCGAAGTCCTTCACCCTGATAACCTTCGAACACCTCCAACATAAACGTAATATTTACGAAGGTTATTGGTACCGAAAACCTTCATTTTTATTAATAAAACGTAATACTCCAGAGGTTATTGATATTGATAACCTTCAATAACCTTCACTTTATCATAATAAACGTAATATTTGCGAAGGTTATTGGTCCGATAACCTTCAATAACCTTTGAAAACGAAATTATTACAATAACCTCCGACATAAAAAATTTCCTAATGAATGTAACATGTATAAGTGCGGACTTATGGTTACGTCATTATGTCACCTACCACTAAAGGTGGCACCTGTAATTAGTGTTCCAATCCTATTTCAAAATGCAATCTGGATTAGATCCGGATTTTCTCAATCAAATCCGAATTATAAATCCTTATCCTTAAATATTTCGGATCCATCCTTATTTTAAAGATCCATCCTTATTTTTAGAATCCATCCTTATTTTTAGGATCCATCTTTATTTATAGGATCCATCCTTATTTTTAGGATCCATCCTTATTTTTAGAATTTATCTTTATTTTTAGGATTCATCCTTATTTTAGGATCTATTTTTATTTTTAGGATCTATCCTTAATTTAGATTTATTTTTATTTTTAAATTAAAATACTTGGAAATTATATAAAATTAAAATAAATAAAAAAAATTATTTTTTAAAACTTTATTTAATAAAATGGAAATTTACAATTTATTTTATAATTTTTTATTATTAATTATCTTTTTGCATTTCTTCAATTTCATCCCATTCTTTTGCAAAAACTTCCATTGAATTAAGATTTCTTTTTAAAAAAAAGCATTTTACCAACTAAATCTGTATCTAATCGAATTCTTTTTGTTGTAATTATATTATTAGCATATGAAAATAATCTTTCACATGAAACAGAAGTTGCTGGTATTCCAAGATATTTACGAGCAATTTTAGATAATTTGGAAAAAAGTTGTATATTTACTTGCCACCACTCTAATGGATTTACATTTTCTAATACAACTGGTTTTGCTAAATAACTATTTACTTCATCAATATTAATATTTATATTTGATTGATTTAAATTTTTATTTTTCATTAGACGATATTGACGATATTCCTTATGTGAACGTAATGAAAATTTTGCATCATTTGTTAAAAGTGTAGTTGAACTAGATGATTCTACAGGTAATGAATTATTTGGATCAAGTTCATTATGAAGTTTTTGAATTATTCTTTTTTTTTCATCTTCAGATTCTACAAAATCTAATGTTTTATAACATGGATCTAATAGAGAAGCCATTAATTCTATATTATTAAAAAAATCCCAATAATAAATTAATACAGAATAGATATTTTTAACTTTTTCCAAAATCCCTATTATATTTAATAGATTTTTAATAGAAACACTTCTTTTTGATATATTATTTATAATTTTTTCATTTTCAATTTCAATTAATAATTCTTCAGTTTCAAATACAGTATTTTCATCAAGATAATTAATATTAGTATTATTTAATGAAGAGTTACCAGCTAAATCAAAGATTAACTTTTTAATAGTTGATATTGTAGAACTTAATGTTACATAAGTTCCTCCTGAAAAATCTCGAGTTGCTTTTTCAAATGGTATTAAAAGATCAATTAATTGATCTAATAATTCTCATTCTTCTTCAGATAACATAATTTTTCTTAATTTATTTCCATCATTTTTGTCTTCTTTATTGGTACTTGTAACTAAATCAACTTGAAGTCATATAATTGCATCTTTAAGAAAAAAAAGATGATCGCAAGCATAATAAGAAGAATTCCAACATGTTGAAACATCTTGAATACATCGTAATATATCTTGATAATTTAATTTAGATTGTGCTTCTTCTAATTTTTCTATTTGTTTTTGTGTTAAAAAAAAATTAATTACTCATTTTACATGTGCTATAAGAATTTCTACAGGTGCCAATCCTTTACCAATTGCCAACTAAAGTGTATGCGCCATGGAATTCGTTAAATATTTTCACATTTATTTTTTTGAATTAATATAGGAAATGTTGATTTTATATTTGCACCATTATCTGTAACAATTGTCATTACACGTCCTTCAAGATTTCAACTTGTAATACATTGATAAAGTAATTCAGCAATAGTTTTAGCTGTGTGAGGAGAAGGAGTATATTTTATTTCTAACATTACATCTTTAATATTAAAATCTGGTGTAATCCATGTTGCAGTAACACCTAAATATCCATGTTTAGCTCTACTAGACCAAAGATCCGTAGTTAATGATACTGTTGTAGCTGTTTCATTTAATAAATTCATTAAATTTTCACAGTTGTGTTTATAGCTTTTTGATATCATTGTTTTGATCTTTTGTTCTTCAGGTATATTAAATGAAGGATTAAAATATGAAATCATTTCTTTATATACCAGATTTGTATCTGTTGAAATAGGTTGATTGGTAATTAACATCTATTTAAGAAGAACTTCTTCAAGTTGTTTTTGAACATGTTTAGGATAAGAGCAATGAGATTTAACAAAATCAGTAATTTTAGTATTTCGTAATTAAAAAATTAATTATTAAATCAATTAATTATTAAATCAATAAAAAAAATTATAATATAATATATAAAAAATTTCAAAAATTTAACTTTATACCTTTTTAGAAGTTCTATTTTCATCATCATTAATAATAGAATGAGCATCTCGCAAATGTGCAATTAAATTTCCAGTTGAACCCCCAGCATTTCGATATGTTTGATTACATCTATTATCACTTTCATCTAAAAACTTACAAATTTGAATCTCTTCATCTTTCGAATTAAGTCCTTTTTCAAAATGCTGTCTTGTAAATGATGGTTTCTTTCTTTTATATTTTTTGGTTGTAATTATAGAATGTTCTGTACCTGTTCAAATCAAAAAATATTATTTTTTATTCAAAAATTAAATATCAATTCATAAAAATAATATTATTAAACATTACTATCAATTGTATTAATTGTATTATCTTGATTTTCAGTAGTTGAATTATCTTAGTTTTCTTCAGAATCTATTCGAAAACAATCTTCAAATTGATCAAAGTCATCTGCCATCATTATACTTGCACGCTAAATTATTTTGGGGCCCTGAAATTGTAATTTTGGAAAAAAAAGTCGAAATAGTTTTTCATAGAAGACGAAATTATTTTACTTAAAACCTGAAATTTTTTGACTATCCAGATAAATTGCTTGATCAAAGATACATATAACTGGATACTTTTTTTACTTCTATATATAGAATAGATTCTGCATAAATCTCAAAAAGTCGAAATACCTCAAAAATCTAAAATCAATTTGGGAACATGTATAGCCATCATTAAGTAAAATGTATAGATTTATAAATGGATAGATGGAGAAAACGTAAAAAAAAAATAGTTAATAGATAATCAATTATTTATTAAAAATCACATGAAATCTTTTTTATTATAGCAGCGGACGTTAATTTATCACACCTAGATTTATTAGTAAATTATCACATCCATATTGTCGTTTTTATAGTATAGGACTGTGATGAATAAATAACGAACTTATTACAGAAAAGAATTTTCCTTTAATTATATTCCTCTTATTTCGTCTACCCTTTAATTACTTTAATTACAAAACAAATTGTTTTTATTATTATTTCTTTTAAAACACTTGTTAATAATTATATTTATTATTAATTAATTATACACTCCCTTAATTATTAATAATTATATTTATTAATTAATTAATTACAATTCGATGTTTATTCATCACGGGGTGTTAAATGAAATTTACTATGATAGGGATGATAATTAATTAAGTGGTCGGGACGTGTCAATTAAATGTCGAAATTGCATTATTTCTAAAATTCTTTTTTATAAACCAGAGAAGATAGGAAGAGGAAAAAGCAAGTGTATTATTAAGTCAAGGGACAAGGTAAGTATAGGTTTTTATTATTATTTAAAAAAAATAAAATAAAATAAAATAAATAAAAAAAATTCACATTTCGAATTCGCGAATGTCGAGATTAGTGTTCTGATCCTTAATCCTATAAATCTGGATAGATCCTATAATCCGGATGAATTCTATAATCCGAATTTGTTTATTTTAAAAAGGATTTATCTGAAATAAAAACGGATTACGAATACGGATTATCCGGATTATATATATACATGTGACACACGTGACAATATTTTTTCTATAATAATTTTGTTGTTTATTTGTCACAGTCCTGTACTATGAAAATGACGACGGGACATGATGATATACTAATAAATCTGGATGTGATAAATTAACGTCCGCTCCTGCAATAAAAAAATCCTAAAAATAAGAATGGATCCTAAAAATAAAGATAAATCCTAAAAATAAGGATGGATCTTAAAAATAAGAATGGATCCTAAAAATAAGGATAAATCCTAAATATTTAAGGATAAGGATTTATAATTCGAATTTGATCAAGAAAATCCAGATCTAATTCAGATTGTATTTTGAAATAGAATCGGAATACTAGTCGAGATGCCGATTTTGGTATTTCCATGACTCAGAGAAAGCAAGAAGAAGTGTATTATTAAGATAAGGAATAAGGTAAACATAGGTTTTTTTATTATTTAAAAAAAATAAAATAAAAAAAAAATAAAAATAAAATAAAAAAAACCCATCTCGAATTTGCGAATGTTGTTACCGGATAACAGAAATATATCAAATTATATAACCATTATATTAACAAATGAAAATATAAATATTAACATAGTAATTTATTTAATAATGATTAACAATAATTAGTAATATTTATTAACATGTAAATAGTAAGCAAAATAGTTTAGTTACACAAAATGTAAGTAACACAAGTCACATGTTCACGTGACATAGTTACACAGATATTATATAACTATTATTAATTATCATTAATTAGTATTAATTAGTAGCAATTA
>PQFF01000173.1:262150-294018 GCA_003547095.1 Diversispora epigaea | reverse complement strand
AAAAAAAAAAAAAAAAATAGACACACGAAATTTAACAATTAATGAGCATTATGAGACAATTAAAGAAACTCTACTTGCAAAGGCAGAATCAATTAAAAATGAGATTATTCGTGAATCGTATAGGGTAACAACACCCTTTATAAATAAATTTTTTAACATAGACAGCAGTGGGGTTGTGACTTACTGATTTCTGAAGTGTAACTTTGGGGGTGGTTGGTCAGGCGGTTAATAAACTAATTAGTTTTAATTAGGATAATTTATATAGTCAATTTTTATTCTTTCATATGTATTTTAGCTAGCTTTCTTACAGATATTGAAAATGAATAAAAAGGAGACCTCACTTGTTGTTTAAAAAAAAAAAAAAAACATTTTAATATATTGTTTTAAAATAGCTATAATTTGGTCAATTTTAATGTTACAAAAATGAAATATATATCATCTTGTAGCTAAGAACCAGATCTTTCGATCTGTCATAGAAATATCATAGTAGAAAATCGCTCCTAGTTACGTAAAATTGATTTTAAATTAAAGCCAAAATTAATTATTTTTAAAAATTTAAAAATAATTATTTAATAAATTTTATAATTGCGCCAGCCAATTAAAATTGCGCCATTATTTAGCCTTTGCGCCAGAATTTAGCCATTACACCTGATTGCGCTGTGGCTAAATTCCAGGCTCAATTGGCTAAATTAAATCCGGCTAAATTCCTGGCTCAATTCGTATTGCGCCTACCATCCCTAGTGAAAACACATGCACCTGCAAATTTGGCAACAGCATTAACAAAAGCCAAATTATTTGAACAAGGAAAAGGAACTTCCAAGCGACACAAGAAAATAAAAAAATATAAAAGTTCCAGCGAGAACTCCGATAATGAATCTTCTGAAGATGAAAAACTCCGATTTAAAAAGAAGGAACAAAAGAAAAAGAAACCTTCTAGTGACAACGAAATGGATGAATTAACCAAACGCTTTAACAAGTTGCAAATCAACTAAATGCAACAAGTTAAAGGAATAGCTAAACAAGCTGGATGACGTGAAAGAACAAATGAATCTCGAAAATCTTTTCCCAGAAACAATAATAATAACACCAATAATCAAAACTATAATAATAATTATAATCCTAATTACAATTCTACACTGGTCGAAAATTTATAAAACCTACACCTATCGGGTACCAGATAGGTGTAGTATCCGTGCCTAATATCATATATATATCGGGTACCCGATAGGTGTGAGAAAACATTTTTCACACTTATCGGGTACCTGATATATGTAAAAAAACATTTTTTACACCTATCGGATACCCGATATGTGTATGATATTAGGCACGGATACTACACCTATCTGGTACCCGATAGGTGTAGGTTTTATAAATTTTCGACCAGTGCTAACTATAATCCAAATTATAACAATAGTTATAATAGTAATTTCCTTAAAAGATGTTACAAGTGTAATGAAATAGAACATTTTGCTAAAGAATGTTTATCTGAGAAAAAGCAGTTTCAAAATAATAATAGTAAAAATGTAAGCTATGTTAAATACAATAGTGAAAATGAATATGAAATTTATGAAGCAATTCGCAATAAACCAAACACTAAAAGTAACCTAGTCAGAAAACCTGGAAGACCTCCTAAAACTCCAGTCATCCCAAAAGTGAAAACTCCTATTCCTAAAGTACAAGAACCTGAAATTCTAGTTGATTTTGAAGAAGACCCCTTTGAGGAAACAACGCCTGATATTGAAATGAGAGAACGCACCACTAAGATGACAACAAAACCAAAAGTACAACATACAAAAAGGCAACCCTCTATAATTGACAGATATCCCCGATACGACATTTCTGAAGATATCTTAAACAGCCAAGCTAATGTTAAACTTGGACAAATGTTACAATACAATGATCAAAAAAGAAATTTAACAAAAATCCTTAGAAGGAAACCGGCTGCTACTAATTTTATGGCAACAAGTAATGAAAAAAGAACTACTGCAGTCAAATGTTATGTACGAATTAAAAACAACCCAATTGCCGCAGTTCTTGACTCAGGTGCTGCAATTAGTATTATTACTGATAAATTGAGAAAATTCTTGGGATTAAAAATTGACAAACCCTTTAATATTTTAATCATAACTGCAAATGGCAAAAAACAACAAGCGTTAGGAGAAATAAATTCCGTAGGAATTGCTATTAGTTTCTTATTAGTGTCAATGAAATTAAGAGTTATTGACTCAACAGAAAAGAATCTATTGTTGGGAACAGATTTCTTTGAGAAAACTCAGGCACAATGGGATTTCTTAAACTGTGTTATTAGATTAAAATATAATGATCAAGAAGTGGATGTTGAAACTTCCCACTCCGATCATTTGGAACCCCCAGAATTATATGAAGAAAATGAAGAAATAAACAAAGAACTTCAAGATGAATTGGAGTATGAATCAGAAGACCTGGAAGAAATTGAATCCTATTACTCTGAACAAACTAATATTGATGAAAAGATATGTCCTCAGCATGACATTAAAAGGCCAGAACAGATAATTAATATTGAAACTTCTCCAGAAGAAAATCCTGCAGTATACTTAACCGAATGTATTGATAAACAAACTAATAAACCAGAATTTCAACATGGAATATTAGACGAAACCCAACAAATAACCACCAATAAACTTTTTGTAGACCACCGAGATGTATTTGCTAAAAATATATCTGAAGAAGGTCAAACCATTGAATTGACACAGACTCACATTGTAGAGCATGAAATAAAAACTGGTGATGCACAGCCAATTAAACAAAGACCATATTGAATTGCACCCAGTGAATCTGAATTTGTTAAACACGAAATAGAAGCTATGCTAGATAAAGGAATTATCCGAGAATCAACAAGTCCTTGGGCCTCTTCCGTAGTAATTGTACCAAAGAAAAATAACAAAAAAAGAATTTGTATTGACTTCCGAAAAGTAAACAAGACTACTGAAAAAGATGTATACCCACTACCAATTATTGATGATATCTTAGAACAATTTAAAGGTGCACAATGGTTCTCCACTCTCGACTTAGCCTCTGGATACTGGCAAGTTGCAGTAAAAGAAATGACAAAAAGAAGACTGCATTTACTACAAAATTTGGCTTATATGAGTTCAACGTAATGCCATTTGGACTATGTAATGCACCCGCCACTTTTCAACGATTGATGGACAAAGTTCTGTCACCATTTATTAGCAAATTTTTGGTAGTATATTTAGATGATGTGACCATTTATTCTAAGACCTTTGATGAACATGTCACACACTTAAAAACAGTTTTTAAAACTTTACGAGAAGCCAAATTAAAATTAAATAAGGAGAAATGTCACTTTTTTCTACCCTCAATAAAATTCCTAGGGCATGAAATCACCCGGAATGGAATCCTACCCGATGAAGATAAAATTATTAAAGTAAAAAACTTTCCTACCCCGCATAACTTAAAAACACTTAGGGGATTCCTAGGCCTTACATCATACTATCGAAAATTCATTAATCAATTTTCCAACATTGCAAAACCCTTAAATAAATTATTACAAAAAGATGAACCTTTTAATTGGGCTGAAGATCAACAAAAAGCCTTTGAAAAATTAAAGAAGTATCTAATTTCTGCACCAATCCTACAATACCCAAATTTTGACAAACCATTTATATTACATACNACAAAAAGAAGACTGCATTTACTACAAAATTTGGCTTATATGAGTTCAACGTAATGCCATTTGGACTATGTAATGCACCCGCCACTTTTCAACGATTGATGGACAAAGTTCTGTCACCATTTATTAGCAAATTTTTGGTAGTATATTTAGATGATGTGACCATTTATTCTAAGACCTTTGATGAACATGTCACACACTTAAAAACAGTTTTTAAAACTTTACGAGAAGCCAAATTAAAATTAAATAAGGAGAAATGTCACTTTTTTCTACCCTCAATAAAATTCCTAGGGCATGAAATCACCCGGAATGGAATCCTACCCGATGAAGATAAAATTATTAAAGTAAAAAACTTTCCTACCCCGCATAACTTAAAAACACTTAGGGGATTCCTAGGCCTTACATCATACTATCGAAAATTCATTAATCAATTTTCCAACATTGCAAAACCCTTAAATAAATTATTACAAAAAGATGAACCTTTTAATTGGGCTGAAGATCAACAAAAAGCCTTTGAAAAATTAAAGAAGTATCTAATTTCTGCACCAATCCTACAATACCCAAATTTTGACAAACCATTTATATTACATACCGACGCATCTACCTCGGGATTAGGAGCTGTTTTAGTCCAAAAAGATGAGGAAAAAAAACGCGAATATGCAATTGCTTATGCAAGTAGGAGTCTGAATAAAGCTGAACAAAACTATTCTGCAACTGATTTAGAATGTTTAGCAGTGGTATGGGCTGTGGAATATTTCTGACATTTTGGAACCGACCATTTCATTATTGTAACTGATCATGCTGCATTAAAATGGTTACAAACTTCTAAACTTAAAGGACGAAGAGCAAGGTGGATTTTAAGACTAGAACCTTATAATTATACCATTATTCATAGAGCCAGACGCAAACACAACAATGCTGATACCTTTTCTCGCCTTCCCCAATCCAATTAAAATAGTATTTAATTAATTATACACAAATATACAATAATAACAAGTAAATCTGACTATAAATTTAATTCAGTTCAGGTTGTCGGTGTCCTGACAAAACAATTACATAAAATGGATTTAATTGAATATCAACAACTCAAACAGTATTTAACTAATCAAATTCTACCACAAGATCATAAAATAGCAAATCGTATTAAATCAAAAAGCAAATTTTTCAAATTACAAGATAATTTATTATTTAAAATTGATAGAAGAAAAAGAACACGAGGACAACTACTTCAAGTGTTACAAAAACATGAAATAGAACCAGTACTATTCATGTTACATAACCACCCTTTAGGAGCTCATTTAGGAGTAGATATAGTCTTTAATAAAGTTCGCAACTTATATTTTTGGCCACAAATGTACGACGATATCAAAGATTATATTAGATCATGTGACAGTTGTCAACGACAAGGACGGAAGCGAAATATTGAACCCCTACAACCAATACCTGTGGGTGAACCCTTTTCAAAAATAGGGATAAATATTGTTGGACCTCTACCATTAACAAAAAGTAAAATAAATACATAGTAGTTGCTGTTGATTATTTAACTAAATGGCTTGAAGCCAAAGCCATTCCACAAGCAACTGCGCAACAAGTAGCTGATTTTATATATGAGGATATTATTTGCAGACATGGATGCCCTCATATTCTATTGTCTGATAGAGAAAGTCATTTTAAAAACTAACATATTGACGAATTATTAGAAAAATACAATATCAAACACATATATTCTATACCCTATCACCCTGCAACAAATGGATTGGTTGAACGCTTTAATCGTACCTTATGTGAATCATTAGCTAAAACAACAGTAAATAATGATAAATGGGATAAAAATATACCCTCAGTATTGTTTGCTTATAGAACTGTGCGACAGGCAACAACAAAAATTGAACCTTTTTATTTGGTTTATGGTCGAACTGCCAATTACCTATTCAAAAAAGGATTAGAAGTTATTGAAACTAATCTATTAACTCGACTCTTCACATTAGTTGATGAATTACCTGTTGTTAGAGGACAAACTCAAAATAGAATTAAAAAACAACAATTAAAACAAAAAGAATATCATGATCGACAAGTTGTCACACCTATTGTTTATGAAATAGGGGATAAAGTTTTGTTATACGAAGCTGCCAAACAAACCAGTCACACTATACCTGCCGCCCAAATTCAAAATCCAAATGCCGAAATCCCAAATGCCGAAATCCCAAATCCCAAATTATAATTAGTATTTTTTGCCGAAATCCCAAATCCCAAATCCCAAATTATAATTAGTATTTTTTGCCGAAATCCCAAATCCCAAATCCCAAATACTAGTAATTTGTGCATTTTGGCGTCCCAAATCCCAAATTATTTGGGATTTGGGCAACACGTATAAGTCACACTGGAAAATTAGACCCAAAATGGAAAGGACCATACTATATTCATGACCTTTTATATCCAGGAGTTTATAAATTAAGAACAATAGATGAGAAAGTATTACGAGCACCATTAAATGGATCACTACTTAAAAAGTATTATGAAAAGACCAGTTGGATACCACAAATTATCATTACATAAACCCTGTTAAAGTTAGACAAAAAATTACTGGCGTAACTTTATTTAATATAAAAATAATTCCTATTTTGAGAAAAATTCCCTATAAATAATATAAAAATTCCCATGGAGAGAAATAATTTAGATAGATACAAACAAGATTTATTAACTATTGGAAGCTATACAGTTCAACAAATACCTTGTCCTTATAATCTTATTGATACTTGGGAAACCTCCATGAATAATGTTTATACCAAATTCAAGGAAAAAGCAAAACAACATCATAGAATTATGACAATGGTATATGCATTTTATGTAGGAGAATTAATTCATCTCTTTGTCACTCCGAGAGATAAATGGTTGGAATTTGTTGAAACAAAGAACATCCAATGAGAATATCATTTTTATAAAGGAATTATTGGGGTTTATAATCTTTTTAAGTCAGATGTGGAACAGATTTATAGAACTTCACATATATCTTATCGTATACTTTTGGATATAAAATCGAAGGACTATAGAGAATTGGTCGAATATTATCGTACTATTGATAATCTTACTTTTTAATAATTATAAGTGGAACTTTATAATTAAGTTGGGGAGAATTGTTAATTGTAGTAGTAGTAGTTTATTATATTATTATATTTTATTTTTATATTTTATTATTAAGTTTATGTTTATTATTTATTACTTATTATTATTCATTATTACTATTTATTAACTATTAGTATATTATTTCTATATTTATAAATATTAATGTAAATCACTTAGAAATTAGTGCAACAAATATGTATTACGACTGTAGATCAATAGCGTAGAGTACAGCGTAATAGATAGCATAATAGATAGCGTAATAGATAGCGTAATAGATAGCGTAATTAATAGCGTATACATTAGCGTAATCAATAGTGTATAGCACAGTGTAGTGAATAGCGTAGAGTACAGTATAATCAATAGTGTAATCTATTATGTATATAAAAGATTGAATTTCTCTTCTCTCAATCCTCAGTTAGTTAGTTAATCAATCAATTCTGAAAACTTGAATAACTCAGTAATAAAATACTTTGTGATTTATAATTAAATAATACATTTCTTATTAAATTATTATTTAAATCTTTGTGAAAATACCCTTTATTAATACTTTGCTGTGTGATCTTAGTATTATTCTTTATTATAAACTATTATTCTGCTTTGTGATCTTAATAATTAGTTTATAGTTTCTTAGTGAAATTTTTTTAAATACCCTGCTTAGTGATCTCGGTATTTGTTTTAATAATTAGATAACTTGCTGTGTGATCTCGTTATCTAGTATAAATTTAGCTTTGCTTAGTGTTCTGGGCTTGAATTCTTAGTGAATTGTTAATAAACTTAGTGTTTACCCTTCATCAGGAAATTTTACGAGGCGGAAATTTGCGCAAATTTCCGAAGGTGTCAAAAATTTCCGTAAATTTTCGTGCGTTTTTTTTCATTTTTTTAACTTCGCTCGCAATTTTCGAAGCACAGAGCAATTTTCTACTAAGATATTTCTAAGATAAATAGAACGGCCTTGTTCTTGGCTATAAAATGATATATATTTCATTCTTGTAGCATCGATATTCGCGAAGTTATTCCAGTTTTAAGAAAAAGCATCCGTGAAAAAATTGTGCGAAAATTTCCGGAAAACTTGCGCAAATTTTTGCAAATTTTCGCCGAAATTTTGCGGAAATTTTCGTGGTGCAAAATTCCACAAAATTTCGGCAAAAATTTGCGAAAATTTGCGCAAGTTTTCCAGAAATTTTCGCACGATTTTTTCATGGACGCTTTTTCTTCAAACTGGAATAACTTCGCGAATATCGATGCTACAAGAATGAAATATATATCATTTTATAGCCAAGAACAAGGCCGTTCTATTTATCTTAGAAATATCTTAGTAGAAAATCGCTCTGTGCTTCAAAAATCGTGAGCGAAGTTAAAAAAATGAAAAAAAAATGCACGAAAATTTGCAGAAATTTTCGATACCTTCGGAAACTTGCACAAACTTTTCACAAGTTTCCGCCTTATAAAATTTCCTGATGTTATAAAACCTCACCCCTGCCTCTTTCGCCTTAATTCTGCAATACCTTAATTCCTTCCCAATTATACTTTAATAATAGTATAAATTATTCAGCTTTAGTAAATTAAGTATAGTGCTGTGTGTCTTATACAAATTAATCCCTGCTAATAGTTGTCTGTTTCTGTCTTTTATTTGGAAGGTAAATCATGGTCAACAGTGCCTACCATCCCTAGTAACAGCGTTCAGTTTTCTGTAATCAATGTATACCTGCCGTCCAAATTCAAAATCCAAATGTCAAAATTCCAAATACTGAAATCCCAAATCCCAAATCCCAAATTATAATTAGTATTTTTTGCCGAAATTCCAAATCCCAAATCCCAAATACTAGTAATTTGTGCATTTTGGCGTCCTAAATCCCAAATTATTTGGGATTTGGGCAACACGTATAAATCAATGCAAAACCTGAACTTCCCGTTTTTCTTACTAACCACTACTGTGGGTGCAGACCAGGGGTTAAATGACTTTTTGATTAATCTGTTCGTCAACATGCACTCTATTTTCTCCTTCAAGAAATTCAAGTGTCGGGGTAAAATTCGGTAGGGATGCAACTTGATAGGTTTCGCAGTTCCTATATCTATTGTATGTTGATAGACGCCGGTCTTCCCTAACTGAGAGAGGTCACTTGCTGCTAAATTTGAAAACTCTCTAATAATCTTCGTAATTAAAGGTTTGTACTGGTTTTCCTCGAGCATCTCCGCTCCTCCTTGTGTCAGATTACAGCATATATCTTGTATCTCGTTTTGCGGTAGTATGGAAATAGCTTCCCATTCTTGTAATTGTTCTTCACACGTTTCGCATTTGTCCTCCCTGGTTTCAAGATATTTTTCACACCAGCAGAATGATTTTGGTCTCGTAATGCTTCGTCATTCTTGTTTACGTTTTTTTTTCTTTCTGATGACATCGAAACAGTACGTTTGGTAATTATAGATCTCCCAGGTGGTGCACTCCGAGTTTGTGCGTATCCCTTCAGAGATAATCTTATACTTCACGCTAGTCCCTTGCTGAGGCAGATTATATGAAAGGCTTACAAAGTTTACCCCATTGTCGTCGGTTTTCTCGTCTGAGTCTTCACTGCTCTCATTGTTTTCCTCATCACTTTCATCGTCACTATCTGGCGACACTTCATTGGTGTTCCGGCAAGGGATACTAATCGCTCCTTTTTCGTCTCTTAACGTCAACTTACAATGTTAATAATCAATAATTGCATCCGTTTTTCTCAACCAGTCAGTATCAAGTACTAGAGAGTATCTGGATTATACATGTTCCCAAAATTGATTTTGAATTTTTGAGGTATTTCGACTTTTTGAGATTTATGCAGAATCTATTCTATATATGAAAGTAAAAAAAGTACCCAGTTATGTGTATCTTCAATCAAAGAATAAATCTGGGTGGTCAAAAAATTTCAGGTTTTAAGTAAAATAATTTCGTCTTCTATGAAAAACTATTTCGACTTTTTTCTCTAAAATTGTAATTTCGGGGCCCCAAAATAATTTAGCATGCAAGTATAATCTGGATGCGTCAATAACTTCCATGTCCACTGCTACAGTTACACTTCCTATTTTTACAAGAACTTGGGTTACAATTCCCAAACTAAAGCGTTTTTTACTGTGTATACCTGTAATCCTTCTTTCGGAAGACTTCTTTACTCTTTGTCCCAATGACTCCATGAAACTCTTTGAGACAATANCAGGTGGTGCACTCCGAGTTTGTGCGTATCCCTTCAGAGATAATCTTATACTTCACGCTAGTCCCTTGCTGAGGCAGATTATATGAAAGGCTTACAAAGTTTACCCCATTGTCGTCGGTTTTCTCGTCTGAGTCTTCACTGCTCTCATTGTTTTCCTCATCACTTTCATCGTCACTATCTGGCGACACTTCATTGGTGTTCCGGCAAGGGATACTAATCGCTCCTTTTTCGTCTCTTAACGTCAACTTACAATGTTAATAATCAATAATTGCATCCGTTTTTCTCAACCAGTCAGTATCAAGTACTAGAGAGTATCTGGATTATACATGTTCCCAAAATTGATTTTGAATTTTTGAGGTATTTCGACTTTTTGAGATTTATGCAGAATCTATTCTATATATGAAAGTAAAAAAAGTACCCAGTTATGTGTATCTTCAATCAAAGAATAAATCTGGGTGGTCAAAAAATTTCAGGTTTTAAGTAAAATAATTTCGTCTTCTATGAAAAACTATTTCGACTTTTTTCTCTAAAATTGTAATTTCGGGGCCCCAAAATAATTTAGCATGCAAGTATAATCTGGATGCGTCAATAACTTCCATGTCCACTGCTACAGTTACACTTCCTATTTTTACAAGAACTTGGGTTACAATTCCCAAACTAAAGCGTTTTTTACTGTGTATACCTGTAATCCTTCTTTCGGAAGACTTCTTTACTCTTTGTCCCAATGACTCCATGAAACTCTTTGAGACAATACTGATGGAAGAGTCGCTATCAAGTATTACTTCGACTTTCTATCTTGCAACCTGGGCCTTACACATCATAAGTATATTTCCCTCTATTTTCGTGTGGTTGACAATTTTCGTTAATTTTGTATATTTGGGTGCCAAAGCTTTCCATACATTATTTTGAAAAAGTGACATTGTCATAATCTGTTCCAAAGTAATGTTAGCTTTTATATTCAACAGGTCAGAGACAATAGAGTATGGCGAGGCAGCTTGCATCATGTATGGTTGTTGTGGAGAAGGTGCTTTTCTTTTCTTCTTTTGTCGTGATCTTTCGAATTTTTCTTTACCCTTTCCTGAGCGTAACCTTTTAGCAATAGGCTGGACTATTTATTTGCTCGCAGATTCTTCCGCTACATTCGCATTATTTGTGTCGGTCTTTAGTAAGGGATTTGTTTTACTTACACTCTCACCTTCTGGAGGTGTGCTTAATAGTTTAAATGCCGTACTGTTTCCCATGTGGTAGCAACAAGCTGCTTGACCTCTTCTTGTTGGATTACGAACATATTGCCATTTACGCCATTTATCGGTATCTGGTTCACGGATTAATTCGTCGCGACATTAGCTTGGGGCTAAGCTGCTCTAGCTGGTTCTCGAAACGGAAGTGTAACGGATTTCCCTGGTTTCCTTGCTTCGTAGGGCATACTCTTGCCATGTGTCCCGATTGTTCGCAGAAGAAGTAGCGGAATGGGTTATTGGCATTATTGTTACAGTTCCATGTGTTCTGTCCTCTAATATTGTTATTGTAGTTCGGCCTTCTGTAGGATGTGTGTGTAGGTCTCTCATCCCTTTCCGTAATTCTCTTTAACTTTTCGACGATTGGCGCAAGTGCCTTTTGTACAATGCGTTCTATTACATCTTCTCTATTTCTGTTCTGGTCACGACTTGACGTAAATCCCTGGGGGTTTATGTAGGTAGTTGCACCATACCTGACTGTGGCTTCAGGGTATGTCTGCGCATTCTCTTCGAATTGTTTCGCAATTCTGATTACTACTTCATCAGGAAACTTTTCGGGGCGTAAATTTACAGAAAATTTATGGGACCTACAGAAATTTACGCCTAAAAAAATTGATTTTCTGTAGGTCCCGTAAATTTTCTGTAAATTTACGTCCCGAAAAGTTTCCTGATGTTCTAAAGAAGGATTTTCTTGGGACAGGATAAGAGGTCGCGCTTGGTAGGCAATATCCTTTCATAATTTTTTTAGGAACTGCCAGACCTTTTCGTCCTTGCTCCATCTGCTCTCGCCATTAATACATTTGATCAGTTTCTTGACGTCGTTAGCGTACTATTCCACTGTTTCGTTCACTTTCTATATTTTCATTGATAATTCGAATCTCCATTGATTTATCAATGCAGTGGTCTTAAAAGTGGCTAAAATGAGGCTTCGAACAATACTCAGTTTCTGTCACTTCAATGCGTAATGGGTTTTGTCTCTCTTGTATTTCGCTGAACCATAGTCCCGCTGCACCTTGTAAGTATTCAGCGACGACTTGAAGTTTATATTTGCTAGTATACTGATTTATCCTAACAGATTTGTTGAATTCTCCAACCACTTCATAGAGTCTCGATTTCCTCCTCCAAACGTCAGCATCTTCGTGTCATTTCTGATATAAAAGGCGTCTTGTAGTCCTTTTATCAAAGTGTTAGTTCCACTTTCCTCGGTACTGCGGCTCATTCCTCTAGTTACTCTTTTATTCGTCACAACGGCTATTGTTTCGTAGGAATTTGTATAAGAGCAAATTCTTGTACCTTGTCTTGTTACACAAATTTCAAGATGGTTGTCTTTGTTGTTAATCGTTTGATTTGTACGAACTTTATTATATCAATGACTGTTTTGTGCTCAAAAATTTTGTTGGGAACAGAAATTTCTGTCATTTTTAGGAATATTTCATATTGTTATGCTTTCTTTTGGTGGGAATAATCTTTTGGATTTTTAAAGGGAATATCTAAACAATATAAACTAACTATATTTATCAAAATTCTCGTAAATCTGTGAAACACTACTTTTCTTAAGAATACTTTATGCCAAATTTCAAAATCTGTGGCGGTCTGTCCAGAACAAGGAATAAAGTTACGTTAATCAGTCCCACTAAATCGAACTCTCGTCATACCTTTTTCGTACTAACTCAACGTACTCTTGTACGCAATATTTCATAACACCCACTATTCGCCAGTAGGATCAAGCAGTCACTTGCTTATTTGCAATGAATAGATATATAAAATAAACTCTAACACAGTACACACAGGTACGATTTGAAGGTATGTGAGTAAGTGGAGTAAAAGTATCTTTTTACAGCTCACTATGCAAATTTCCAAATCTTAGCTTCAGACTTTATTCAGTAACTTTATTCAAGAAATTACAAAATTAGTAATAGAGGTATTACGGGCTGTTAACCGTTTCTCACCAATATTACCGTTATCACGAAATAAAAATATTAAAACGTATCAAATTATTACGGTGTATATCGAAACTTTTAAACTTATTGTAAAGATGTAACAACAAAAATATATCACTACTTTGGCATATCTTATCTCTGCTGCTAAATCGAAACAATATGTTTCTATCTTTATTATTTATTTTTATTGTAAGNGTCCCACTAAATCGAACTCTCGTCATACCTTTTTCGTACTAACTCAACGTACTCTTGTACGCAATATTTCATAACACCCACTATTCGCCAGTAGGATCAAGCAGTCACTTGCTTATTTGCAATGAATAGATATATAAAATAAACTCTAACACAGTACACACAGGTACGATTTGAAGGTATGTGAGTAAGTGGAGTAAAAGTATCTTTTTACAGCTCACTATGCAAATTTCCAAATCTTAGCTTCAGACTTTATTCAGTAACTTTATTCAAGAAATTACAAAATTAGTAATAGAGGTATTACGGGCTGTTAACCGTTTCTCACCAATATTACCGTTATCACGAAATAAAAATATTAAAACGTATCAAATTATTACGGTGTATATCGAAACTTTTAAACTTATTGTAAAGATGTAACAACAAAAATATATCACTACTTTGGCATATCTTATCTCTGCTGCTAAATCGAAACAATATGTTTCTATCTTTATTATTTATTTTTATTGTAAGATGCGAACCAAAAGATTATTTATTATTTTATTACAAATTAGGTGAAAGATTTTTGTAATTATTCGAAATGTGTCAAAAGAAAATTAAAAATTATGAAAATTGTAAAATGAGCTGATCCTTTTCACATCCTAAATTACCAGTCTATTTTATATACTTTTGAACTTGTTTTCCTTCATCCTGCGTTGTCGCGTCTAAACATGTTCTTTTCTATTTTTAAAGATGACACACAAGGATGAAATACTTTCACAGGTCAAAATCCAAATATCAGGCAGCTATCGGGCACCTATCGGGTACCTATCGAGTGCAAATAATATTTTTATATATATCGGGCACCCGATATCTAAAGTTTTTTTTTGTAAATTTTATAATGCACCCGATATGACAGCGATATTAATTATTATTATTTCAGGCACCCGATATTACCTTCAATATCGGGTACATGATAATAAATAGTAATATCGGGTATATATCGGACACCTGATTTATTAAAAATTTTATTCAGGTTTCTCCTTTGGCTTATCTATTAGATGCATATACTTAAAATTCAAGTTTTCTTGCATAAAATCAGATATACTTTAAAGTTTAGTTATTGTTTGATATGCTCATTGTATTAGATAATCTCTTTATTATACCAGTACGATCACATTGAATGTGTAACATGAAATGTAGAGGGATGGATGTCTTCGACTTTTTTGATGTCACTTATGCAGATTTTGATGATTTCTTTTTTTAGTATTAATTATGATTTTTGTTTGTCTAATTTGGGAAGGTGTTATGGTTTTTGAATTTTTTGTTAACAATCGTAATGATGATGAGTGTAAATCTTTTGTGATTTACGAATCGATGTCATCGTGACCGTATAATCTTGTGACTATTTAGTTTGTACATTAGTAATCATATAATTTTATTTTTTCACACATTCGTGCTGATAACCCGATTATTAATATACAATTTTATTATTTATTGTTGGCGATCAAATTTATAATTTATTTTTAAATTAAAATTATTTATTCCTTGATTAGTTAGTCTTATGCTATTAATTAATTCATTCTTATATTGGATCGTGGGAAAGTTTGATAATGAGCAAGTATTTATATTAATATTATGCGATCTTATAAAAAATTAATTTATTCGGAAAAATTTTTTTGTAACTCTTCGAATTTGTGCATCGAATTTGAATTTTTTTTAAATATTTCTTAATATCCGTAAACTTTATGATGGTAATATAATAATTTATATGTACTTCTGCACGAAAGTAAAAAACTTTTTTTTTTATATTGTCAACGTTTAAACTGTGACACTTGGCTGATTTGACCATTGCACGAATTTATTTTTTCACGCTTAATTATGATGATTTTTGTGCACGTTTATCTCGTGATTCTGTTGATTTTTGACCAAAGAAAAAAATAAAAATAAATGGAAAAAAAATTAAAAAAAAATTTTTATTTATGTTATGATAATAATGACACTCGGGCTTATTATTTATTATTTATTTTTATATTAACTATGATTAAACGGAAATATCTGACTAATTTGGCCATTGCATAATAAGCATTACACTATTCCTTTTGAACATTGTGTTTGTAATTTTGTCTCTTGTACGTATAAGAGTAATCTCCTAATTTTAAGAAAAACAATTTACTCTGTGATAATTATTTACTTTAAAAATAATAAACAATAACAAACAATAAACAATAATTAATGAAATCGGTGAAACCGGTTTTATTTTTTTAAATAACTAGATATTTTTGATTATTGTGACTTTGTATTTGAGCTACCTATAATTGGATGTAAAGTTTAAATTAAAATAAAAATTATATTTGTGACTAAGAAATTTAGCTATTATTTTGTGGTGGTCTAGAGATAGGTAGTCATTTGGGTAATAACAACGAAAAGGAATCTTTTGTGATTTACAAAATATGTCACTGTGACAATTTTTTGACCACTTTGCTTCACCTTTTGTTACTAACTGACCTGTAATAACTTTAGTAGCTGTTGGCTATAATAAAATAACTACGGAACTATCATTTTTAAAATTGTAATTGTATATTTACTATGGATGATTATAGATTGAAACGTAAACAACAGAAAGCTACTAGACGAGCACATGCTGGTTACCGTCAACATGAATGAATGCAACAATGTAAATGGCATGAAAGTCAATGTACTAAGAAGAGAAAACTTTGTATTGAAAAAGATACCCAAGCAATTCACTGGTCCAATGGAAAAAAATAGGACGGTTTTATCATGAATAGGATTCTGATTGATGGCTAAATTTGCTAAGATTTATTAAATATAGGCAGTTGATTTTTTCCAATTTATAAATAGGAATTTCCGATTTATGAATTTTCACAAATAGGATATCCGATTTATGCATATTTCCGCCATCAATAGGATTCTGATTTTTGTTCATTCGACCAGTGTTGATGCACGTGTTCCACTGTGTATTTTAAAATTAAATAATGAATTTGATTTATCAAGAGAACGCTATGCAAATTGGCCACAGCCAATTAATAAAACAGTTGCAAATGATGCTTTGGCAGAATTTCGTGAAAGCATTAAATGTGATTCACTTAGGGAGCTATGTTGTACAGTTTGTTCTGGTTTGTATCCATGTGAACATTTGAGTATTATTTCGATGCAAGAAATACATTTATTATTACTTGAAGCTAGTAAATATATTGTTGAAAAGTCATTTTTAGAAAATGACTTTGTATACAAACATCCATGTATGGATGAAAGCAATCGTAAAGTTTTGTTAGATAGAAATGGGTTTTTTAATAATAATATAAGTAATAGAGATGAAAATCTTTTTGATATTCAGGTATGTAGTGATTGTAAACAATCATTAGATAAAGGTAATACTCCAATGTTTTCGCTAGCAAATATGTGGATTGGAACAACTCCACAATGTTTTCAGGGATTAACAATACCGGAACAACTTTTGATATCTGCAGGTTACATTTGTATAAATATTATTCAACTTACTGATCAAAAATATACACACCACAAGCTAAAGGGTCACGTAATTACATTTTTACAAGAACCAACCTCACTTTCTACGGTTTTACCCTTGCCTATATATCGATTGTGTGATTATTTAAAAGTCATATTTATTGGACAAGGACGACCATCAGAAGAACAATTAAAAAAGGTGTTGTATGTGAGAAGAAATAAAATTGCTTCTGCTTTAGAATAGTTCATTGGTCGAATGGAAAAAAATAGAACAGTTTTATCATGAATAAGATTCCAATTGATGGCTAAATTTGCTAAGATTTATTAAATATAGGCAGTTGATTTTTTCTGATTTATGAATTTTCACAAATAGGATGTTCGATTTATGCATATTTCTGCTATCAATAAGATTCTAATTTTTGTTCATTCGACCAGTGGTTAATAGTTCATAATATATTGTATAAAAATGTTAGATTCAATAAAACAACATTAGAATCTTTACCAGAAAATGAAGTGCCAGTTGCTTTATTAGTAACAACTGTGTTAATTAATATTAATTCCAAGAAGGTTGAACATTATACTGGATATGTAACAGATCCTATTGATGAAGATAATATAAATGATGATTCAAGTGATATATATGATGAAGAGTTAAATAATAATAAAGATACAACTAAGTTATATAACTCTATTGGTGGTTTAACTGAATTGAGAAGTTCAGGTATAACATATATTAATAATACTCTTGTTTCTGAACAGAAACGTACTCTGAAATTACTTGAAAAGATGACTTAAGAATTAATTGGTAATAAACAAATTGATTCTTCTCATGCTATTTTAATGCCACATTCAAATATATCTAAGAATAAATATACAGACCCAACATTTTTACCTGCTGCATTTCCAACTTTATTTTCTTATGGAATTGGTGGTCATGAAGATAATTTTCGCAAACAACATATATCATTTAAATAATATATTAAACATTTATTACGACTTTGTGATCCTAAGTTTAGACATCACCATTCATTACTTTTTGTTACAAGACAGATGGAAGTCATACAAAAAGATTTATATGTATATGCCATAGAAACTTCTTACGTGGATGTTTCTACCAATAAAAAAGAGGTTTACAGTTCTTCTCAATCTGCATCAGAGACACCTAAATTAGTTCAATCAACACTTTTTATTGCTCACCAAGGTATTAGTGATAGTTCATCCAAAGTATCTATAGTTAATGATCACAATAATGATAAGAAAATGGAACAATCAGTTGCAAATTCTTTATCTCTTGATTTTCATTCATCTAAACGTGTAAAATTGAAAAATGAAACTCGTAAACATGTTGATTCTGATATTGTCGAAAATAGTTATATGTTCGAATACAATAAAGAATATATGGATGAAGATGATGAATTAGAAGAAAATGCTATTAATCAAAATGAAAAAAATAAACATCACTGGTCAAATGGAAAAAAATAGGACGGTTTTATCATGAATAGGATTCCGATTAATGGCTAAATTTGCTAAGATTTATTAAGTATAGGCAGTCGATTTTTTCTGATTTATAAATAGGAATTTCCGATTTATGAATTTTCACAAATAGGATGTCCGATTTATGCATATTTCCACCATCAATAGGATTCCGATTTTTGTTCATTCAACCAGTGCATAATAGTGAAAAGATGGAAAGTATAATTCACGAAGGTGAACATATAATTGAATACAATAAAAAATATACAGACAAAGATAACGATTTAGGAGAAAATATCATTAGTCAAAATAAAATGATAAACATAACCGTGAAAAAATGAAAAATAAAATTTGTGAGAATATTGATTCTTATATTGTTGAATATGTTGAACAAAATAAGAAATATATGGATAAAAGCAGTGAACCAGGAAAAAATATTATTAACCGAAATGAAAAAAAAGAATATAATCGTAAAAAGGTGTATAATACAAGAAAACAAACTGAGATATTTAAAAATATCAATAATAAAAATAATGAGAAATAAATCTTTTAAATGTGTATCATTCATTTATTCCTTTTTTATTAGATATACAATTATTTTCTTAGTACAAATGTTTATTAATTTCATTAAATGAATAAAATTTGGCTCAAAAATGTTTATATGTAAATGTCACATTTATTTCATAATAATTTATCATTTATCAAATGTTAATCAATTTATAAATTCTTTTTTTTACTCTTAATATTAAAAATAATTGTAAAACACATCACTAGTATCAACCGTATTTAAGAATACACTAATTGAAGTATCAAAAAGCTCCCAATGAAATAGTATACAAGTGGAGATCGTACTGGTCCTGCACAGAATTGCATGATGCGCAGCTACCCTAATTAATTAATAAATAAATAAAATTAAAATTAAACATTAAATTTTCGATTCAATGGTATTATTGAAACATAATTATTCTTATTCTTATTCCCCGTCCGATAGTTTATCTTAATGGCCCGACCATATATTCTATGTACTGCAATAATTGAATCTTGACCTTCCTCATAGTATTCTCCATTCCACAACTCAGTATTGGATACTTCAGGCTCCATAAATTTATGCTTAAATCGTATGCTAGAGGAAGGCACATTTTTATACCATTTGACATATGCTAGAAGATGTGTTTTGGGTCCTTTTAGAAGTGTTAGAGTATGTTCGAAGTAATATTATACCTCCCCAGGATAAATATCACTTGTTCCATCTCTATATACTTTCCACTTCGCTAATATAATTGCATTATTTTCATGTCGTCCAGTGATCTTGGATCCAAATATTTCATTACCTATTACATCAGTAAATTTTTTTAAACGTAAGCCTTCAAAGTCCTTCACTCCGATAACCTTCGAATACCTCCAATTTAAACGTAATATTTACAAAGGTTATTGGTACCGAAAACCTTCATTTTTATTAATAAAACGTAATACTCCGGAGGTTATTGATATCGATAACTTTCAATAACCTTCACTTTATCATAATAAACGTAATATTTGCGAAGGTTATTGGTCCGATAACCTTCAATAACCTTTGAAAACGAAATTATTACAATAACCTCCAACATAAAAAATTTCCTGATGTATTAATCGTGCATATTGGTTCATAGTTACTTCCATACATGCGTTCACATCTTTCTTTTTTCTATTATATAATGTTACATACTATTTATATAATATTTTTTGAACCTCTTTAGGAATACTTACCTTTTCATGTGAAAGTGTTGGTATACGTCCTGGTATATATTCAGTACCATAGATTTTATTGGACGTGTCATGTCTCAGGGAGATGAAATACTGTAACTCTTCTCTATCAAATTCATTAGTTACAGCTAAGCTGCCAGCAACTTTCTTTGGTGCAAGAAATCTAAGAGAATTTTCTAAGAGACCAGACCTCCATTGACATGAAAGATGATATTCCTCAAGCGATTTTTTAAGAACAATTCGCATAAGTTCGGGTTCGATCTACCGATTACTATTAGGATATGAACCTATGAAAAGATTTGTGTTAAAATTTTATTTATTATAATTTCGTACACCCGATATGTGCGGCTTACTTATGTATCCATTTAATCGCTCGTACGGGAATAACCAAAAACTATAAACAGAGCCATAATCTCGTATGCATTCAGGAATATGCATTGATAAATGGATATTACTTGTAATAAATTCAGGCCCATAAGTTCTTTCTATATTTATTGACATATCCCTTAATCTTTCTTGAGCTTCTTGCAGATCATCTTCAGTAACAAATCTAGCAACCAATAAGTTACACGCCCAAACAAAATGTCCCAATATCTTTCTATCATTATCATCTAACATGTCCCATAAAATTATTATTGCATATATTATAATAAAGGTCTTCCATTGGTCAGCAGTGAGCTTTGAAAATTCTTCTCCGATAGCAATTTTTGGAGGGATTCGACCAATATCAGATGGAAGTTGAATGTTATCCATCCTCTTTTGTGCTGTACGAAGTTGCTCGGAATTTAGCTTATTTTCTTTAATAAATATGGATTGAATAATCCATTTTGCAATCCCAAGGAACAAACAATGCATTGGATCCACTACTGCAAATCTGATCGGATCCATGTAAGAGAGACGAAGCAATTCAGACCATCGCACTCCGTTTATTTTAAAATGAGCTTCTCTTGTTCCTCTGGTGTCACATTTAAGCCATTCTTAAGCATATTGTCTATGTTTTTGGGGATCTGCAGATTCTGTAATCCATTGTTCATAATCATGCATACCACCATAATGAGTTTTTTTAAACTTCTCACTATATCGGCTTCTTTTCGAGCACCTGTGACATTTCATTACTACAGATCCATGCCCAAATAACTTTTGTGTAGCTGGAATATCGGAAGAACTTACTAATATTGCAACTCTTATATCGAGCCCATCTTTATTTTCATATGTTTTGGAAACTCTCCATCCCTCCCATAATTCCTTAAGTTCATCAACTATCGGGGATAGGTAATGATTAATTTGGTTCTTATCGGCTTCCTTAGGTCCAGGTAGGAAGCCTAAATAAATAATATTTTCGGGCTTATTTCTTTCTGCCCTTGGAAGATTACATATCGAAGCATAAATAGCACCAGTGCTATGTTGTGTGTACTTAAAGGGTTGGAACCAATCCAAATTTATTAATAATCCTAAATTCAAGGTAGCAGTTTCTGGACTAAAAAATTTGCTACCATCGAAAGGAAATGAATTCCATACTTTTCCATCATATATATCAGCATAGATATTACTATCATAATTTCTTGTGCCCGATTGGTCTAGCATTTTTTCAAAGCCAGATCTCTGGTACAAGATACTTAATTGTTGTTTAATTGAGGGCTTAGGATATAGCATTTTAGGAATTGCTACCATATTTTTCATATTTCTTTTGAGGGAGGAGAGCTCATTATTGCATAAATTCTTTCGGGAAGGTATTGGATTGTTTGGATATTCTTCATAACGGCAATGCATAATTGCTAACTTATTGTTTTTCGTATTATTGCATACAATCTTAGAATCATATAATTTATGACAGTTTGTGCAAACTGCCATCCTTAATTTTGGTTGGAAAATTCCTAACCTTTTTTTTGCTAAAAATAAAGAAGCAGGAAATTCCCAAAACTTAGAATCGTCAATCATCTTTAGGGTATGGTTTAAAAACTTAATTAAGGCCTCCAGGGCCGTATCAGGTATTCAATATTTTTATTGAAACTTAAATAACCACAAAAGTATCTCTACGTCTAATTTATCTTTTAATTTTACTCCTTCATAGCATTCGTCCTCCTCTTCCAGCTCAGGTGAGACAAACAAGTTATCATCATCTTTAAATATTTCATCATCCGAATCCATATATTCATTTTCTAATTCTACTTCTACTTCTAATTCATCATCGTCACAAATAATTTCTTCATTATCACATTCTTCTAAGTCGCAATTAATTCATTATTATTATCTCCTATATCAAACAAAAGTTCATCATCAAATATATCGAGCATCTCATCCATGTGTGGTTCGTGAAATTGATCATTTCTTGGACGAGATGATGATGCCACAACTATTTCTTTACCAAGATCCAACCCTGTAAGCATATTGCTTATTGACACGTCTCTATTTAACTTAGGTACATCAAATGTCGGTGAACTTCTTTTTCTTTTCTTACTATTTTTATTTGATGACGTATCTTCATTCACTTGAGTTTCGTTCACTTAATTAAGAAAGATAAATATTATAAATGTTACACAGGTTAAAAATTGATATATCGGGTACCCGATATGACTATTTGTCTATCCGATATGTGAAGTTATTTTAACAATTTACTTACCTCTATAATTAAACTTTCTTGCTTCGATCATTGCTAATTGAATCTTTCTTTCTTTACTAGATTTCCACATAATTTTATCATTAGTATGCTTTTTCTGTGTCTTTCCTTCAACTTCTTTTCCTTCACAGACCATACAATTACAAATGTATTTGTATTTTTTAGTCATTTTATTCAAAAGATAGGTAAATTATATATTAGTTAAAGTTCTTTAATAAATTTATTTTCAAAAAATGTTCTCTAAAATATTCACATGGTCAAATACTTGCTTTTTTATAATGCGCAAAAATTATTTACAGATGATATGCGTCTTTAAAATTCGCGTAAAGATAATACGTGTACGTGTCGTCTTAAAATTAGAGAAATTTTATTTAGTTAATAGTAAATTTTATGTTCATATATATATAGTTATATATATAGTAATGATTTATATTTATTAATATAACAATAGTACTAAATAATTTATATTATTATATTAAAATTAATATGTTACACATTACTCCTCTGATCTGCATATAAGTAAACAAATACCTATTTTTCATTATTTTTTATTATCATTAATACCATCTCCATCTCTTTCTCTTTAATATGCATAACACCTCCTTGCAGCCCATTTCTATTCATTTCTTTAAAATACATATAATGTTAGCAATACTATACTATACATATACCATAATTTTTATAAAAAAATAATGATAATAACTCTTTCCGCTAATCATTTTTACCATTTTTTGAAGATGCTTCCAACATAGTGTTCGCTAATTGTTTATATAATAATTATGCTAAAATAGCTATTTTTCACTCTTTTTCTCTTCAATAACCATCCAAATCATCTCCTCATAATCTTATTTATCTCCTTAACTTAACAAAATGCGAGTAAGTTTTGTTAGGGAACTGTCGTAACGAGTCGCTGAAACGTCATGAAAAACTGAGCTGTTATGTAGTTACAAAAGAAAGATAAATGCGTAATAGTGAGGGTTAGATTCCCCAAGTCAGGAGTAGAGGCTTCTTGATACATGTGAACTAATATGCTTATGGAAGCACTTTGGTCTCTTTACTTTCGGGCGGTATTCCTTAATGACGATATCCCCTTTCGGTCCGGGCATAAACACAAGGTTTACTCACTAACGACATGAAAAACTGAGCTTGCGTATTGTTGCGGTGTTAAATACAATAGTGAGGGTTAGATTCCCCAAGTCAGGAGTTAGGAGAGCGAACTAGTCGTATGGCGCAATATATTATTAAAGGTCTCTTCGTCGAATACGTCTTTAGGGCCGTAAAATCTTCCGGGGAACCCATAGAGTTTTCGTTGGGCTGAAATTCTTGGCGTTATTGTCCTATGTTGATTGGTGCCTGCGGTGGCATAGAGACGCATAGCTGATGATTATAATTTCCTTTTGCGCACGAGCATTAGGGTTGTGATAAACAATAGTGCATGAATGAAATTCTATATAGGTGTTAGGTCGACAAATTGAAGTTTTATGTCACGATTGGTTTATTGTTGAAGGTTTAACAAGTGTTAGTATTGGGTCATGATAAGAATAGATAAATAATTTTATTCTATAAATTTGTTAGGTAGGGTGATTAGTGGTTAGATTAAATTTTTGTGGTGGTACGTTGGTACTAAGGGGTAGAATGGTGGTAACGGTGTGTGATGTGATGTTTGTTGGGAGGACGGGGGTGTGAGATGTAAGGGTGACGAGTTGGGTTGGATAGGTCAGGTGATTTGAATTTGGTGGGTGGTTAGTTGGGTAATGTGTAAGATGGTGAGTTGTAAGTTTGGCGGGTTGTATGTTTGAAGTAATTTTGTGGGGTGGGATGTTGTTCCCTTGGTAGGTGATAGTTGTTGGGATTACAAAAAATTAGTTTTTTCTTTTTTTTTGTTTTTTGACATTTTGCACCAATGGGATTTTCTTATTGGTTAGGGTGAGATGAAGTATATCGCTGTTATAGATTAAACCTTCCCTCGTAAGAGTTTTGGTTGAACAGTTTCGAAGTAGTTCGAAATGGAGGTCTATAGCCACTCTACGGTAGTTGGGTATGCCGTGCGGGTAACCAATCCTTAGCTAGCAAGTTTTTATTCTTTAATGTTTTTTAGTTTAAGTTGCTAAATTGTAATGTATATTGAAATTCTATGAATAAAGACGAGCCCTTACCGGCGCTTTAAACTAAACCATAATTTTTATAAATGAGGCCTCACTGGTCGTTTAAAACTAAAACCATAATTTTTATAATATAATCAAAAAAAAACTCTTTCTCTCCAATCAATAAATTTCTCAAAATCCGCAGTAGTAAAATGTAATAGTTTACCTTGCATACTACTTTAGTTGGAGGTTAACGGCAAACTGGATAAGACTATAGTGATGCCTCTTGTTTGGTAAATGTATTGCAGTGTGCCTGCGGGTTTGGTTCTGGTTTTCTTGAGGAAAGGTGTAAACGGCGAACTTTACTATTTTCTTGGGAATAGTCTTCGTGTGGATAAGCCCTGAGACGAACTAGCGGTCGGTTTTTGTGTAGGCCAGACTGCTTTTTCCTAGGTTAACGGTATTGTCTCGAACGAATACTGGAAACAGGGAAGTATTCTGGGGTTGTTTAATTTTTGGCTTGGTAGCGAACGGGTCTGCGCCACAAAATTCCTTGTCTTTTTCATGGAATACTTTTTGGGGGGAATTGTCAAATCTTGGTTTGACCCTGAATCGTCGATCTTGTAGATCCAGATGTGACGTATTAATAACGAAAAAGGGTACGTTGGTACTTAGGTGATGATCGGTGGTAACGGTGTGTGATGTGATGAATTGTGGGAGGACGGGTGAGTGTGATGTTTATTAGTTGTGCCGGGGTGTGAGTTGTGGTATTGAGTAGAGGGTTAGTTGTTGAGTTGTGGGTGTGGTTTGAAGTTTTATTTTGTTATCGGATTACAATACTTTCCGTGGATAACGGTCAACATTTTGCGTCGAGGAATACCCCTTTACGACTGGACTCGATAGGCGATGTACTTCACTTGAGAGAACAATCCGTCGGACAGAATGACTTCCATACATAGAGATGCTTGGGAGGATCTTTGGATCCGTTATTGATACCAATTTATAAGGACCACGGTGAATTACCAACACACATACTGGGAGAATATAAGTTCGTTACACCATCGTTGAATGGGAGGGAAAAGAAGTACCGTAAAGTGCCACATAAAATACCCGGGTATGTTACATCCCACCTCTTGATGACATGAATTGTACCCGGGGGGGTATATTGTATGGAAGTGGGTATTTTAATTTGGGGGATCCATGTTTGGGGGTATAGTAAATGGTGGGTACAACTTAAATTTCCATATATAACAGTTTGTACGCGTCGTGATGTGTTTTTTAAAAAAATGGTTCGCATTAATCCAACTCTTCTGAAACGTTCAAATATTACAAAAAAGAAAAAAAGNGGATAAATATCACTTGTTCCATCTCTATATACTTTCCACTTCGCTAATATAATTGCATTATTTTCATGTCGTCCAGTGATCTTGGATCCAAATATTTCATTACCTATTACATCAGTAAATTTTTTTAAACGTAAGCCTTCAAAGTCCTTCACTCCGATAACCTTCGAATACCTCCAATTTAAACGTAATATTTACAAAGGTTATTGGTACCGAAAACCTTCATTTTTATTAATAAAACGTAATACTCCGGAGGTTATTGATATCGATAACTTTCAATAACCTTCACTTTATCATAATAAACGTAATATTTGCGAAGGTTATTGGTCCGATAACCTTCAATAACCTTTGAAAACGAAATTATTACAATAACCTCCAACATAAAAAATTTCCTGATGTATTAATCGTGCATATTGGTTCATAGTTACTTCCATACATGCGTTCACATCTTTCTTTTTTCTATTATATAATGTTACATACTATTTATATAATATTTTTTGAACCTCTTTAGGAATACTTACCTTTTCATGTGAAAGTGTTGGTATACGTCCTGGTATATATTCAGTACCATAGATTTTATTGGACGTGTCATGTCTCAGGGAGATGAAATACTGTAACTCTTCTCTATCAAATTCATTAGTTACAGCTAAGCTGCCAGCAACTTTCTTTGGTGCAAGAAATCTAAGAGAATTTTCTAAGAGACCAGACCTCCATTGACATGAAAGATGATATTCCTCAAGCGATTTTTTAAGAACAATTCGCATAAGTTCGGGTTCGATCTACCGATTACTATTAGGATATGAACCTATGAAAAGATTTGTGTTAAAATTTTATTTATTATAATTTCGTACACCCGATATGTGCGGCTTACTTATGTATCCATTTAATCGCTCGTACGGGAATAACCAAAAACTATAAACAGAGCCATAATCTCGTATGCATTCAGGAATATGCATTGATAAATGGATATTACTTGTAATAAATTCAGGCCCATAAGTTCTTTCTATATTTATTGACATATCCCTTAATCTTTCTTGAGCTTCTTGCAGATCATCTTCAGTAACAAATCTAGCAACCAATAAGTTACACGCCCAAACAAAATGTCCCAATATCTTTCTATCATTATCATCTAACATGTCCCATAAAATTATTATTGCATATATTATAATAAAGGTCTTCCATTGGTCAGCAGTGAGCTTTGAAAATTCTTCTCCGATAGCAATTTTTGGAGGGATTCGACCAATATCAGATGGAAGTTGAATGTTATCCATCCTCTTTTGTGCTGTACGAAGTTGCTCGGAATTTAGCTTATTTTCTTTAATAAATATGGATTGAATAATCCATTTTGCAATCCCAAGGAACAAACAATGCATTGGATCCACTACTGCAAATCTGATCGGATCCATGTAAGAGAGACGAAGCAATTCAGACCATCGCACTCCGTTTATTTTAAAATGAGCTTCTCTTGTTCCTCTGGTGTCACATTTAAGCCATTCTTAAGCATATTGTCTATGTTTTTGGGGATCTGCAGATTCTGTAATCCATTGTTCATAATCATGCATACCACCATAATGAGTTTTTTTAAACTTCTCACTATATCGGCTTCTTTTCGAGCACCTGTGACATTTCATTACTACAGATCCATGCCCAAATAACTTTTGTGTAGCTGGAATATCGGAAGAACTTACTAATATTGCAACTCTTATATCGAGCCCATCTTTATTTTCATATGTTTTGGAAACTCTCCATCCCTCCCATAATTCCTTAAGTTCATCAACTATCGGGGATAGGTAATGATTAATTTGGTTCTTATCGGCTTCCTTAGGTCCAGGTAGGAAGCCTAAATAAATAATATTTTCGGGCTTATTTCTTTCTGCCCTTGGAAGATTACATATCGAAGCATAAATAGCACCAGTGCTATGTTGTGTGTACTTAAAGGGTTGGAACCAATCCAAATTTATTAATAATCCTAAATTCAAGGTAGCAGTTTCTGGACTAAAAAATTTGCTACCATCGAAAGGAAATGAATTCCATACTTTTCCATCATATATATCAGCATAGATATTACTATCATAATTTCTTGTGCCCGATTGGTCTAGCATTTTTTCAAAGCCAGATCTCTGGTACAAGATACTTAATTGTTGTTTAATTGAGGGCTTAGGATATAGCATTTTAGGAATTGCTACCATATTTTTCATATTTCTTTTGAGGGAGGAGAGCTCATTATTGCATAAATTCTTTCGGGAAGGTATTGGATTGTTTGGATATTCTTCATAACGGCAATGCATAATTGCTAACTTATTGTTTTTCGTATTATTGCATACAATCTTAGAATCATATAATTTATGACAGTTTGTGCAAACTGCCATCCTTAATTTTGGTTGGAAAATTCCTAACCTTTTTTTTGCTAAAAATAAAGAAGCAGGAAATTCCCAAAACTTAGAATCGTCAATCATCTTTAGGGTATGGTTTAAAAACTTAATTAAGGCCTCCAGGGCCGTATCAGGTATTCAATATTTTTATTGAAACTTAAATAACCACAAAAGTATCTCTACGTCTAATTTATCTTTTAATTTTACTCCTTCATAGCATTCGTCCTCCTCTTCCAGCTCAGGTGAGACAAACAAGTTATCATCATCTTTAAATATTTCATCATCCGAATCCATATATTCATTTTCTAATTCTACTTCTACTTCTAATTCATCATCGTCACAAATAATTTCTTCATTATCACATTCTTCTAAGTCGCAATTAATTCATTNTGGATTGAATAATCCATTTTGCAATCCCAAGGAACAAACAATGCATTGGATCCACTACTGCAAATCTGATCGGATCCATGTAAGAGAGACGAAGCAATTCAGACCATCGCACTCCGTTTATTTTAAAATGAGCTTCTCTTGTTCCTCTGGTGTCACATTTAAGCCATTCTTGAGCATATTGTCTATGTTTTTGGGGATCTGCAGATTCTGTAATCCATTGTTCATAATCATGCATACCACCATAATGAGTTTTTTTAAACTTCTCACTATATCGGCTTCTTTTCGAGCACCTGTGACATTTCATTACTACAGATCCATGCCCAAATAACTTTTGTGTAGCTGGAATATCGGAAGAACTTACTAATATTGCAACTCTTATATCGAGCCCATCTTTATTTTCATATGTTTTGGAAACTCTCCATCCCTCCCATAATTCCTTAAGTTCATCAACTATCGGGGATAGGTAATGATTAATTTGGTTCTTATCGGCTTCCTTAGGTCCAGGTAGGAAGNCTTTTTTTTGCTAAAAATAAAGAAGCAGGAAATTCCCAAAACTTAGAATCGTCAATCATCTTTAGGGTATGGTTTAAAAACTTAATTAAGGCCTCCAGGGCCGTATCAGGTATTCAATATTTTTATTGAAACTTAAATAACCACAAAAGTATCTCTACGTCTAATTTATCTTTTAATTTTACTCCTTCATAGCATTCGTCCTCCTCTTCCAGCTCAGGTGAGACAAACAAGTTATCATCATCTTTAAATATTTCATCATCCGAATCCATATATTCATTTTCTAATTCTACTTCTACTTCTAATTCATCATCGTCACAAATAATTTCTTCATTATCACATTCTTCTAAGTCGCAATTAATTCATTATTATTATCTCCTATATCAAACAAAAGTTCATCATCAAATATATCGAGCATCTCATCCATGTGTGGTTCGTGAAATTGATCATTTCTTGGACGAGATGATGATGCCACAACTATTTCTTTACCAAGATCCAACCCTGTAAGCATATTGCTTATTGACACGTCTCTATTTAACTTAGGTACATCAAATGTCGGTGAACTTCTTTTTCTTTTCTTACTATTTTTATTTGATGACGTATCTTCATTCACTTGAGTTTCGTTCACTTAATTAAGAAAGATAAATATTATAAATGTTACACAGGTTAAAAATTGATATATCGGGTACCCGATATGACTATTTGTCTATCCGATATGTGAAGTTATTTTAACAATTTACTTACCTCTATAATTAAACTTTCTTGCTTCGATCATTGCTAATTGAATCTTTCTTTCTTTACTAGATTTCCACATAATTTTATCATTAGTATGCTTTTTCTGTGTCTTTCCTTCAACTTCTTTTCCTTCACAGACCATACAATTACAAATGTATTTGTATTTTTTAGTCATTTTATTCAAAAGATAGGTAAATTATATATTAGTTAAAGTTCTTTAATAAATTTATTTTCAAAAAATGTTCTCTAAAATATTCACATGGTCAAATACTTGCTTTTTTATAATGCGCAAAAATTATTTACAGATGATATGCGTCTTTAAAATTCGCGTAAAGATAATACGTGTACGTGTCGTCTTAAAATTAGAGAAATTTTATTTAGTTAATAGTAAATTTTATGTTCATATATATATAGTTATATATATAGTAATGATTTATATTTATTAATATAACAATAGTACTAAATAATTTATATTATTATATTAAAATTAATATGTTACACATTACTCCTCTGATCTGCATATAAGTAAACAAATACCTATTTTTCATTATTTTTTATTATCATTAATACCATCTCCATCTCTTTCTCTTTAATATGCATAACACCTCCTTGCAGCCCATTTCTATTCATTTCTTTAAAATACATATAATGTTAGCAATACTATACTATACATATACCATAATTTTTATAAAAAAATAATGATAATAACTCTTTCCGCTAATCATTTTTACCATTTTTTGAAGATGCTTCCAACATAGTGTTCGCTAATTGTTTATATAATAATTATGCTAAAATAGCTATTTTTCACTCTTTTTCTCTTCAATAACCATCCAAATCATCTCCTCATAATCTTATTTATCTCCTTAACTTAACAAAATGCGAGTAAGTTTTGTTAGGGAACTGTCGTAACGAGTCGCTGAAACGTCATGAAAAACTGAGCTGTTATGTAGTTACAAAAGAAAGATAAATGCGTAATAGTGAGGGTTAGATTCCCCAAGTCAGGAGTAGAGGCTTCTTGATACATGTGAACTAATATGCTTATGGAAGCACTTTGGTCTCTTTACTTTCGGGCGGTATTCCTTAATGACGATATCCCCTTTCGGTCCGGGCATAAACACAAGGTTTACTCACTAACGACATGAAAAACTGAGCTTGCGTATTGTTGCGGTGTTAAATACAATAGTGAGGGTTAGATTCCCCAAGTCAGGAGTTAGGAGAGCGAACTAGTCGTATGGCGCAATATATTATTAAAGGTCTCTTCGTCGAATACGTCTTTAGGGCCGTAAAATCTTCCGGGGGAACCCATGGAGTTTTCGTTGGGCTGAAATTCTTGGCGTTATTGTCCTATGTTGATTGGTGCCTGCGGTGGCATAGAGACGCATAGCTGATGATTATAATTTCCTTTTGCGCACGAGCATTAGGGTTGTGATAAACAATAGTGCATGAATGAAATTCTATATAGGTGTTAGGTCGACAAATTGAAGTTTTATGTCACGATTGGTTTATTGTTGAAGGTTTAACAAGTGTTAGTATTGGGTCATGATAAGAATAGATAAATAATTTTATTCTATAAATTCGTTAGGTAGGGTGATTAGTGGTTAGATTAAATTTTTGTGGTGGTACGTTGGTACTAAGGGGTAGAATGGTGGTAACGGTGTGTGATGTGATGTTTGTTGGGAGGACGGGGGTGTGAGATATAAGGGTGACGAGTTGGGTTGGATAGGTCAGGTGATTTGAATTTGGTGGGTGGTTAGTTGGGTAATGTGTAAGATGGTGAGTTGTAAG
>PQFF01000173.1:250576-261894 GCA_003547095.1 Diversispora epigaea | reverse complement strand
AGCGGTCGGTTTTTGTGTAGGCCAGACTGCTTTTTCCTAGGTTAACGGTATTGTCTCGAACGAATACTGGAAACAGGGAAGTATTCTGGGGTTGTTTAATTTTTGGCTTGGTAGCGAACGGGTCTGCGCCACAAAATTCCTTGTCTTTTTCATGGAATACTTTTTGGGGGGAATTGTCAAATCTTGGTTTGACCCTGAATCGTCGATCTTGTAGATCCAGATGTGACGTATTAATAACGAAAAAGGGTACGTTGGTACTTAGGTGATGATCGGTGGTAACGGTGTGTGATGTGATGAATTGTGGGAGGACGGGTGAGTGTGATGTTTATTAGTTGTGCCGGGGTGTGAGTTGTGGTATTGAGTAGAGGGTTAGTTGTTGAGTTGTGGGTGTGGTTTGAAGTTTTATTTTGTTATCGGATTACAATACTTTCCGTGGATAACGGTCAACATTTTGCGTCGAGGAATACCCCTTTACGACTGGACTCGATAGGCGATGTACTTCACTTGAGAGAACAATCCGTCGGACAGAATGACTTCCATACATAGAGATGCTTGGGAGGATCTTTGGATCCGTTATTGATACCAATTTATAAGGACCACGGTGAATTACCAACACACATACTGGGAGAATATAAGTTCGTTACACCATCGTTGAATGGGAGGGAAAAGAAGTACCGTAAAGTGCCACATAAAATACCCGGGTATGTTACATCCCACCTCTTGATGACATGAATTGTACCCGGGGGGGTATATTGTATGGAAGTGGGTATTTTAATTTGGGGGATCCATGTTTGGGGGTATAGTAAATGGTGGGTACAACTTAAATTTCCATATATAACAGTTTGTACGCGTCGTGATGTGTTTTTTAAAAAAATGGTTCGCATTAATCCAACTCTTCTGAAACGTTCAAATATTACAAAAAAGAAAAAAAGAAGTTGGAATGCACGCGAAAAATTAGCTATAATTACCTATTTTGAAAAAAATCCTCAAGTTTCAAAACGAAATACAGCAGAAACATTTAATATTGAACCTAAGCAATTAAGGGATTGGATTAGTAAAAAAGAACAGTTGTTATCAGTAAGACCTCATATCAAGCGGCTTAATATAGGTGCAAAACCACGATATCCAATATTGGAAGATGAACTTTTTGCATGGGTTAAATCTTTACGAACTCAACAAAAAGTTGTTACTCGTCATATGATTCGTGAAAAAGCAAAATCATTAGCTAGAAGATTTCAATTTATTGCATTATATCCAAATATTTCTGAATGTAAATGGGGTGAAAAATGGTTGGCTGGATTTATGCGACGTTATAAACTTAGTAATCGTCGCCGTACAACAGTATCACAAAGGTTACCAGACGACTTAAATGAGAAACAGCAAGAATTTTTAAGTTTCGTTTTATATCGACGTATTCAATACGATTATCCTTTAAATTTAATTGGAAATATGGATGAAACACCATTATCTTTTGATATTCCAAGTAATATGACTGTAGAGGAAACTGGTGCTAGTACAGTTAGTATACGTACAACTGGACATGAAAAATCTAATTTTACTGTTGTTCTTAGTTGTATGGCAGATGGTACAAAATTACCACCATTAATAATTTTTAAATTAGTAAATGTTCCGCGACAAATATTTCCATCAGGGGTTGTAATTCGTGCTAATCGTGAGGGGTATATGAATTCGGATGAAATGATTTGGTGGATTGAAAATGTTTGGAACTTACGTGCAACGCTATCTGTTAATCCACGTTCATTACTTGTTCTGGATTCATTTCGTGGTCATTTAACAGATGTAGTGAAACGAAGATTTGATGAAAAAAATACAAATTTAGCAGTAGTTCCTGGTGGACTTACAAGTAAATTACAGCCACTTGATGTTTATATTAACAAATCATTTAAAAATAAGGTAAAATACAAATATTTATTTTAATTTATTTAAAAAAAAAATAATTAATTAATTATTATTATTTTTTATAGTACCGAGAATGTTATAATAATTGGATGGCAGAAGAAATTAAAAATTTGACACCAACTGGACGAATACAACGTCCTGCTTATAATCTTGTAGTTGAATGGGTACAAACTTCATGGGAAAAGGTTGATATCAACCTTATACAACGGTCATTTAAATGTTGTGGCATATCAAATTCGAGGGATGGAGTAGAGGATAAATACATTTTTGATTATGAGTGGATAAATGGAAAAAAAACAAATAATAGTAACTGTGTTTATGTAGATGAACAAAATGAGTGTGAGAATAATGAAAATAATGAGCGTAACGATGAACGTAACAAGCATAACGATGAGTGCGGCGAGCGTAACAATGAACGTAACGAGCGTAACGATGAATGTGATGAGCGTAACGATGATGAATATGATGAATATGATGAAGAAAAGAATGAAATAATTGATTTAGTTAATGATGAAAGTGATAAAGAAAATAATGAAATAATTGATTTAATTAATGATAAAGAATTACCTAATGATTATAGTGAAAATAGTATAGATAATTGCTATGATGAGTTATTGAATTATACAAATTTATGGAATTGAAAAAAAAATTTTAAAAAATAAATAATAAAATAATTTTGATTTTGATTGGCTATATATATCAATCCATGTAAAATACCCGGGTATATTACATTCTACCATGAATACGCCCTATGAATTATACCCAGGTACCCTACTAGGGGGGTACACTACCAGGGTGGGTATCTTATGTGGCACTTTACGGTANAAATAATAGTAACTGTGTTTATGTAGATGAACAAAATGAGTGTGAGAATAATGAAAATAATGAGCGTAACGATGAACGTAACAAGCATAACGATGAGTGCGGCGAGCGTAACAATGAACGTAACGAGCGTAACGATGAATGTGATGAGCGTAACGATGATGAATATGATGAATATGATGAAGAAAAGAATGAAATAATTGATTTAGTTAATGATGAAAGTGATAAAGAAAATAATGAAATAATTGATTTAATTAATGATAAAGAATTACCTAATGATTATAGTGAAAATAGTATAGATAATTGCTATGATGAGTTATTGAATTATACAAATTTATGAAATTGAAAAAAAAATTTTAAAAAATAAATAATAAAATAATTTTGATTTTGATTGGCTATATATATCAATCCATGTAAAATACCCGGGTATATTACATTCTACCATGAATACGCCCTATGAATTATACCCAGGTACCCTACTAGGGGGGTACACTACCAGGGTGGGTATCTTATGTGGCACTTTACGGTATTCGACCATGAGAAACTGACGTTAATAGTGAGCAGGAGATGAAAATTTTCCCGTTAATGACCAGAGAATGTCAATGCTGGTAGAATTCGGTTCACAATAGTAGCCTCGCGCTTTATATCTTGGAAGAAACTTTGTTTCGTCTAACCAATGTGTTATGGCTAGGGTTGGTGAGTACCGTAGATTAGTACGCTGGAATTCAAGGGTAAAAAGTGTTGTAATGTAGTATTGACTGCGCTTTATGCAAAGGTCTGGAGTTGAAGTGGTGTAGTAGTAGTTAGAGGGTTCGTTTTTATTTTTTAAATTGACTTTAATAGGCGTTCACCTATTAAATAAGATGCTCGTTGGGTCTTACGGTGGCTAGTTAGACTGTTAAACTTAAAAAGTTTTATAGTCAGTTTTTATTCTATTTGTATTTGTAGTTTAAGTTACTGTATTATAATGTATATTATAAATACCTGAATAAAGATGAGACCTCACTGGTCGTTTCAAATCAAACCATAATTTTTATAATACCACATATACCATAATTTTTATAATCCGCTAATCATTTTTTACCATTTTTTGAAGATGTTTCCAACATAGTGTTCGCTAGTTGTTTATATAATAACTATGCTAAAATAGCTATTTTTCATTCTTTTCTCTTCAATAACCATCCAAGTCATCTCCTCATAATCTTATTTATCTCCTTAGCTTAACAAAGTGCAAGTAAGTTTTGTTAGGGAACTGTCGTAACGAGTCGCTAAAACGTCATGAAAAACTGAGCTTTTATGTAGTTACAAAAGAACGATAAATGCGTAATAGTAAGGGTTAGATTCCCCAAGTCAGGAGTAGAAGCTTCTTGATTACATGTGAACTAATATGCTTATGGAAGCACTTTGGTCTCTTTATTTTCGGGCGGTATTCCTTAATGACGATATCCCTTTTCGAGTTGGGCATAAACACAAGGTTTACCTACTAACGACATGAAAAACTAAGCTTGCGTATTGCCGTTGTGTGAAATACAATAGTGAGGGTTAGATTCCCCAAGTCAGGAGTTAGTAGAGAAAACTAGTCATATTGCGCAACATATTATTAAAGGTCTCTTCGTCGAATATGTCCTTGGGACCGTAAAATCTTCTGGGGGAACCCATGGAGTTATCGTTGGGCTGAAATTCTTGGCGTTATTGTCCTATGTTGATTGGTGCCTGCGGTGGCATAAAGACGCATAGCTGATGATCATAATTTCCTTTTGCGCACGAGCATTAGGATTGTGATAAACAATAGTGCATGAATAAAATTCTATGTAGATGTTAGGTTGACAAATTGAAGTTTTATGTCACAATTAGTTTATTGTTGAAGGTTTAACAAGTGTTAGTATTGGGTCATGATAAGAATAGATAAATAATTTTATTCTATAAATTCGTTAGGTAGGGTGATTAGTGGTTAGATTAAATTTCTGTGGTGGTACGTTGGTACTAAGGGGTAGAATAGTGGTAACGGTGTGTGATGTGATGAATTGTGGAAGGACGGGGGTGTGAGATGTAAGTTGAAAGGGGAGTGTTGAATTACTATTATAGGGATGTGTAATTTGCTTTTTATATTGCCTTACTGAATAATCAGTGAGATAGATTCCTTGCTGTACGGGCGTCGGTGGGAGGATTCCGAAAGGAGCTCTATACCAAATTGAGGCAGGTGTAAAACTTAACGGTCCTGTACGAGCTCTGTATGCTAGGCGAGCGCATGGTGTGAGGGGATTAGCGAAAGTGTGAGCATCAAAAGAGTTATGGTAGAGATATGGTTACCTGTTACCCTTCAGGAGCCGCTTAAGAGCGGCATTTCTCGAAAAGAATTTGAAAGTCTGGGGGCTAATGGGGGCTGGGAATAGGGGACGTTTGTCTAATCCGTAAGATAGGGAGATAGCCATATTTCGAAAAAAGAGTATATCTGTGAAAACCACACTTGGTAGTTGTAAAAGTAAAGAGCTATTTTCTATAATAATAATTGGGAGGTATAGTTGAGTTAGTACGATGGCCTACGGTGATAGGTGTAGGAGGAAGTAATGTGAATTAGTTGTTGAGTGGTGTTAGTTGGTTAGGGTTATGTTTTTGGGTGTCATATTAGTAGGAGGGTGGGGAAGTAGTTAGTTGGTAAAAAACGTTCTGTAGAGGTTTTTATATGATCTTGTTTTTCTCTTAAAAGTTTCTTTTTATAAATTTGACTTTAATAGGGTAAAATCTTATTAAATAGAATCATGGGGACATGTTCTATGGTGGCTGGTCAAACTGTACGGGGATTTCCCTTAGCTAGTTAGTTTTTATTCCTTTTTATATTTGTAATTTAAGTTACTGAATTGTAATGTATATTATGAGTATTTGAATAAAGATGAGACCACACTGGTCGTTTAAAACCATAATTTTTATAATACCATAATTTTTATAATTAAAAAACTCTTTCCGCTAATCATTTTTTACCATTTTTTGAAGACGTTTCCAACATAGTGTTCGCTAATTATTTATATAATAATTATGCTAAAATAATTATTTTTCACTCTTTTCTCTTCAATAACCATCCAAGTCATCTCCTTATAATCTTATTTATCTCCTTAGCTTAACAAAATGCGAGTAAGTTTTGTTAGGGAACTGTCGTAACGAGTCGCTGAAACGTCATGAAAAACTAAGCTTTTATGTAGTTACAAAAGAAAGATAAATGCGTAATAGTGAGGGTTAAATTCTCCAAGTCAGGAGTAGAAGCTTCTTAGTTACATGTGAACTAATATGCTTATGGAAGCACTTTGGTCTCTTTACTTTCGAGCGGTACTCCTTAATGACGATATCCCCTTTCGGTCCGGGCATAAACGCAAGGGTTACTCACTAACGACATGAAAAACTGAGCTTGCGTATTGCCGTTGTGTGAAATACAATAGTGAGGGTTAGATTCCCCAAGTCAGGAGTTAGTAGAGAAAACTAGTCATATTGCGCAACATATTATTAAAGGTCTCTTCGTCGAATACGTCCTTGGGGCCGTAAAATCTTCCGGAGGAACCCATGGAGTTATCGTTGGGCTGAAATTCTTGGCGTTATTGTCCTATGTTGATTGGTGCCTGCGGTGGCATAGAGACGCATAGCTGATGATCATAATTTCCTTTTGCGCACGAGCATTAGGATTGTGATAAACAATAGTGCATGAATGAAATTCTATNAGCTTTTATGTAGTTACAAAAGAAAGATAAATGCGTAATAGTGAGGGTTAAATTCTCCAAGTCAGGAGTAGAAGCTTCTTAGTTACATGTGAACTAATATGCTTATGGAAGCACTTTGGTCTCTTTACTTTCGAGCGGTACTCCTTAATGACGATATCCCCTTTCGGTCCGGGCATAAACGCAAGGGTTACTCACTAACGACATGAAAAACTGAGCTTGCGTATTGCCGTTGTGTGAAATACAATAGTGAGGGTTAGATTCCCCAAGTCAGGAGTTAGTAGAGAAAACTAGTCATATTGCGCAACATATTATTAAAGGTCTCTTCGTCGAATACGTCCTTGGGGCCGTAAAATCTTCCGGAGGAACCCATGGAGTTATCGTTGGGCTGAAATTCTTGGCGTTATTGTCCTATGTTGATTGGTGCCTGCGGTGGCATAGAGACGCATAGCTGATGATCATAATTTCCTTTTGCGCACGAGCATTAGGATTGTGATAAACAATAGTGCATGAATGAAATTCTATGTGGGTGTTAGGTCGACAAATTGAAGTTTTATGTCACGATTGGTTTATTGTTAAAGGTTTAACAAGGGTCAGTATGGGGTCATGATAAGAATAGATAAATAATTTTATTCAATAAATTCGGTAGGTTGGGTGATTAGTGGTTAGATTAAATTTCTGAGGTGGTACAGTGGTACTAAGGGGTAGTATGGCGGTAACGGTGTGGGATGTGATGTTTGTTGGGAGAACAGGGGAGTGAGATGTAAGTTGAAGGGAGGTGTGTTGAATTACTATTATAGGGATGTGTAATTTGCTTTTTATATTGCCTTACCGAATAATCAGTGGGGTAGATTCCTTACTGTACGGGCGTCGGTGGGAGGATTCCGAAAGGAGCTCTATACCAAATTGAGGCAGTTGAAAAACTTAACGGTTCTGTACGAACTCTGTATGCTAGGTGAGCGCATGGTGTGAGGGGATTAGCGAAAGTGTGAGCATCAAAAGAGTTATGGTAGAGATATGGTTACCTGTTACCCTTCAGGAGCCGCTTAAGAGCGGCATTTCTCGAAAGGGATTTTAAAGTCTGGGGGCTAATGGGGGCTGGGAATAGGGGATGTTTGTCTAACCCATAAGATAGGGAGATAGCCATATTTCGAAAAAAGAGTATATCCGTGAAAACCACACTTGGTAGTTGTAAAAGTAAAGAGCTATTTTTTATAATAATAATTGGGAGGTATAGTTGAGTTAGTACGATGACCTACGGCGATAGGTGTAGGAGGAAGTAATGTGAATTAATTGTTGAGGGGTGTTAGTTGGTTAGCGGTTATGTTTTTGGGTGTTATATTAGTAGGAGGATAAAGAAGTAGTTAGTTGGTAAAAAAGGTTCTGTAGAGGTTTTTATATGATCTTGTTTTCCTCTCAAAAGTTTCTTTTGTAAATTTGACTTTAATAGGGTAAAATCTTATTAAATAGAATCATGGTGACATGTTCTACGGTGGCTGATCAAACCGTGCGGGGATTTCCCTTAGCTAGTTAGTTTTTATTCCTTTTTATATTTGTAATTTAAGTTACTGAATTGTGATGTATATTATGAGTATTTGAATAAAGATGAGACCACACTGGTCGTTTAAAACCATAATTTTTATAATGTTGATAATACTATATTATTCTTAATATTGATATATAACACCAGGACCCCGATAAGTGATTTTTTTATTCGTTTTTTTAAAATATATATAATATTAACAATATATTATTCATAATATTGATATGATCCCGATAAGTGATGTTTCATTTTTTTTTAATTTCGCGTTTTCAGATATAAGTAACTGATTTAGCTTTAAAAATCTAAATCCAAGGGAAAAAGTAAAGTTCTAAAAAATCAAAATACTTTGTTTTTAAGTATATTTATAAATAAATATATATTATATATTACATATATTTCTAAACTTATATTACATTTCAGCTACATACGAAATAACGCGTCATAAACAAGAATATCACGTAAGTAATATGAAATATTACTTCTTAATTACCTCATATATAATATGTCCGATATCAAAAAATATGATATAATGATTAATAACTTTACCTTTTCATGATGCAATAATTAATTCATCTGCCCGAAAAATGCAATATATAGAAAACTACTCTTCCCCTTTCTTTCTTTTTTAAAAAATTATTTTTTTATAAAAAAAATGACGAAATCAAAAAAAGTAATATATTCTTTTCGTCCTATCAAGGCACTAAAAAAGAAAACACACAACAAAATATCAAAAAAAGGTAAATTAATTAATTGTCTATTTATAAAATAATAATTATAATTATAACTAATATATTAATTATATTTAATAGATTACGAAACAATTGGAAAAATTTNTGCCGAAATCCCAAATCCCAAATCCCAAATTACAATTAGTATTTTTTGCCGAAATCCCAAATCCCAAATCCCAAATTACAATTAGTATTTTTTGCCGAAATCCCAAATCCCAAATCCCAAATTACAATTAGTATTTTTTGCCGAAATCCCAAATCCCAAATCCCAAATTACAATTAGTATTTTTTGCCGAAATCCCAAATCCCAAATCCCAAATACTAGTAATTTGTGCATTTTGGCATCCCAAATCCCAAATTATTTGGGATTTGGGCAACACGTATACTAATGAATCTTCGTCATCTTTCGATGAATCTGATGAATCTGATGAATCTGAATCTTCATCTGAAGAAAAAAAAAAGAAAAAAAAGAAAACAAAAATAATAAAATATTTAGATTCCGAATTATATAAACGAGTTAGGGTAAATTGTTTTTTTTTTTTGATTTTTTATATTATACATATATCGGGCACAGAATAACTAATACAAATTTATCTAATTATAGAAAGAATTATTTTTGGTTTATAATTCCAAATACAAAACAAAATATCCGATAAAACCAGAACTTANCTCTCAAAAGTTTCTTTTGTAAATTTGACTTTAATAGGGTAAAATCTTATTAAATAGAATCATGGTGACATGTTCTACGGTGGCTGATCAAACCGTGCGGGGATTTCCCTTAGCTAGTTAGTTTTTATTCCTTTTTATATTTGTAATTTAAGTTACTGAATTGTGATGTATATTATGAGTATTTGAATAAAGATGAGACCACACTGGTCGTTTAAAACCATAATTTTTATAATGTTGATAATACTATATTATTCTTAATATTGATATATAACACCAGGACCCCGATAAGTGATTTTTTTATTCGTTTTTTTAAAATATATATAATATTAACAATATATTATTCATAATATTGATATGATCCCGATAAGTGATGTTTCATTTTTTTTTAATTTCGCGTTTTCAGATATAAGTAACTGATTTAGCTTTAAAAATCTAAATCCAAGGGAAAAAGTAAAGTTCTAAAAAATCAAAATACTTTGTTTTTAAGTATATTTATAAATAAATATATATTATATATTACATATATTTCTAAACTTATATTACATTTCAGCTACATACGAAATAACGCGTCATAAACAAGAATATCACGTAAGTAATATGAAATATTACTTCTTAATTACCTCATATATAATATGTCCGATATCAAAAAATATGATATAATGATTAATAACTTTACCTTTTCATGATGCAATAATTAATTCATCTGCCCGAAAAATGCAATATATAGAAAACTACTCTTCCCCTTTCTTTCTTTTTTAAAAAATTATTTTTTTATAAAAAAAATGACGAAATCAAAAAAAGTAATATATTCTTTTCGTCCTATCAAGGCACTAAAAAAGAAAACACACAACAAAATATCAAAAAAAGGTAAATTAATTAATTGTCTATTTATAAAATAATAATTATAATTATAACTAATATATTAATTATATTTAATAGATTACGAAACAATTGGAAAAATTTTTACAAAAATGCTAAGTAAAAACAAAAAAATTGGTGAAAGAAGTAAAAAAATTAGTAAAATTAGAAAAAATAATAAAAAAATCAGTAAAATTAGAAAAAATAAAAAAAATAAAAAAGAATCTTCCTCCTCTTCCTCCTCTTCTTCATCCTCTTCGTCCTCTTCATCCTCTTCTTCGCCCTTCTCCCCTACTGCTTCCTCATCATCATTATCACCTTCTTCTTCTGCTAATGAATATGCCTGCCGCCCAAATTCAAAATCCAAATGCCGAAATCCCAAATGCCGAAATCCCAAATCCCAAATCCCAAATNGTGGAACAACGTGATTTTATCATCACAAAACTTTTACCTCGTCTAAGTAAAATAATGAATAAAAAATATACTGTATCAGATACAGATTTGTTAGAAATGATACATACTAGGTGGGAAACTAGGCATCGAATACATAGAACTATAGTAAAAGGAAATAGAAAAATAGAATTAAGGAGACTGAGAAAGAATACTGACATGCAAAAGGTAGAATTTTTATAATAATATATAATATAGCTATCAAGTATAGTATTGATATAATTTTATTTTAAATAGAAGAAGAAACTGAGAAACAGGGCAGCAGAATACCTGTTTCAAGGAGGTGACGAAAAATTGGCCTTGTATCCTCGAAAGGAGGTCAAAAAAATATTAAATGAAACTGAATACCACTCTGAAGAGTGGGAAATAACAGACAAAGAATACGAATATAGTAAAGGTACTATATTTATAAATTATATTTATTATTATTTTAATTTGTAACTAAATTAATTATTAAATTTAAAAACAAGGTTCATTTGGAGATGCGTTTGGCATAATAGATGTTGATGATGATAATAATAATAATAATAACGATAATAACGATAATGATAATAATGATAATAATAACGATAATAATAACGATAATAATAATAACGATAATAATAATAACGATAATAATAATAA
>PQFF01000173.1:128032-250399 GCA_003547095.1 Diversispora epigaea | reverse complement strand
ATAATAATAACGATAATAATAATAACGATAATAATAATAATAATAATAATAATAACGATGATTATAATAGTAATAATCATGATAATGATAATCATAATAACGATGATGATAATAATCGTAATAACGATAATAATAACAATAATGATAATAATCGTAATAATAATTACGATGATGATAATAATAATAGTAATAGTAATAGTAATAGCAGTAATAGAAGTAGAGGTACTACAGCAGCTACTTCTGTCACCTCAACGAGACAAAAAACAATATCGATTTATATTAAGGATAAATGGTGGAAATCTGAATTGGTAAGTAGATCAACAATAATTAATATATTTTTATACCTATTGAGTATGATATTAATAAATTATATTTTATAGTTAAAAAAATTATTGCACAAAAGAATCGATCCAGTAATTGATATTGTGAGTAGACCAGCAAATACACAAAAAGCACAAAAGACTAGAATCAGATCCGAACGCTATAAACAAAACAAAACAGAGGCCGAAATTCTGAAAGGTGCTCCAATTTGGACACTGAATAGGGAGGCGCTTGAACACTTGAATTAGGTTAACAGAGATATTCCAATTTATGATCTGGACGAAGATAATGATAATAATGAGGAAGAAGAAGATAATGATAATAATGAGGAAGTAGGAACAAGTAGTAGAAAAAGAAAAAGAAAAGGGAAAGGAAAGGAAAAAGAAAAAAAAAATAAAAAATCTAAAAAAAATAAAAAAAAATAATTAGATAGATTTAAATATGAACATTTTATATAGTATAATTGATAACGTTTTATATAGTATATATAATATATTTCATTTATATTTTTTATTAATAAATATGAACATTTTATATAGTATAATTAAAATATATTTCATTTTATATTTTTTATTAATAAATAATGTATTTTATTTATTATTTTTTTATAATAAACTAAAAAATATGATTATTTCGAGAATAAGAAAGTGAAAAATATATACATATAAAATAAAAGGCACCGATAGGTACCCGATCGAAGAAAAAAAGCCCCCGATATATAGAGATATACTGTGCCCGATATACAGCAACATACTATACCCGATATATGGATAATAGGNGTAAGTAGATCAACAATAATTAATATATTTTTATACCTATTGAGTATGATATTAATAAATTATATTTTATAGTTAAAAAAATTATTGCACAAAAGAATCGATCCAGTAATTGATATTGTGAGTAGACCAGCAAATACACAAAAAGCACAAAAGACTAGAATCAGATCCGAACGCTATAAACAAAACAAAACAGAGGCCGAAATTCTGAAAGGTGCTCCAATTTGGACACTGAATAGGGAGGCGCTTGAACACTTGAATTAGGTTAACAGAGATATTCCAATTTATGATCTGGACGAAGATAATGATAATAATGAGGAAGAAGAAGATAATGATAATAATGAGGAAGTAGGAACAAGTAGTAGAAAAAGAAAAAGAAAAGGGAAAGGAAAGGAAAAAGAAAAAAAAAATAAAAAATCTAAAAAAAATAAAAAAAAATAATTAGATAGATTTAAATATGAACATTTTATATAGTATAATTGATAACGTTTTATATAGTATATATAATATATTTCATTTATATTTTTTATTAATAAATATGAACATTTTATATAGTATAATTAAAATATATTTCATTTTATATTTTTTATTAATAAATAATGTATTTTATTTATTATTTTTTTATAATAAACTAAAAAATATGATTATTTCGAGAATAAGAAAGTGAAAAATATATACATATAAAATAAAAGGCACCGATAGGTACCCGATCGAAGAAAAAAAGCCCCCGATATATAGAGATATACTGTGCCCGATATACAGCAACATACTATACCCGATATATGGATAATAGGTGTCCAATATACAGAGATATACTGTGTCCGATATACAATAATATACTATACCCAATATATGGATGATAGGTGTCCGATAAAAAATAAATAATTTGAAAAAAATGACAAAATATCGGTGCCCGATAGATACCCGATAGATACCCGATATGTATCTGATAGGTGCCCGAACTTCGGGACGACTACACCGTCAATCGGGTACCCGATATGTTGAATATCAGGCACCTATCGCATACCTACCAGGTACCCGATAAGTGCCCGATATTCCATATTTCGACCAGTGTTCGTACAAAGATGAATAATCTGTCATCTAGATGGTAATACACTCATCTGGTTATACTGTCATCTCAATGTCATCTCCCGTGACCTTTGCAACATTTTGAAATTTCATGTACATTCCATGTGGAATTCGTGCACCTTCAGTACTATATATGTTGTCAAAACTATTTTGACCTTGACTCAACTCTTAAAATTTCAATTTTCAATTGCATCTGACTCAATTGTCAATTACAAGTAAAAAACAAAATTTGCTTTAACTTAACTTTAATTTTTCTTAATTTTAATTGTGTCTGATTCGCTTCAATAGTTTTGACAGCATGTATAATCTGCACAGTTTGAAACAACACCATTAATTGTTTTCTTTTTTTTTTTTGCAAAATAAATTTCAAACATAAATATATCTAAAAAAAATTCCAGTTTATCTCTAAAACATATATGTTATTTATATTTGTAAGTTATCATTTACACTAAATTAACTTGTTCAAAAACAATGAATTAAAGCTCCCCCTTGTTTTTGATCTCTAGTTAACATAAATATAAAATTATTTCATTGTTTTTCTTTTCCTTTTGGGGAAAAAAGAAAATTTTTACCTTTTTGGGTGAAGATTTTTGGGTGTTGCTCTTCTCTGGAAAAGGTTAAAATTTCCTTCTATATCATTCAAATCTATAAAAGTAAATTTTTTTCTTTTTCAGATTTAAGTTAGTGTTCGAAGTCAAAAGGTCATTAGCCGACTTAGCCGATTTAGCCAGTTTAGTCAGCCAATTTTTTGAAAATCAGCTAAGCCGATACTATATAAAGTAATTTTTTAATTTTTTTAACTGATTTTTTTTATTAAAAAAATGGCAAAGTAGCATGAGGAATTTTTATTAATTAGCAATGTAGCAGATGTGTGCGAGATATTTTTATTTTTATTTTTTATTAATTAAATAAAAATAACAATTTAAAAGATGAAGTATACAAATATTTTTTTAATTGAATATTTTCTTTTTTTTTGTCGACTTTATTATTGATGAAACGTAGGCCACTTAAGAAAAATCTAGACCAATTTATGTCTTATAATGGTCCTATCGGAACTTTTTTTCAAGAGGTAAATATATTTAATTATCTTGTAAATAATTAAATAATTAAATAACGACATTGCTAAATCACACCAGTGGTGTTTAACACCAGTGATTTTTCAACCAATAAAAATAAAACACATGATTAAATAAATAGGCACATGATAACAAGATGATTGAAAACTATTCACGTGAAAGTCTATGTGACAAATATTAGCATTGTGACAAATATGGTTTCTGCGTGTAAAAAATTCTAAGTCCCTAGAATATCTAATAAAAATTGATATTCGAAGGGTGTGACATACGGTGATAAATACACTACCCATGAAAAACTCTAACCCTAACCCCTGCTGCACGAGGTATGGTGCTCAACACCACTGGTGTGATATAGAGTTTTCGTTAAATAATAATTTAATAATTAAATATTAAATAATTAAATATTAAATAATTAAATAATTTAATAAATAATTAAATAATTAAATATTAAATAATTAAATAATTTAATAAATAATTAAATAATTAAATATTAAATAATTAAATAATTAAATATAATTAAATATTAAATAATTAAATAATTTTTATTATTAGAACAATAAGAAAAAGAAACAAAAAAACAACTTAAATTATGATTCAACTAACTTGAATTTACGAAATAATTTGTCTTCTAATCTTAATAACTTACATAATGAGAATAATAATAATCTAGAATTAAATAAAAGTAATAATTTTAATGATAAAAATTTAGTATTAAATATAGATAATAATACTTTAGCATTAGGTGGGAGGGATAATAATAATAATGATAATAATACTTTAACATTAGATATAGGAAATAGTAATGATAGTGATCTTAATAATAATAATTTAGCATTAAATATCGAAAAAAAAAATAATAATATTGATAATACTTTAGCATTAGATAGGAGAAATGAAGGTAATAATATTAATAATACTTTAGCATTAGATGGGAGGGATGAAAATGATAATAATATTGGTGATGAAGATAATAGTATTGATAATACTTCATTAGATAGAAGGGGAGATGATAATATTAATAATACTTTAGATAGGAGTAGGGATAATGATGATGCATTTTTTAATAATGCTTTTCCATCAGATGGAGATAAGAATGAAGATGAAAGCATTCATTATAATCATTTAACATTAGATGAGAATGAAGGTACTATAGCATTAGATAGAGAGAATTTGACATTAGATCTAGGGAGTCTGCTATCAGATAGAGATATTTCAACATCAAATAGAAATGCTTTAGCAGTAGATGAAAACAATTTTGAATTAAATGAAAGTGGGAATAATAGAAATTCTATTGAAAAATCTTTAATAACTACATCTTAAATTTCAACTGTAAGAAAGCATCCTAATATATTTCCTATCTCCAATAATATTTTAAAAAAAATTAAACCTGGTAAAAGTTGGGTATGGAAATATATACAGCAAAACAAACTTACAAAAGTGAGATCTTGTTTAGTTAAAATAGATAATAGAGATAGTACATCAAATCAATGCAAAACAATTTTCAAACCTAATACATCTACTACAAATATTGCTGCACATTTACGTTCAGTACATCGAATATATAAAGATCAAAGATGGTCAAATAAAACTATACCACCTAATACATCAACATCTACAACTTCAATATCTTCATTATCAAAATTAATATCCTCAATATCATCTTCTCAATCAGAATTAACAGCTGCATCTGTAACATCATTGACAATTGATTCAATTTTTGAAAATCATATGTCAAATGTACAACCTCTTCCTGAAAAAAAACAAACTCGAATTACTTACTGTATATTGGCTTGAATAGTTGAAGCTATGATGCCATTGGATTGCATTAATAATGAAAGGTTTCAAGATCTTTGTTATGAAATAAATCCAAGATTTCAAATTCCATGTATCAATACTATCAAAAATAAAATGATGGAATCAGTATTTTATACTAAATCAACACTTAAAGATATGTTTGAACAAACAATAGTATCTTTTTGTCTAACAAAGATTTATGGACACATAATCATTCACCATATATTGGTGTAATAGCTCATTGGTTTACAAAAGATTTTATTATGCATCAAGCTTTAATAACAATAGAAAGCTTTGCATATCCACACACAGGAGATAAAATTGAGGATTTTTTACAAAAAATTCTTACAGAATGGAATATTTCAGATAAATTAACTGCTGTAGCAACTGATAATGCAAGTTCAATGATAAAAGCAATAAGGCAATTAGGAACAACACATTTGTGTTGTGCTGCACATTCTATTCACTTTGCAATTTCAGATGGTTTATCAAAAAGTAAAAACTTAATTGATATAGCAAAAGCTTTAAATAATTTTTTGATCAATCGAGATAAATATAGAGTACGATTTAGAAATATTCAAGTTAAATTAGCAAATAATCAAGAAGGAGTAAATATTTTAGAACCTGTTTCAAGTGATACTGTAACTCGTTGGAATTCTACATATTTTATTATTAAAAGACTTCTTGAACTTAGAGATGCAATTGAGGAATTATCAAAAAGTTTAATTAGAGATCCAGATAGAGGAATTCGTGCAGATGGCAACATTTTAAAAGAAAAAATATTGTCAAACTATGATTGGCAAGGATTAGAAGAACTGTCTAATCTTTTACATCCTTTTGCTCAAGCATCAATTTATATGAGTGGAAGTCATTATCCAACATTAAGTATAATGTATCCAATTATGTATCGTATTTTTAAACATCTTAACAAATAGAAAGTAATCTTACACATATATTAGTTATTGATACACATAAACATATTCGTGAATCACTGGTAGCTAGATGGGAAGATTCTAAAATGACTGGATGGTTGGCAACAATTTTGGATCCTAGATTTAAATCTTTAACAATTGCAATATCTACTATGAGAAATGCTGTAATACAAGAGTTACGTCAAAAAATTATGTAATCAGAATTATTTAATAGTAATTCAGTTGAAACAATAGTTGCAACATCTAATAATATTTCTTTATTTTTTGATGATCAGGAAGATTTAAATTCTTTTTCAAATATAGATACTGAATTACAAATTTATTTTTCTATTTCTCAAATTCCAAAATATGATATTGGAGATCCCCTTTATGAAAAATACAATTCTTTAATTTGGTGGAATGAAAATCAAAAAACATTACCTCTTCTTGCTGAACAAGCACGTATTTTTTTGGGTATGCCAGCAACTTCAGTACCATCTGAAAGACTTTTTTCTGATGCAGGAAATGTTTTAACTGATAAACGTAATAGATTAAGTGCTAATATAGTTCATGATTTACTATTCTTAAAAGAAAATTCAAATATTATAAATGTATATCCCGGTTTATAAAAAATTTTATTAATAATAAAAGTTTAATTTATTGATGTGCTAATTGAACACATGATTTTTACATGACTTTCACATGATTTTCACAAGACGTGCTCATAAATTTTATTTCTATATTAAGAAATTTAGCTTTAGCCGACTAAGCCGGCTAAGTCGATTTTAAAATATAAGTCACTTCTAAAATTTATTTAAAATTATTGCGAGATTAATTATTAACTGTATTTCAATTTTTATTTATAATATCTATGTTATGAAGAATCTTCTATCCATCCTTCATCCATCACTATCCTATTTTACTTTTTTTATATTATCCTTTAAAATTGTAATAGGATATTATTGTTAATATACATTTTTTTTCATAAACAAAATTTCTAATTTTATTTTTTATTTTTTTTATAACATTGAAAAAAATTTTTATTAATATTTATAATAAAAATTCCAGTTTTTATAATTAACATTAAAAACTATTAAAAGAATCTAATAATAAGATATTATTGTTAATATCTTAATATGTGTCTTTTTAAAATCTCAATTTTTTTTTTCAATTTTATTAAAAAAATAAAAAAATAAAAATAAAGATGAAAAAAAAAATTGTATTAATATTTAGAAGAAAAATTCCAGTTTCTATAATTAAAATTAAAATCTACTAATAAAAACTATTAAAAGAATCTAATAATATTAAATTTTATAATTTTGTCTCTCGCGAAATGTAACGCAAATCGCAGAAACAAAATTATTTTTTCATTTCTCGCAGAACGTAGCACAGATCGCAAAGACAAAATTATAAAATTTAATATTATCAGATTCTTTTAGATTAAACTTAAAATTTATTAATTAAAACTATCATCTGATAGCTAAAAGAATCTAATAATAAAAAAAATTTTCGCCTCTCGCAGAACGTAGCACAGATCGCGGAGACGAAATTTTTTTTTTTTGCTTTTTATTAATATCTCTATCTATCTTTTACCTTCTATTACTATTCTATTTTACTTCCTTATAATTTTATTCTATAAGATATTATTGTTAACATCTTGATATATATTTTTTTCATGAGTAAATCAAAATTTTCTTTTTTATTTTTTTAATAATACTGAAAAAAAATTAATAATATTAACAATAAAAATTCCAGTTTTTATAATTAAAATTAAAATCTACTAATGCAATAAAATGAAAAACTATTTAGATTTGGGGTGCTTTATGCTTATGGCATTTAATTTAAATAAAAAGGTCTGGCTAAACTTTCATCACCAGCTAAGAAAATGCTAAAAATTGAATGTTTTTAAAAACAATCAATCTTTTATTTGTTCAAAATATTAAAAAATATAAATCATTGAATGTCTGCAAAATTATAAACCAAAAGGAAGTCCAATTTATATGCAATTTCATAACAATTTCTTAATAAATTCTTTCAAATTATATTTATATACTTCTGATCTGAAGATTCATATTCTTGATTTTCCAGATGCAGATGGAAAAAGAAATTTAATCAATTTAATTATTTTATTTTAGTAAGTTTCAATGCTACATTACAAATATGTAGACAATGAATTTCTGGAAACTCATCTGATCATATTTTAATTTAATATTTAATAAATTAATGTGAAATCTTATGAGAAAGTTCTGAGGGCTGATTACAACTTTTATTAATTATCCAATACCAATATTAAATATATAAAACAGCTGATATGTAAAAAATTTCATTTGAATAATTTGTTGAATTTTAAATCTATTTAACAATACTTTTATTCAATAAATATAAAATTATCTCTTGAATACAAATTAAATTAATAGAATTTATACAAATATTTATAATATATTATTTAAAAATAATTAATTGAATTAATATAATTAATCATGAAATGAAAAATGAACAGAATAAAATATATAATTGAAACTTTTAATTCTTCAAAGATTGGTTCATTTACAGATTTTAGAAGATTTAAAAAATTGAAAAGTCTACTGACATAATTGCCTGTAGATATATTTGTCATTAGTTTTTGTATTATTTGTTATTTAATTTTTGAAATTCTTCTGCTTTTAAAATTCAATCACAATTTCACCAGTATCTTTCAAATCATTATTGTATTTTTCTACATTTTTTTCAATTAATTATTATCTAAATTCCAGGATGAAAATCAAATCATAATGAATTTTTAACATAATCCAATATATTTATTAAAATAATCAGTATAATAAATTATACAAAACTATCTTTTGCCATTTCTTTAACACTTTTTATCCATTCTATTACTTTCCATGCATCTACATTTAGTTGAGCAACTTGATTAAATTTATCTACTGTTTCATCAAATCATTAGCTAAGCAATCAACTGCAGCAATTGTTGATTTAGATAATTATCCACCTCAAATNTTAAAATTCAATCACAATTTCACCAGTATCTTTCAAATCATTATTAATGTATTTTTCTACATTTTTTTCAATTAACTATTATCTAAATTCCAGGATGAAAATCAAATCATAATGAATTTTTAACATAATCCAATATATTTATTAAAATAATCAGTATAATAAATTATACCAAAACTATCATTTGCCATTTCTTTAACACCTTTTATCATAATATATCCATTCTATTACTTTCCATGCATCTACATTTAGTTGAGCAACTTGATTAAATTTATCTACTGTTTCATCAAATCATTAGCTAAGCAATCAACTGCAGCAATTGTTGATTTAGATAATTATCCACCTCAAATTTTTACACATATAATTATTCCATTCACAAATGGATGCCAATTAATAATATTAGTGTTTCACCCATCAAGGATATATATGTGGTGAAATTAATGTAACTGAAACTGTTTTATTATTACTTCAATGACTTGGAAAAAAATATATATAAAAATAAATAATTTTTTCAAGGCATATACAGCTAATATTTTCTCAGGATTATCAAAAAAATTACATCTAAACATAAACAAAGTAAGCAAATATAAATTAGCAAATTAGTTTTAAATTATTTTCATAAATATTAATATATAATTTAAGATAGTTTATTATTCTCAAACATTTATAAAATATTATTACAAAATATTTACTCATATTTTAAGGATGCTGGAGGTAATAATAACTACAAGTTTTCTGAATTTATAAAGATGTTTTAATTTCAGAATTGTATTTGCTTTCTGTAATTTGAGAAAAATAAAAATTGCAGTGGAAATACAAGAAATCAAAACTATTACATCTATTCCTATTCTATCCAAAATAAATTTTGGTGAAAGTAGAAGCAATACTTGAACTAGAAGTAATAATAATAATTCCATTATAGTGAATGTCAAGATTTGGAATCCAAATGTCAATTTATATAATAAAAATATACTTCTAACTCCAAGTCACATTTATCCCAGTAATGTTAGAAAGTAATATTATGCAATTGATTCCCACTTTTTTTTTGTTTTTTCTCATCCATTTATTTTTCATGACTGTATGAATGTTATGTAATGACTTGTATGGTTAAAAATGAGATAAGATATGAGTAATCAGAAGCAAGTGTAATTTTATTTGTTATGTACTCTCCAATTAGATAAATCATATGGTTTTCAACAGGATAATTCTCCAATCCAAATCACAAATAAAACTGTAAAATGGTTGAAACAAAAAAAATTAAAACATTGGACTGGCCAGTAATTCTTCTGACCTTACCCCATAGAAAACATCTGGAAATTGTTAAAGGACAATATTCAGAAACAAAAATTTTCCAAAAACTATAGATGAAGAGTGATCAAAATTTAATGGACCAATTCTTAGGAAGGTTGTGGACTCAATTCTACAAAGAATTGAAACAGTATTGGATGCAAANAAGATTTGGAATCCAAATGTCAATTTATATAATAAAAATATACTTCTAACTCCAAGTCACATTTATCCCAGTAATGTTAGAAAGTAATATTATGCAATTGATTCCCACTTTTTTTTTGTTTTTTCTCATCCATTTATTTTTCATGACTGTATGAATGTTATGTAATGACTTGTATGGTTAAAAATGAGATAAGATATGAGTAATCAGAAGCAAGTGTAATTTTATTTGTTATGTACTCTCCAATTAGATAAATCATATGGTTTTCAACAGGATAATTCTCCAATCCAAATCACAAATAAAACTGTAAAATGGTTGAAACAAAAAAAATTAAAACATTGGACTGGCCAGTAATTCTTCTGACCTTACCCCATAGAAAACATCTGGAAATTGTTAAAGGACAATATTCAGAAACAAAAATTTTCCAAAAACTATAGATGAAGAGTGATCAAAATTTAATGGACCAATTCTTAGGAAGGTTGTGGACTCAATTCTACAAAGAATTGAAACAGTATTGGATGCAAAGGGAGGCCAACTAAGTATTAGACATAAATTATGTAGATTTTTATTTTAATAAAAAATATGGCATTACTTTCTGACACAACTGTAAAATCATTGATTATTGCACTAATATATTTAACACTGTTGAATGTATAGCAGTTTAATGCATAAAATTGAAATAACCAATAATAAGCAAAATTAAATCTAAATAATTTAAATGGGAGATAATATTTNAATTGTATCTCTTCATAATTTTAAATTACAAAATTAATTTAATATTCATCAAATTTCAAAACTTAAATGAAATTTTCTGCATATATTCTGTTTTTAAATATTCAGTACAGTATCAGCCTTTAAAACTTTAGATTTTCACATTAATATTCATTAAAATACTATTAATTTGAGAAATTCATGCATGAATGGATCAAATAAATAAAGATCAAATGCTAAAATTTAATAATTAATCAAAAATTTTATTTGATAAAATCAAGAATATAAATATTTTGATGCATGTATACATATTTATCTAAAAATTCATCATAAATTGCAATAATTTATATTTTTTAATTTTGGACAAGTACAAAGAGTGCATTTAATAAGTATTGAAGATTTCTTAAACATAATCTTTCAAAGAAGGATATTTTAAAAAATTCAATTTTTTTATTTTTTTTTTGTTTAAATTAAATTAAATATTATAAACAAAAAGTGCCCCCAACCTAGACCACTTGTTTTATTTTTAGCAATTATCTTTGATAATCCCCATAAAAATAAAAATAGTAAGCGATACGATAGTAAAAAAATAATTTTTTTTTACTAACTTATTTTTATAATGATTATCAAAAATCATTTTTCGGTAATCACTATAAATAAATAAAATAATTTTTTTTACTTACTATTTTCCATAAGCGATAGTAAAAAAATAATTTTTTTTTACTATTTTTAATAAATTTATTTTTATAGTGATTATCGAAAATGATTTTTGGTAATCACTAAAAATAAATAAAATAATTTTTTTATAAAAATAAATTTATTAAATAGTAAAAAAAATTATTTTTTTACTATTGCTTATAGAAAATAGTAAAATAATTAATTTTCTATTAGCGATAGTAAAAAAAAATAATTTTTTTTTACTATTTTTAATAAATTTATTTTTATAGTGATTATCGAAAATGATTTTTGGTAATCACTAAAAATAAATAAAATAATTTTTTTATAAAAATAAATTTATTAAATAGTAAAAAAAATTATTTTTTTACTATTGCTTATAGAAAATAGTAAAATAATTAATTTTCTATATAAGCGATAGTAAAAAAATAATTTTTTTTTACTATTTTTAAAAATTTCAGAAATTATATAAACACCCACTATTCTTTGGGTGGGTGGGTGGAGGTTATTCTTCTAAATGGTCATTATCATGTACCATGTACCATGTATATAAATTCTTGACCTTTTTTTTCCATTTCGGGTCACGAAAATCTTCCCAAAAAAGAGTATTGTTGGCAAGTGATTGAACTTAAGAACTTACCAATACTCACCAATTGGGTGAAGGTATTTTGTGCCGTGACTTCACCGAAAAAGGAATAACAATAGGGTAAAATCTATACTATGATAATGAATGATTTAAATTTTATTATTATACTCTATTTTTTTTATTAATTTAGAATGAATGAATAATCTAGTTCATTAAATATTTTCACAATATTTGACTTTAGATTGAATTAAAATTTAGAAGATTATTGTAATTTATTTAGTCAAAATATCGATACAATAATACCACATGTGCTTTGATGAGTTATTAATTAATTTATAATACTCGTAATAAACCTTTTTCCATTCGTAATTCATTAATTTATTACAAGAGGTATTTGATTTTATTATTACTTTATTAAAATTTTTAATTATTTATTAATTATTATTAAATATTATTATATTTATCCTTAAAATATGCAGGATCAATCGTATAATCATAGTATCACCAAAATAAGAAACTAAGAAGATCCCTCCTACGTTTTCACGCCTAGGCTTTTTGCTTTTAACATAAACGCATCAACGAAAAATTCACACAAATAGCAACGCAAACAAGTTTTTATAAGATAATACAAAAATATCGTAGCCGTTACGTTAGACCCTCTCACAATCAATCATTATATTAACAACTTCACAGTAACACCGATCACACCGAATTTTTCAATATATTTTTTAAAAGATTAGAATATAACCCGAAATTTTAGCAATCAAAAAAAATTACACACACATAACTAACCAAAAACGTTTTAAAAACATAAAACCCAAAGAGACCAGATACAACCAATCAGAAACGTTAAAACACACAAACTACATTCTTAAATATATTAGATATTAGATAAATTAAAATTTACAAAGAGAGTTTTATCTTAATACAATATTTAATTTATCATTTAACTTATTTAATAATATTTATTATTTACGATCAATGCTATAATAGAACTAAATAATAGATAGATAAAAAAAAAATGTAATTCCCGTGGCAAAGCCACGGGCAAAAAGCTAGTAATAATTTAATTATTTAACAAGACAAATTTAGACAATAAAATTTTTTTTCAATGGAAATAGTACATTATTTTTAAAAACAAAACAATCACAAAATACAAAAAACTATTTTTTTTTAATTTTATGAAATAATAATATAACAAAATATGCAATTTTTATAGGGTATATATTTTACTATAAAATTATTGTTATAAACACTATATTTTGTTGTAAATTATATAAAAATAAATTAATTTACTTTTGATTATAAATATTATATTTTGTTATAAAATTATATAAAAATAAAAAATAATTTTATTTTTAATCATAAAAATTCAAAATTCACTAATTTTTGTTTTAAATTTATTTTTTTTATTGATATCAATAAAAATATTATTATTTTTGATGTATTGTCCATTTATATATCAATTATAAAGTCAAAAAAAAATTAACTCATCAATTTTCAATTTATAAACTGTATAAACACAAATAATAAATAATTACAAATATTTTGATTTTTGAAATATTAAAACAATAGTGATTTGTTTTAAATGATTACATACTGGTCCGTTTTAATTTAAATAAAAACTATACTCTATAATTCCAGTGATCAAATGAAACAAAAAAGATAAAATACAATAAAATAAATGAATAAATAATTTTAGAAAAAATATCAAAGTTGTACAATAACATTAAAACTAAAAAAATAAATTCCTGACAAAGATTAATTTTCTTGAATTTCATTTTCTTCAACTATGCAAAATTTAAATATTGTCAATTTATTTAAATAAATATATAAAACAAATAATTCAAAAAATATAATACTCACTTATATCATCAGGAATTACAAAATCCCATTGTTTTGTATCTTAAATAATAATTAATGTAAATATTTTGTAAAAAATTATTTATTGCTAAAAAATATATGTACTTACTATGTGTTTCAAATTTTTTTGATTTTACAAAAGGTAAATGTCTACTTGTATATATTGCTTCTGGATGCATTTCATTTGGATCATATTGAATAAAATTCTTGTTTGATTTATTTGCTGCATTAATTTGTTTGTTTACTTGTTTTCTTATTTCATTATCATTAGAATGATATTTTTTAAGTTGAGATTTCAATTCTTCAGCAGTTGGACGATTGTAAGGTTCAAAACTCCAGCATTTTTTCATTATTTCTTCAAGAAATTGAGGAATTTCACACTTGATTTCAGGTTTAAGCCCTTCACAAATACCCATTGCAAGATTTTCATTATGTGGAATATTATAATATGGTGGATAACTAGTTAGAACTTCTAACATAACCATCCCAAAAGAATAAATGTCAGATGCTTGAGTGTATTCTCCTCTACTTAATGTCTCAGGTGCCATGTATGGAATTACACCATAAATATTTTCTGGATTATTTTCTGTAACTGGTTTGCATAGTCCAAAATCAGTAATATAACATAGAGTTAAATTATGATTGACTATATTACCAGAATGGAAATCTTTATGCATTAAGCCCATTTCATGGATATTTGTAAGCCCAATTGCAATTTTTGATAAAATATTATATTTTTTTTTCCAAGTCAATTCCTCAAACTTTTTATTCAACAGGTTTCGAAGACTACCATATTCTGCATAATTCATAACCATCATATGTTCATTTTTTGTTGGATTTTTAGTGATACCATATATAGCAATTGCATTTTTACCTCGAAATTTAAGTTGATTTTTAATCTAAAATGTTTATTAGCATAAATAAAATATATTTAATTTATATTTAATTTATATTTGAAATATAATCTTAGTATGGTATAATAATATGAAATATTTACCTCTTGTAAGAAACCAATTTTATCTGTGAGATTACTAAGACTTTTCAAGCAAACATTTTGTCTACCATACCTATTCCAAACAACTTTTTCACCAAATCCATACCATTTTTTTTTATTTTTTTTATGAGAATAAATATATCCATCAAGCCAATTTGCTATATATACTGTGCCAAAACCCCCTTTAGCAAGGTATGTCATGTTTTCAAGTCTTTCAAATGGAATCCATTCAATAATTTCTTGATATTTATTTGCACTAAGTTGCATTTGTTGAATAAATTCATCAATTTCTCTATCTTCACTTGTCCATTTATCAAATTCATTTTGAAATCTTTTAGCATTACATCGATGGCACCAATTTATTCCAGTATTATGTTGATAACATTTCTTACATGATCCTAAACTAAAAAATATTATTGATAATTAATTAAAGAATTATTATTTGAAGTTGAATTAAATTAATTAAATTGAAACATTGATTTCAATAATTATATTAGTTTATGATAATTGATTAGAGAATTGTTCTATGATATTGAATTAGGTTAATTAAATTGAAACATTAATTTCAATAATTATGAATCTAAATACTCACTCGCTGTAATATAATTTATATTGATTAGTTTATGAGAGAATTGTTATATGATATTGAATTAAATTAATTAAATTGAAACATTGATTTCAATAATTATGAATCTAAATACTCACCGACTGTTTATATTGGTTAATTTACGATAATTAGAGAATTGTTATATGATATTGAATTAAATTAATTAAATTGAAACATTGATTTCAATAATTATGAATCTAAATACTCACTCGCTGTAATATAATTTATATTAATTAGTTTATGATAATTGATTAGAGAATTGTTATAAGATATTAAATTAAATTAATTAAATTGAAACATTGATTTCCATAATTATGAATCTAAATACTCACTCGCTGTAATATAATTTATATTAATTAGTTTATGATAATTGATTAGAGAATTGTTATAAGATATTAAATTAAATTAATTAAATTGAAACATTGATTTCCATAATTATGAATCTAAATACTCACTCGCTGTAATATAATTTATATTAATTAGTTTATGATAATTGATTAGAGAATTGTTATAAGATATTAAATTAAATTAATTAAATTGAAACATTGATTTCCATAATTATGAATCTAAATACTCACTCGCTGTAATATAATTTATATTAATTAGTTTATGATAATTGATTAGAGAATTGTTATAAGATATTAAATTAAATTAATTAAATTGAAACATTGATTTCCATAATTATGAATCTAAATACTCACTCGCTGTAATATAATTTATATTAATTAGTTTATGATAATTGATTAGAGAATTGTTATAAGATATTAAATTAAATTAATTAAATTGAAACATTGATTTCCATAATTATGAATCTAAATACTCACTCGCTGTAATATAATTTATATTAATTAGTTTATGATAATTGATTAGAGAATTGTTATAAGATATTAAATTAAATTAATTAAATTGAAACATTGATTTCCATAATTATGAATCTAAATACTCACTCGCTGTAATATAATTTATATTAATTAGTTTATGATAATTGATTAGAGAATTGTTATAAGATATTAAATTAAATTAATTAAATTGAAACATTGATTTCCATAATTATGAATCTAAATACTCACTCGCTGTAATATAATTTATATTAATTAGTTTATGATAATTGATTAGAGAATTGTTATAAGATATTAAATTAAATTAATTAAATTGAAACATTGATTTCCATAATTATGAATCTAAATACTCACTCGCTGTAATATAATTTATATTAATTAGTTTATGATAATTGATTAGAGAATTGTTATAAGATATTAAATTAAATTAATTAAATTGAAACATTGATTTCCATAATTATGAATCTAAATACTCACTCGCTGTAATATAATTTATATTAATTAGTTTATGATAATTGATTAGAGAATTGTTATAAGATATTAAATTAAATTAATTAAATTGAAACATTGATTTCCATAATTATGAATCTAAATACTCACTCGCTGTAATATAATTTATATTAATTAGTTTATGATAATTGATTAGAGAATTGTTATAAGATATTAAATTAAATTAATTAAATTGAAACATTGATTTCCATAATTATGAATCTAAATACTCACTCGCTGTAATATAATTTATATTAATTAGTTTATGATAATTGATTAGAGAATTGTTATAAGATATTAAATTAAATTAATTAAATTGAAACATTGATTTCAATAATTATGAATCTAAATACTCACTCGCTGTAATATAATTTATATTTATTAGTTTATGATAATTGATTAGAGAATTGTTATATGATATTAAATTAAATTAACTAAATTGAAACTTTGATTTCAATAATTATGAATCTAAATACTCACTCGCTGTAATATAATTTATATTGATTAGTTTATGATAATTGATTAGAAAATTGTTATATGATATTGAATTAAATTAATTAAATTGAAACATTGATTTCAATAATTATGAATCTAAATACTCACTCGCTGTAATATAGTTTATATTGATTAGTTTATGAGAGAATTGTTATATGATATTGAATTTAATTAAATTAAAACATTGATTTCAATAATTATGAATCTAAATACTCACAGACTATTTATATTGATTAGTTTATGATAATTGATTAGAGAATTGTTATATGATATTGAATTAAATTAACTAAATTGAAACATTGATTTCAATAATTATGAATCTAAATACTCACTCGCTGTAATATAATTTATTAATTTATATTGATTAGTTTATGATAATTGATTAGAAAATTGTTATATGATATTGAATTAAATTAATTAAATTATGAATCTAAATACTCACTAACTATTAGTTTACGATAATTGATTAGAGAATTGTTATATGATGTTGAATTAAATTAATTAAATTGAAACATTGATTTCAATAATTATGAATCTAAATACTCACAAACTGTAATATAATTTATATTGATAATGAATTAAATTAATTAAATTGAAACATTGATTTTAATAATTATGAATCTAAATACTCACTCGCTGTAATATAACTTATTAATTTATATTGATTAGTTTATGATAATTGATTAGAAAATTGTTATATGATATTGAATTAAATTAATTAAAATGAAACATTGATTTCAATAATTATGAATCTAAATACTCACAAACTGTAATATAATTTATATTGATAATGAATTAAATTAATTAAATTGAAACATTGATTTTAATAATTATGAATCTAAATACTCACTCGCTGTAATATAACTTATTAATTTATATTGATTAGTTTATGATAATTGATTAGAAAATTGTTATATGATATTGAATTAAATTAATTAAAATGAAACATTGATTTCAATAATTATGAATCTAAATACTCACAAACTGTAATATAATTTATATTGATAATGAATTAAATTAATTAAATTGAAACATTGATTTTAATAATTATGAATCTAAATACTCACTCGCTGTAATATAACTTATTAATTTATATTGATTAGTTTATGATAATTGATTAGAAAATTGTTATATGATATTGAATTAAATTAATTAAAATGAAACATTGATTTCAATAATTATGAATCTAAATACTCACAAACTGTAATATAATTTATATTGATAATGAATTAAATTAATTAAATTGAAACATTGATTTTAATAATTATGAATCTAAATACTCACTCGCTGTAATATAACTTATTAATTTATATTGATTAGTTTATGATAATTGATTAGAAAATTGTTATATGATATTGAATTAAATTAATTAAAATGAAACATTGATTTCAATAATTATGAATCTAAATACTCACAAACTGTAATATAATTTATATTGATAATGAATTAAATTAATTAAATTGAAACATTGATTTTAATAATTATGAATCTAAATACTCACTCGCTGTAATATAACTTATTAATTTATATTGATTAGTTTATGATAATTGATTAGAAAATTGTTATATGATATTGAATTAAATTAATTAAAATGAAACATTGATTTCAATAATTATGAATCTAAATACTCACAAACTGTAATATAATTTATATTGATAATGAATTAAATTAATTAAATTGAAACATTGATTTTAATAATTATGAATCTAAATACTCACTCGCTGTAATATAACTTATTAATTTATATTGATTAGTTTATGATAATTGATTAGAAAATTGTTATATGATATTGAATTAAATTAATTAAAATGAAACATTGATTTCAATAATTATGAATCTAAATACTCACAAACTGTAATATAATTTATATTGATAATGAATTAAATTAATTAAATTGAAACATTGATTTTAATAATTATGAATCTAAATACTCACTCGCTGTAATATAACTTATTAATTTATATTGATTAGTTTATGATAATTGATTAGAAAATTGTTATATGATATTGAATTAAATTAATTAAAATGAAACATTGATTTCAATAATTATGAATCTAAATACTCACAAACTGTAATATAATTTATATTGATAATGAATTAAATTAATTAAATTGAAACATTGATTTTAATAATTATGAATCTAAATACTCACTCGCTGTAATATAACTTATTAATTTATATTGATTAGTTTATGATAATTGATTAGAAAATTGTTATATGATATTGAATTAAATTAATTAAAATGAAACATTGATTTCAATAATTATGAATCTAAATACTCACAAACTGTAATATAATTTATATTGATAATGAATTAAATTAATTAAATTGAAACATTGATTTTAATAATTATGAATCTAAATACTCACTCGCTGTAATATAACTTATTAATTTATATTGATTAGTTTATGATAATTGATTAGAAAATTGTTATATGATATTGAATTAAATTAATTAAAATGAAACATTGATTTCAATAATTATGAATCTAAATACTCACAAACTGTAATATAATTTATATTGATAATGAATTAAATTAATTAAATTGAAACATTGATTTTAATAATTATGAATCTAAATACTCACTCGCTGTAATATAACTTATTAATTTATATTGATTAGTTTATGATAATTGATTAGAAAATTGTTATATGATATTGAATTAAATTAATTAAAATGAAACATTGATTTCAATAATTATGAATCTAAATACTCACAAACTGTAATATAATTTATATTGATAATGAATTAAATTAATTAAATTGAAACATTGATTTTAATAATTATGAATCTAAATACTCACTCGCTGTAATATAACTTATTAATTTATATTGATTAGTTTATGATAATTGATTAGAAAATTGTTATATGATATTGAATTAAATTAATTAAAATGAAACATTGATTTCAATAATTATGAATCTAAATACTCACAAACTGTAATATAATTTATATTGATAATGAATTAAATTAATTAAATTGAAACATTGATTTTAATAATTATGAATCTAAATACTCACTCGCTGTAATATAACTTATTAATTTATATTGATTAGTTTATGATAATTGATTAGAAAATTGTTATATGATATTGAATTAAATTAATTAAAATGAAACATTGATTTCAATAATTATGAATCTAAATACTCACAAACTGTAATATAATTTATATTGATAATGAATTAAATTAATTAAATTGAAACATTGATTTTAATAATTATGAATCTAAATACTCACTCGCTGTAATATAACTTATTAATTTATATTGATTAGTTTATGATAATTGATTAGAAAATTGTTATATGATATTGAATTAAATTAATTAAAATGAAACATTGATTTCAATAATTATGAATCTAAATACTCACAAACTGTAATATAATTTATATTGATAATGAATTAAATTAATTAAATTGAAACATTGATTTTAATAATTATGAATCTAAATACTCACTCGCTGTAATATAACTTATTAATTTATATTGATTAGTTTATGATAATTGATTAGAAAATTGTTATATGATATTGAATTAAATTAATTAAAATGAAACATTGATTTCAATAATTATGAATCTAAATACTCACAAACTGTAATATAATTTATATTGATAATGAATTAAATTAATTAAATTGAAACATTGATTTTAATAATTATGAATCTAAATACTCACTCGCTGTAATATAACTTATTAATTTATATTGATTAGTTTATGATAATTGATTAGAAAATTGTTATATGATATTGAATTAAATTAATTAAAATGAAACATTGATTTCAATAATTATGAATCTAAATACTCACAAACTGTAATATAATTTATATTGATAATGAATTAAATTAATTAAATTGAAACATTGATTTTAATAATTATGAATCTAAATACTCACTCGCTGTAATATAACTTATTAATTTATATTGATTAGTTTATGATAATTGATTAGAAAATTGTTATATGATATTGAATTAAATTAATTAAAATGAAACATTGATTTCAATAATTATGAATCTAAATACTCACAAACTGTAATATAATTTATATTGATAATGAATTAAATTAATTAAATTGAAACATTGATTTTAATAATTATGAATCTAAATACTCACTCGCTGTAATATAACTTATTAATTTATATTGATTAGTTTATGATAATTGATTAGAAAATTGTTATATGATATTGAATTAAATTAATTAAAATGAAACATTGATTTCAATAATTATGAATCTAAATACTCACAAACTGTAATATAATTTATATTGATAATGAATTAAATTAATTAAATTGAAACATTGATTTTAATAATTATGAATCTAAATACTCACTCGCTGTAATATAACTTATTAATTTATATTGATTAGTTTATGATAATTGATTAGAAAATTGTTATATGATATTGAATTAAATTAATTAAAATGAAACATTGATTTCAATAATTATGAATCTAAATACTCACTTGCTGTAATATAATTTATATTGATTAGTTTATGATAATTGATTAGAGAATTGTTATATGATATTGAATTAAATTAATTAAATTATGAATCTAAATACTCACGGACTATTTAAATTGATTAGTTTATGATAATTGATTAGAGAAATTGTTATATGATATTGAATTAAATTAATTAAATTGAAACATTGATTTCAATAATTATGAATCTAAATACTCACTCGCTGTAATATAATTTATATTGATTAGTTTATGAGAGAATTGTTATATGATATTGAATTTAATTAAATTAAAACATTGATTTCAATAATTATGAATCTAAATACTCACTCGCTGTGATATAATTTATATTGATTAGTTTATGATAATTGATTAGAAAATTGTTATATGATATTGAATTAAATTAATTAAATTAATTAAATTGAAACATTGATTTCATTATGGATCTACTCACAGACTATTTATATTGATTAGTTTATAATAATTGATTAGAGAATTGTTATATGATATTGAATTAAATTAATTTAATTAAGAATCTAAATACTCACTAACTATTAGTTTATGATAATTGATTAGAGAATTGTAATATGATATTGAATTAAATTAATTAAATTGAAACATTGATTTCAATAATTATGAATCTAAATACTCACTCGCTGTAATATAATTTATATTGATTAGTTTATGATAATTGATTAGAGAATTGTTATATGATATTGAATTAAATTAATTAAATTGAAACATTGATTTCAATAATTATGAATCTAAATACTCACTCGCTGTAATATAATTTATATTGATTAGTTTATGATAATTGATTAGAGAATTGTTATATGATATTGAATTAAATTAATTAAATTAATTAAATTGAAACATTGATTTCAATAATAATGAATCTAAATACTCACTCGCTGTATATAATTTATATTGATTAGTTTATGATAATTGATTAGAGAATTGTTATATGATATTGAATTAAATTAATTAAATTGAAACATTGATTTCAATAATTATGAATCTAAATACTCACCCACTATTTATATTGATTAGAGAATTGTTATATGATATTGAATTAAATTAATTAAATTGAAACATTGATTTCAATAATTATGAATCTAAATACTCACTCGCTGTAATATAATTTATATTGATTAGTTCATGATAATTAATTGGAGAATTGTTATATGATATTGAATTAAATTAATTAAAATTGAAACATTGATTTCAATAATTATGAATCTAAATACTCACTCGCTGTAATATAATTTATATTGATTAGTTTATGATAATTGATTAGAGAATTGTAATATGATATTGAATTAAATTATTTAAATTGAAACATTGATTTCAATAATTATGAATCTAAACACTCACTTGCTGTAATATAATTTATATTGATTAGTTTATGATAATTGATTAGAAAATTGTTATAAGATATTGAATTAAATTAATTAAATTATGAATCTAAATACTCACGGACTATTTCAATTGATTAGTTTATAATAATTGATTAGAGAATTGTTATATGATATTGAATTAAATTAATTAAATTGAAACATTGATTTCAATAATTATGAATCTAAATACTCACAGACTATTTATATTAATTAGTTTATGATAATTGATTAGAGAATTGTTTTATGATATTGAATTAAATTAATTAAATTGAAACATTGATTTCAATAATAGATACTCACAGACTATTTATATTGATTAGTTTATGATAATTGATTAGAGAATTGTAATATGATATTGAATTAAATTAATTAAATTGAAACATTGATTTAAATAATTATGAATCTAAATACTCACTCGCTGTAATATAATTTATATTGATTAGTTTATGATAATTGATTAGAGAATTGTTATATGATATTGAATTAAATTAATTAAATTGAAACATTGATTTCAATAATTATGAATCTAAATACTCACTTGCTGTAATATAATTTATATTGATTAGTTTATGATAATTGATTAGAGAATTGTTATATGATTGAATTAAATTAATTAAATTGAAACATTGATTTCAATAATTATGAATCTAAATACTCACTCTCTGTAATATAATTTATATTGATTAGTTTATGATAATTAATTAGAGAATTATTATATGATATTGAATTAAATTAATTAAATTGAAACATTGATTTCAATAATTATGAATCTAATTACTCACTCGCTGTAATATAATTTATATTGATTAGTTTATGATAATTGATTAGAGAATTGTTATATGATATTGAATTAAATTAATCTAAATACTCACTAACTATTAGTTTATGATAATTGGTTAGAGAATTGTTATATAATTGAAACATTGATTTCAATAATTATGAATCTAAATACTCACTCGCTGTAATATAATTTATATTGATTAATTGATTAGAGAATTGTTATATGATATTAAATTAAATTAATTAAATTGAAACATTGATTTCAATAATTATGAATCTAAATACTCACAAACTGTAATATAATTTATATTGATATTGAATTAAATTAATTAAATTGAAACATTGATTTCTTTTTTTTTTTTAAAAAAGTGACCGATACGGTCTTTGAAACATTGATTTCAATAATTATGAATCTAAATACTCACATACTATTTATATTGATTAGTTTATTAGTTTATGATAATTGATTAGAGAATTGTTATATGATATTGAATTAAATTAATTAAATTGAAACATTGATTTCAATAATTATGAATCTAAATACTCACTCGCTGTAATATAATTTATATTGATTAGTTTATGATAATTGATTAGAGAATTGTTATATGATATTGAATTAAATTAATCAAATTGAAACATTGATTTCAATAATTATGAATCTAAATACTCACTAACTATTAGTTTATGATAATTGATTAGAGAATTGTTATATGATATTGAATTAAATTGAAACATTGATTTCAATAATTATGAATCTAAATACTCACTAACTATTAGTTTATGATAATTGATTAGAGAATTGTTATATGATATTGAATTAAATTGAAACATTGATTTCAATAATTATGAATCAAAATACTTACAAACTGTAATATAATTTATATTGTATTGATTAGTTTATAATTTTTAGGAATATAATTTTATATATCCAAATTATTATTATAACAATATGCCTACTCTTCCGATTCTTCCATTTCTTCTGTTTCTCCAGTATCTTTTATTTCTTCAGTTTTTCTCTAAAAACAAAAATATTGCCAACAATCACATTATCAATAAATTTAGTTTTGCATGCATTCGTACAACAATAATTGAGAATACAAGGCTTGATTGTATGACCCAAATCCGGATATCTTTTTTTGAAAAATAAAAAGCAATGCTACATAAACAAATTCTTTTCTTAAAAAATTTGCCAAATAAAGTATTATGCACCATTTATTTTATATATACATTTATATTCTATTTATATTCTACTAAAAATAATATTTTATTTATTTTATTTATATATATTGACATATTTGATATAAATCTCAAAATATAAATTTAAAACTATTAAGTATATTTGATATTTAAAATAAAAGTAATATTAAATTCTACTAAAAATAATATTTTATTATGTATATATAAATTTAAAATTAAATACAAATTCGAAACAAAAAAAAATATAAATAGAAATGGAATAAGAATAGAAAAGAGTAAAAATAAAAGTAAAAATAAAAGTAAAATAAAAATAAAAATAAAAATATGAGTAAAAATGGAAGGAAGAACAATGTCACTTAAATAAGAAAACATGGTTATCATAACAGTCTAAAATTATTTAATTTTTTACAAACACAGTCACTTCTTAAAGAATTAACCTGTAAAAAAATTCTTACTAAAAAAAATTATCATAATCATTGATATTTTATATTCTCTTCATAGATAATGATAGTCTTATTCACTTCAACGCCACACCATAATTTTCAAAACTAAGACACATTATCAGATGATCTAATTTTTAACTCTTAACAGGATGAAAAGGTTGTTTATATTAATATTGCCAAATTTTGAAAAAAAATACATTTGCACGAATGCCTAATATAAATTGTTTACATTTATTTCCAAAGTCACATATCACACCTGTCTAGTTTTTTCTCAAATATTTGCACCTTTCCATGTGTATGTTTTTTTCAAATTTACAAAGCCAATTTTAGTCATATGTTGAGATCTTATGATCATTTTTATTTTAGCACAAAATAAAAATAATAACGATAGGAGTATCGTTTTGGGAATAATTAGCCGTATTTGTGCTAGTGTTCCAAGTTGAAGTCAGCCAGAATGGGCTAATTAAAATTACCATATATAGTGATTTTTATTTATAGATATGCACAAAATCTGAGGATATAATTGGATAGACGGACAAAAAAAAATAAATAAAAAAATGAATTCAAAAATTACAAATTATTTTATTAAATTAATATAATAAATAATAAATAGTTTGGAGATTTTTTAATGAAAATCGGAAATGATTTTCATGTTCTAGAAAAAAAAAGGAAATGATCGATCTTTGCATTTTTGAAAAAATGAATTTGATTTTTCAAATAATAATAAAAAATAATTATTTTTTTTTTATTTTTGTACGTTTAGAAATTTTTTTTGATAAAAGGATCCATAATCATAGTGTCAAGTTGCTGCATCAAGCCTAAAAGTTATGAGATGCACTTTGCGGATGATCACATATTTATTTTCTAAAAAAAGCTTCGATCAATTATTTCGTTATTTAATTAATATTTTCGAAAAAATCAATTTAGTATTAGTATTGGATAATAAAATAAAAAAACAATTATTTTGTTTCTTTGATGATCACTCTATAAAATTTTTAAAATAAATTTTTTTTATTTATAAGCAGCACATATTTTACTTAATATTATTATAATTCCAAATAATATAATTACATTGTCCTTAATAAATTTTTATTGAGAAATCAAACAAAAATTAATTTCTTATTTTACTGGTTTTCCTTTTTTTTCAATATTTCAACTTAAATTGCTATTCATGTTATTATAAATACATACAAATACTTATTAAAATTTAATGTCTATTGTCAAGAAAATACAAGAATAAATAAAATTAATTTCGGGATTAACAAAAAAATATATATATATATATTTTTAATTGATGATTATTATAAAAATGTAATGTGCAAATTAATAATTCTACGATAATTAAATAATTTTTTCAATTAAATAAAAAATAATAAATCAAATAATAACATTGTTTTATTAGATATTAAATAAATAATATAATTTGATAAATTTTATTTTTAATAATTACACATTTTTATTTCAAAAATAAATGCCAAATTTATTAAATAGTATTATATAATCATGTGCATGTCATCATGTCATCTATTTTATTTATTTAGTGGCTAAATTTTATAGAATAATAGAATAATTAATATGATTTATATATTTTTTTATTTATAAGCAGCACATTTGTTTATTTTATTTAATATTTTATTTTTTTATTATACTATTGTATTTTCTTGATTTTTATGATCATATGTACATTTTTATTTACATGAACAAATTATTATAAAGAAAATTGGATTTATTGCTTTATTTTTTTTAATTATTTATTACTTAAGTGCAAAATTAAATTTTGTATATAATATTATAATGTATTCTTATTCCAACATGAGCAAATATAATAAATAAAAACCTTTTGTTTGAAAAATCATCAGATTGTCATTTACATATTTATTGTAATGAATAATATAATTACATTGTCCCTAATAAATTTTNATATTAAATAAATAATATAATTTGATAAATTTTATTTTTAATAATTACACATTTTTATTTCAAAAATAAATGCCAAATTTATTAAATAGTATTATATAATCATGTGCATGTCATCATGTCATCTATTTTATTTATTTAGTGGCTAAATTTTATAGAATAATAGAATAATTAATATGATTTATATATTTTTTTATTTATAAGCAGCACATTTGTTTATTTTATTTAATATTTTATTTTTTTATTATACTATTGTATTTTCTTGATTTTTATGATCATATGTACATTTTTATTTACATGAACAAATTATTATAAAGAAAATTGGATTTATTGCTTTATTTTTTTTAATTATTTATTACTTAAGTGCAAAATTAAATTTTGTATATAATATTATAATGTATTCTTATTCCAACATGAGCAAATATAATAAATAAAAACCTTTTGTTTGAAAAATCATCAGATTGTCATTTACATATTTATTGTAATGAATAATATAATTACATTGTCCCTAATAAATTTTGCTTTTTTTTTGATATTACAACTTAAATTGCTATTCAGTGCTGATTGAATTATTATAATTTAATGTCTATGTCTATTGTATTTTATGTATTATTTATTTGTCAAGAAAATACAGGAATAATATTTTATATAAAAATTATTAGATTATTTATTATCATAAAAAATCTGTGAACAAAATTTTGTTCATCTAAGAAACAAATTAATTAATTTCAGGATTGAGATTAAATGCATAATTTTTTTTTATTATTAATTTTTTTAATTGATGAATTTGAAAAAACCAATTTATTAAACAATAATCAATTATTGTATTGTCTTAAAATTACTTGATAACAATTTAATTTTTCAATTTTAATTATTTTAAAGCAATAAAAAATAAATTTAAAAATGGATGTATTATTAGATAAAAATTGAAATATAACTTACCTACACACAAAATTTTGTTCATTATACAAAAATGTAATGTGCAAATTAATAATTCTGCAATTATTAAAATCAAGGCTTGAAAAATAATTCCAGAACATCTGAATAAATAATATTACATAAAACATCTTATTTATAATTAATATGTCATGAATAAATATGAACAAATTTTATTTATTCTTATTATTATGATTAATAAATTTGAAAATACTTCGTTATATCAGATTATTTATTTTAATCAATTTGAAATGATTTCATTTCAATTTTTATTATTTGAAAAATGCTTAGTAATAAAAATAAATATAAAAATGGATATACTATTAGATAACCTAACATAAAATAATTAAAAACATCTGAATAAATAATATTACATAAAANTAAATGCATAATTTTTTTTTATTATTAATTTTTTTAATTGATGAATTTGAAAAAACCAATTTATTAAACAATAATCAATTATTGTATTGTCTTAAAATTACTTGATAACAATTTAATTTTTCAATTTTAATTATTTTAAAGCAATAAAAAATAAATTTAAAAATGGATGTATTATTAGATAACCATAACTTTTCTAGACATAAAAATTGAAATATAACTTACCTACACACAAAATTTTGTTCATTATACAAAAATGTAATGTGCAAATTAATAATTCTGCAATTATTAAAATCAAGGCTTGAAAAATAATTCCAGAACATCTGAATAAATAATATTACATAAAACATCTTATTTATAATTAATATGTCATGAATAAATATGAACAAATTTTATTTATTCTTATTATTATGATTAATAAATTTGAAAATACTTCGTTATATCAGATTATTTATTTTAATCAATTTGAAATGATTTCATTTCAATTTTTATTATTTGAAAAATGCTTAGTAATAAAAATAAATATAAAAATGGATATACTATTAGATAACCTAACATAAAATAATTAAAAACATCTGAATAAATAATATTACATAAAACATCTTATTTATAATTAATATGTCATGAATAAATATGAACAAATTTTATTTATTCTTATTATTATGATTAATAAATTTGAAAATACTTCGTTATATCAGATTATTTATTTTAATCAATTTGAAATGATTTCATTTCAATTTTTATTATTTGAAAAATGCTTAGTAATAAAAATAAATATAAAAATGGATATACTATTAGATAACCTAACATAAAATAATTAAAAACATCTGAATAAATAATATTACATAAAACATCTTATTTGTGATTGATTAAATAATGTTTTAAATAAATTGATGAATTTGAAAAATGTCAACTACTTTTGAAATTTTAGCATATATAAGTTCACAAAAGGAAATATTTGCATCTGGCATAGTTAATGGAATTGCTTTATACAAATACTTAATAATAAAACATCAATAAATAAATGGAAAAATATACAATATTAATTTAAAATTCAAACTTCCCCAACCTTGAACTCTTGTTTAAATTAAAATTAAATTATAAAATTGATATTAATTAATTCGATTTTTTTTTTTGCATTAACGAATTTATATATAATATAGAATTTAATGAATTTACATAATTTTTTATTCTTTCCACATATCGACTTTATTACTTCCAATCTTTATTAATGAGTTAAAATTATAAATAAGCAAACTGAAGAATGAAAACAAAATTTTATAATCCTTTTCTTAAATATAACTGTAAAATGACAATAATATTTCGATAAAATTTTTAAAAGCATAAACTAAATGTAAAATAACATTATTTAAAAAATAAGATCTATCGTTCAAAAATAATAATAAAAATAGTGCACATAGATGAATTTAATTAAAATAATTTATAATTGAAAAAAAATAAAAATACTAAATAATGTTTTAATAAAAGAAACAGAACAAATATTATAAGAAATAAATTTTGTGAGCTCAAATTTGAAGTACCAGCAACCCCATATTCTTGATATTCTTGATAAACTAAAGTATAAATAAAATAAACTAAAAATTAAATAAATAAATTTATAAAAATATAGAATGTAAGAATCATTTGAGTCATCAACATTATTGAAAGATAGTTGCTCATATTCGATAATTGATAATTATGCAATAAGTGTTTTTAAATAGATATTAATTATTATTAATCATATTAAATAAAATAAATTGTTCACTTTTATATGCTATGCTAAATATAAATGTATAACATTATACCAATATGGATTAAATTGGAGATTTTTATTGAAATTAATAATTTGAGCGATTTTACCTTCTTGTTCTTCTATAAAGATGGTGAAAAATCAATAAATTAATAAAATATAAAATAAAATAAATAAAAAAAAATAAAATTTAAAAATATATTCTTCCGTAGCATTTCTAGGTTGAGCTGAAATGTTAAATGACATACTTTACTAGTTTGGATTTTTTGGTCACTTTGGGGAAAATTTTGATTTTGAACCGTTAGATTGAATAAGTTCTTGTTTAACCAACTCATTATATAATAACCGGATTAATGAATAAATTGTTCTTGTATCAGGTCGATTATCAGGATTAACCTCAACATTGTTTCATATTCATATGGAATATATTTGTAGGGAGTTTCACCTTCCCATATTATAATACACATCTGATTTTTGTATAATCTTTTTTACATAAAAGTTCAGGTGTAATTTACCAACTGGTCATCTCAATTCTAAATCACTAATATACCATTCAATATTTCGTAAATATAAAATATTTCCGAGTGTAAATCTCCGTTATATTTTTTTTATGAATTCTATATTTTTGTAATAATGTATGTGACAATTATCATTTAAGAAATATTTTAAATCATTATGATAATAATTTAAAACTAACATATAATCTTGGGTGATTGAATCTTTGGTCAGTTCGTAGAATTTAACAAGAAATGCAGAAATATTTTCAAGTGTGAAACTTAATGTCACCTAATTAATATTTCTGAAATACTAAACGGAAAATAATAAATTTAATAATAATTTAACTTCTTCAAACAATTCACATTATTATTTGAGTTATTCAAGCTTCCAATATCTGTCTTTCAGAATCCCTTTTATAAAAGTACCTATTTTACCAGATTGCTAAATAAATCCCTCTTTTGTCAGATATTCGACATTCTCAAATTGATCATATTCAAGGTGCTATAGTTTTTTGCTGACATTCTTGAATTAATTTATCGATTTCATTATTTCCAGATGTCCAATTTCCAAAATTATTTTCTATATATTTACGAATACAAGATTCACAGTATTGGGTTACTTAACGCCAATTCTAACTTTATCGAATTCTATCTTTGATTTATTAAGTAAAAAATTCTTTTCATTTTCTGTAAGTGATGAATCATTTTCAATAATATTTTTCGATATTCTTTTCGCTCAGTAATTGTTTTATGAATATTGGTGCCTAGAAAATAATACGATTTATTTAAATAATTTTTAATTTTTCATTCAATTTAATTTCTTGAGTAACTATTTCTTATTTTATTTAAGATTGATATAATTTAATGAATGAATAAATTATATAATATGTTGGTTAAAAAATTATTTTAAATAAAAATAAAATATAAAATTAACGTGGGTTAAGTTAATTTAATTATTTTTTAGTAATTGGAATATATGCGCGCAAAAAATTTATGAGTATTAAATTAAATTCAACGTTAACCGCATACATTTTGTAGGGGCGCAGAAGAGGCGAAATTTAGAGTGTACACGAGTAAATTATAATATTTTGGTAGCAGGTTAATAGTAAAAGATTAAAACTTTATTCTCTATTATATAGCTGAAAATATTTGTGGAATAAAGTAAAATAATTTTCAAAGAATTGTCGTATGACTTTGTGGATTGGGTATTTTTGTTGCTTCTGCTGCTACCGATATCGTCAAAAATAAACACAAAAATAATTTTCTATAAATAATTTCTAGATAATTGTCACATGAAAAAAATTTAGAAAAAAATTTTGCTTACGTCTGTTTGCATACGCTAACTTTTTCATTACCATTTTCTCTGCCGCAACATTGTAATCATGAGTATAAAAAAACAGAAATGAACACAAGTCTCGTGTGTGATACAGTAACTTGTATAAATTGATTGGCGTAATTCATTTTCCAAATGAACAAACATGTCTCAAGAAAATAATCATGATTCTATGAGAGAATGGGAGACATGGATGCACAATTTAATTATTGAAGAAAATATCCCATTTTATCAATATTCCGACTTTGTGAATGTTGACGTAATTGGTGAAAATGTTTACAAAGCCACTTTTAGAATTTCACAAAAAACTGTTGCCCTCAAGCGCATTTCTTTAAATGATACATTCACATTGGACAATTTAATAAATGATGTGGGTTAAATTAAATTATTTATTCGATTTTTTGAATTTATTACTAAGATTTTTATTATTTTATACGATAAAAAAGATTAAAAGACATCGTAAATTGGGAATTCATGATAACATTCTTAAATTCTATGGCATTTCTAAACAAGGTAAGATGAAAATATTTAATTTTTTTACGAAAGATTATGAGCTGACGATTAATTTTTTTTATAAATTTACTTTATTTTTATAGAAAATACAAATGATTATATGATTATCCTTGAATATACAAATAATGGTTATCTTCGTCAATATTTAAAAACGAATTTCCAAAAATTGGATTGGAATGCAAAATTAAATCTTGCTAAACGGATTTCAAATGTTTTGATGTATTTACATTCTAATGATATTATTCATGGAAGATTGGTAATTACTTTCTTATTTTAAAAATAAATTTCACGAATGAATTATTTCTAATTTAATTATTATTTTAATTATTTTATTAATTAGAATTCTGAAAATATTCTTATTCATGATGAGAACATTAAACTAAATATTTTTGGATTAACAAAAATCATGCCTGAATCTTTGAGGTTCCTTACAAATACCATTGGTCCAATTCAATATATAGACCCTCAATATTTGGAAAATTTCAACACAATTTGTAAAAATAAGAATTCTGACATTTACAGTTTGGGAATTATACTATGGGAAATTTCTAGCGGCAATCCTCCTTTTGAAATGGAACCAACCGTTGATTTATTAGATAACATTGTGAAAGGAAAAAGAGAAATGATTATACTTGGAACACCTTCTAAATACAAGGAATTATACACTGGTACAAATTTTTTAACAATTTATTAAAACCGTTTATATTAATTTAAATTATTTATGTAATTTGATCTATTTTATAGATTGCTGGAACCACAATAGAAATTCTCGACCAGACATTTCTCAAGTAGTTAAACATCTTTCTGAAATAATTACCTCTGAAACTTCTAAATCATCATCTCACAATGTCGAAGATGAAATCATTTCCGTAAAACTAGAAACTCAATCACGACCTCACAATGTCACAGATGAAATTATTTCTCCTAAATTTGGGAAAACAAAAAAGTAAATTGTATTATTTACATTTGATATTTTTATATATTTATTAAATCAAAAATTTTCGTTTTTAAGACAAAAGGATGAACTAAAAATGAGCGAGAAAGCTCTTTCAGTTCTTCCAACTCAAGAGGAACGAATTGAACTTCTGAAAGAACATGCACTAGAAGAGCCTTTGGAAGTTTATAAGAATCGTAAGTTTAGTGACGCCGCCAAATTCTTACGCTCGCTTGGAAAATTCAAAGAGGCTTCCGTAATGCTAAGCGATAATCTTGACAAAGAATTAAAAGAGCCTCCCGTCACGCTCCTCAAAAATCTTGATAAAGAATTCAAAGAGGCTCCCGTCATGTTAAACGACAATCTTGATAAAGAAGAGAACATGATTGATTCATTAGGCTACCTTTTACATCCTTGCGTAGTAAATATACTAGTAGATACGATGAACAACGAAAGTAACCAAAAAGAGTTAGATAAATTAATTAACGATGCAATTAATATCGTCACGAAAGTCAAATCACAACCTTTAAAGAAATCTGAGAAGTGGTATAGACTTACGGAAGAGTTTCAGTTATATAAAGCTTATTTAAAGAGTGACCTAAATAGAGTTCGCGAATGCATACAATTTTTTGAGGGGCATAATGATACTGTTGTCGAGTTTCGGGCGTTAAACATATGGTTGAAAATTCCACCACAATCAAGTAATACTGAGTATTGGCATGAACGATTACAACATCTAATGAGGCTCTGCGAATTAGCCTATGATTTTATAGACTCACGTAAAAATGTTCACAACAAAAAGAAAATCAACAAAAATTTCGAAGAATTTTTTTTCGTTGAAGAAGTACAAGATCGCCCAGATAAACGGAAAATTTCAATTTCTTTCGATAATCCACTTATTCGTCATATAAATGAAATGCATGACAAAAACGTAATAGAGGATTTAGAAGATTGGAAGGTTTATAACGCGTATATTGTGCACAAGGCAATCTCGAAGTTTCTTGCTTCATATATATATGATCTTATATCTAAGGCTGACCAAGAGGGTAGAAATATTTCAGACATAGCTTCTGAAATTTGCAACGAGAATGTGAAATGTAAAAGGCAGCATACTTGCCGGAAGCATCATGTAATTCCCACACCATCAATTATTCACAAACGTATTACGCTTGCATGTCTTCAGTACACTGTAATACGACAATTAGATACAATATACCGTCTTCGCTTACTTATCGAGGAAAAAAGTGAATTGGTTTCATCTATACAAAGGTTTTGGGCTGAAAGACTGGTAGATTGTCATTTCCGCTATCAATCCCCGCAATCAAGTTGTCCAGAAATTACTCATGCAACAATCATTAAACTTCCTAGACACACATATAATGGATTTGTAGAACTCTCTTATAAAGTTTGGTTAGATAAAGAATTTGATCCCTGTAACTTTGCAAAAATGTTAAAATGCATATTCGTGTTACTACAGTTGCGGTGCAGATGGGGCATTAATAAGTTTAACTGGGAAACATCACATCATAGTTATAATTTTATGCCTGGTTTTGTATACACTGGCAGATATTACGAATCAGTCGCAAGGCGACTTGCTTTGTTCGTAGAGTCTCTCCGCGATAACTTAGTGATTAAAGCAATAAATCAATCAAAGAATTTCATTAATTATGCCATAGAAAATTCTGACCAAGTTAAAATAGTTACGTCTGAAGCTTTTGGTGACCTTATATCTCTCATGGAGTTCACAATGTTTTTGATTTTAGTTGCTCGTCCTGGACATTGCGATTTTTTCCTTCCCCGAAGTTATTTAGTTAACTATTATGATTCATTCAACTTGAACCCATCCCTTATATGTCTAGAAGATAGAAATAAATACAATAGAATGGACTATATCAATGAAATCACAGAATTATCCCTTCAAGCTAAAAAACTTCTCAAAGCAATGATTGATAGGGATGTGTATTGCACGACAATTATCCTTCGATTGATACGACTTCTGACCCTTATTTTTCTGAACGAATCCACTTTAGCATCAGATGTATTAAATTATTTTAAAAGCTTGAGCAACGAACTTTACATCGAGAAGTATAATAAATATCTGTTAGAAAATTTTCGAAATAATTTTGTAAACATTCTGAATGATGACCTTAAAGAGAATAACTTAGATTCACTAGTTATAGTTTTTTACAACTGGGGAGGAATCTCTAAATTTTCTTCTTGGGAAAAGTCCGGGATCACAAAGATTTCATATCACAGTATTGAAGAATTTCGTTCTTCCCTTCAAAAAATCATACCTTCAGCCGTAACAGAAATAATAGAATCCGATACCCCAAACTATCGTTCATTCCAACCATCTGACAGCAGTGAACAAAGTTTTACTCCAATTCCCGTTGATAATGATGAACAGATTGAATCCCAAGAGACAGCCATAGCCTGGTTCCGTGAGATTTGCGATTCTTCCCAGGCCCAAAAAGCAGCACTAAAAATCCAAACCTGGTTCCATCGAATTCAAAATCGAGAGAAGTCTCGTCAGTCACATTATGATCCGATCCTAGATAAAATCTACAAAGAAGTAAGATTATTCTGCCAAAACGCAATGAACGAAACAGTGCGCCTGTATAACGTATACTTAATGGGCCTAACAGTAGATATCATTGTGGAACTTATTAAATTGCAAGACAGAATGGATAAAAACAAGAATAAATTGAAAAAAATAATTAGCTGTTCTTCCGACAACGACGAACAGAAGATCGAATCTTGTTTGGAGCTTGAAGATGAACTAAAGTAATTTATTTTATTTGGCATTCCTATCGTGACTTCTTTTTCATCATCTGAGCTCATTTGAATTTTTTTTTTAAGGTTCGTCCATAATGAAAATGTGAAGTTATCCTTAGAATTATTATCAACAACTGAGAACTCGGAGAAACATAAGGAAGCAAATATTGAATGGTTAGAAAACGAATTAGGACAAGCGAAGGACAATATTGATTTTGTTTTGGAATGGATAGAAAAATGTAATGAATTATGAGAGAGGTTAATTAGATTTTGGTTTTCTAATACAGAAATTTTTTTATTGATATACAGGGGACGACATTTACATAAAATAATATAGGCTACCGTAAATATTATAAATTGAGGTTTCTCAGTTTTGGTGTGGTGAAAAATAAAATTTTATTTTATTTGTATCTACTGAATAAACATAACATAAAACTTTATATCTTATTTGCTTATAACAAACTTATCAATTTAGTAAGTTTTCTTTGTAAACATATTAACACAGTATTTTCGAATTATAAACATTGTTGAATTCCAACATTGAATCCAAAATTATAGAATTTAATTATGGAATTCGAGATATTTTCGCTTATAAAATTTAATTTAAGATCCTATTTATATTTGCTTGACAAAACTATATTGGCATAATTTCGGAAATTTGTTTAATCTTTTCTAAACTTCTAAATATTATGAATGTCTAAACCTTGTTTACTTATAACAACATAAAACATTTGCCATGTTCCAGTAGTAATTACACAGAGCTGAATAAGAACGAAGTGTCGACATCATCACCTGTAGAGATTTATTTGAAGAATACTTCAAAATGAATCTCGATCGTTTGTAGATTGAAGAGTGGACGCAAAGTGGAAGAGGTTAACATAAATATAAATATGCACGAAAGTTGATAAATGGATTTTATTTAAACGGGAATAATTAAATTAATATTATGTAATGCAAAAGTAATAATTTACGTAAATATTATATTATTAATCATGATATAAATAATATTGCAAATGATGTACATATTTGATAAAATCTTAGTACGATTATATAATCTGTAAATATTTAATAATGAAAATGAATAATAATGATGTAATAAGTATAAGTACTATACCAAAAAAATCACATGCGAGTCACTTTTTATTAAATTTAATCAAAAAAAATGTTGTAATAAGTTCGTCACTGAAAATCTACATGTCATGTAAGCCCCGCAGAAACAGTAAATTTGATATTAAAAAAACACGATATATATTTTTTTTTATTTCCCACCATCACCGATATTATCGATATTATTTGGGGATATTTAATGGATTGTTCTTTTAAATGTTAACCCAGTTTATCCTATCCTTATTTTATTAAAAATTTCATTATTTATTTATCAAATAATTATTTAATTAAATTTTTTTACTAGACTATATCGGTTTATTCTCGTTTCATAAACTTTGTGGTACATAAAATATTTAAAATACATAAAATAAACCAATTTTATTTTATTTTATTTTTTTTTCGTTTGCTCTTATTCATTAAATAATAAAAGATGACTACAAAATTTTATGATCGTTTATCAAATGATCTCACTCAGCTTCTTGAAAACCCTATTGATTATAATGTCACAATTGAAGTTGGTGAAGCACCAAACAACCAAATTTTTGAAGTTCATTCTTACATTTTACAATCTCGTTGTCCTTATTTTAAAACGAAATTTAATGAATCTCGGTTCAACAAAAATCATGTCAAAGAGTTAAAAATTCCTAATATTTCTACTAAAGTATTTAATGTTATTATCAAGTAAGCATAATTTTATTTATAAATTTTAACAAAATTATTTAATAAATTATTTAATAAATATTATAATATATAATTTAGGTATATTTATGGTGGAACAATTTCATTAGAAAAATTAGAAAACGCGATTATTTTTGACCTTTTGATGGCTTCTCATGAACTTGATCTCGATGAATTAGTTGAGCATCTCCAAACTCATCTTATTACCGACAATGCCTCATGGTTAAGGTTAAATTTTGCTCATGTTTATCAAACAAGTTTTCAAAAAAACTTTGAAATAATTCAAAATTTTTGTAATAATATTATTGCCAAGCATCCTAATACTATTTTTGAATCGGAGGATTTTAATTCTCTTCCTGAAGATTTATTAATTTCCATCATTAGATTAGATGATTTGCAATTAGAAGAAGATAAAATTTGGGATTACGTAATTCAATGGGGAAAGGCTAAAAATTCAAATTTACCAGCAAATCTTAATGAATGGACAAGTGATAATTTTTCAACTTTAAAAACAACTTTGAAGAATTGTCTTCCTCATATTAGATATTTTAGTATTTCAGGTGAACTAACATTAAAAAAGCTTTATCCATATCAACAACTTTTTGAACCTAAACTGTGGTTGGACATCCTTACTAGATTCCTAGATCCTAACGCTCCAATATCTTCAACAATATTACCATCACGAAATATCTTGAAAAAAACACTTCCCACTAGAACCACTCCAATTCCTAACAAATCAAGACCTTCATATTGGACCCAATCCTATTTTCGTGAAGATCAAAAAAAATCGTATGAACCATGTGAAAATAAACAAGAAAGCCCATATGAAAGACCATGTGAAGGATCATATAGATGGGGTTAATATTGAAACTATTTTTGAAATTTGTGATAAAGTATCAAACACAGTTATTGTAGTAAAAGTGGAAAGTACTGGGGAAATTATTGGTGGTTATAATCCTCTTGTAATCTATAATAATAATGGTTTTATAGTCAAGATAGTTTTACATTTTCATTTAAAACTGAAAATCTGAAAATTCCATTGTAAGTCGAGTGACAAACTTTAACTATGCTATTTACTATCGTTCAACCATTTTCGAATTTTGGCAATGCATTAATTTTACATAACAATTTTTAAAGACTGGGAAGAGAAGTTATTGTGGCACTGCTAATTATGAAAAGCAAATTCGTTTTAATGAAGACGGATTTTCAGTTGAAGAATTTGAAGTTTTCAAAGTTTCACCAAAGTAATAATTAAAGATTTTGATTTTATATAATTTAGTAATATTTACTTTATTATATCGATATTTTATTTTCTTTGTAAATTTGCGACATAAAAAGAATAATAAATATTTATTTACCAATAAATTGAAAAATATTAGAATTAAATGAACTAAATTTTTAATCCAATTTTTTTGATACTTTGAAATATATTTTTTTCATAACATTTTCAACTTTAGAACAATCATTTCCCAAGTTGCAATGTTTTTAATAAAATAAAATTTTACTTTGAAATATTTTATTAGCGATCATACCTCATTCTTTTTCAAAAAGATAATTGTCAAACAATTACAGCACTCCGGGTGTCACCTATAACCATTCAAACTAAAATAAAAATACAAACAATTATTGTAGCAATAGTAGAATTACTAGGAATAGCATAGCATTTTAATAAATTGGTTAAATATTAAAATCAGTTAATTGCTAAAATTACGTTCACTGTATTTTTATAAATAATTGAATCCACCAATTATACTATAATAAAAAATATAATCCGAAAATTAATTATTTTATCTCCCACAAATTAAATCAAAATGTATTAAAATAATTTAATATTTTTTCCTTATAATTCTATCATCATTACTAAATAATATTTTGTGATCAGATCATGATCGTGACTCATAATATATGCTAAAACATAAATGTATCAATTAATTAAGCTCGATGTGAACAAATCCATATATTTAATATCTTTATTATTATATTTTTTCAATGTACACGAGAAATAAAGAAACTTTAGCTATTACATAAATAATCAATATTATCTACACTTGCATCAGGATAGATCATGTAAAAAGATGATTTCCAATTAGTCTAATTCTTTTAATTAGTAATGTTTATTTATTCATCTTTGTGAAAATTCTTTTTGATCTTGGTTTCTCAAATGTTTTCTGCGTCTTTTCTAGTAACCACACCACATAAGAGCCTTTTCTACTTGATCTCGCATATTCTCTTTTTTGTATTCAGCAATGAGATTGGAAAATAACTTGAATGATGTTTTCTCTTTACTGTCAAGTATACATTATATGAAGTACCATTTTTTGAATTTGTTACAATTCCCCATACTTTATCCGAACTGTTATTGTCATTTATTTCATCTGCTTTCCGTTTGGATGATTCCATCTGAAAAGTAGCACGGGGAAGATAGCTGTAGGAATAGATTTTTTTTGTCATCTCACAGGAAAGGTCAATAGGAGTTGTAACAAAGCGTGTTTCCAATTCATCAAAAAGCTTAAATAATGATTCTTTATACTTTTTATCCTTTATATCAACACAATCACATTGATATTCTTGGAATACACGAAAGCTGGATTTGGATCATCACAAATTCCATAAAATTGACACACGCTTGTGGAAACTTACAATTGTTGAATGGTTATTGAAGAATCCTCAATGATTGCTGTGAACTTGAGATTGTGTTTTAATACCAGAGATCACAGCATCTTACGAAATGAAGAATTACTCCCAGCAGAAAGTTTTCACTCATCAGTTGTAAAATTAAATACCACAGCTGAATCTTCCAAATTAGGTATTTTGCATACAGAATAAATGAACTCTCTAAAATCCTTAAGGGTTTTATGCTCAAGGTTCACTTTCCTTTCCATTTTTAATGACTTTTGATTCTGCAATATAATGGCTTGATTAGTAAAAACTCACCAAAATTTAACAAAGATTCTCATCATTTATACGTACCATATGTCGACTTGAGGTGCTTCAACGAGGTAATTTCGTTGAGTAATCCTTGTTTATACTTGATGTGATAGTAGTTGAAACTAGTTTTTCAATTATGTCATGAATAAGCAAATTAGAATTCAAACCCGTCCAAGTTAAAACACGACTATATAATTTCACTCACCAGGTGGTTACTCAATAATGATATGTATACGTTCTTCCGCAGGTTGTTCATTAGTTTTTTTTAATGTCATGTCAATAGTCTAATTTGATCGATCGATTACAGCACAGCACATCAGATTTTCTTTCAGCACATACATTTAACTTCTCATTGGATTTGAGGATGAAGACATCAGCTTTCCACAATTTTAAATGAATAACATTAATAGTGGCGTAAGTATTTTTCTTTTTGCTCTTTGTGAGTTCCCTAATTACGCTAGCAGTTCTTGTCTTATTGACTTCATCCCCATAACAATTCTTATACGGGTCATCTTTTCGACTAAGCAATTTTAATGTAAAAGTATCCATAATATCATGAGGTAAAGAATATCAGAATACTACTACGGTTTATTTAGTAAAATGAGGCACAAACGTGATTTATATATCCAACATTAATGTTGTTGCTTGAAATAATTAGTATGTTATGCAAATTGTTCAATTTGTGACGATGTTGCAGCGATAGAGTAAATAATAAAAATTGTAACGAAAAAATTATCGTACGCAAATAGAAAAAAGCAAAATAATTTTCCTTCATGTGACAATTTTCTCTATAAAAGATATTGCACGTTGATATCTTCTGCGTCCCATATAATATTAAGTTTGGTTTTCTCGTTATAATAATAATAATATTTCTATTAAAAATTATACTTACTTTGTTAAATTTCTTTGATAGGAGAATAAATAATCCAATGAAGCTTGATGTAGATTTTATTCCTTTACGAAAAGTGTGTTTCATACTTGAATTAAGTCAATCGACAATTAGTTAGAAGCGAATTATCATAATCAAGAATCTTACAAAGATAGATAAAAATTAACTCCAAATCAACATTGATTGAATCCAATAAAAATAAAATACCATCTAAAACAATTAAAGTAAAATATAGAAACTTAAAAATATGATACATACGATAATGGTGGTGACAGAGTCACCCAGTTAACTATTTTAGTCAAAATAAATACATTATTTTGTCTTGATATTTCTCCAAGTGCCAATTCTATTGCATTCCTTTGCAACAAAATATCAAAATATCATATAATATAGACATGGCAGTTGCTATTGTAATGCATCGAATTAAAAAAGTTTAATACTTCATCTGTTTCAGGGGGTGGATAATTTCTTTTTATGTTTGCGAGTAGCGTGTCGAAGTTGTTCATTTTAGATATTTATATAAAAATTTGTTATATTTTAAAAATATATTAAAATAGAGAATGGATGAATGACACAAAAAAAACAAAAAAATTTTATTTATGATCAATCCATCGGGTTGGTCTAATACTCAAAACTAAAAATAATAAATTATCTAAAAATAAAAATTCTCACATTATGGGACCACCACACCATATTGTTCGATTCAATAAAAAAAGTTGAAAATTATTTTAATAAAAAAAATGAACTTGTTACAAACATCATTTTCAGTTTCAGAACATAATTTAGTACAAAGTTACAATACTTTTTACGAAAAATAAATTTTACTTAATTTACAAAAATGCAAGAATTAAGTCTTTCGATTCATTCAATCTATTTAATTTATTTTACTGTGGTTGACAAAAATTTTACTGGAAAATTGAACATTAAATATTTTCCCCAAACCGATTAATTTGGTATTAAAAATGTAAAACGAATATAAAAAAGTATGTTCAAGTCTTATTTATTCTTGGACGTTTAGATTTTCGAATTTTGAAATGTAGGGTTCCGCAAAGACAGATCGGATTTGTATTCGGATATTTTAATTCTTAATCCCGATTCGAATTCGTCATATACGGATCCAACCTTTAAATCCGAATTCAATTTTTATTGTATTCGAATCCAATCCGAAGCTAATGTTGTTAATTTAAATATAAAATCGGGAACGAAATAATTATATTATTCATTTACAATAGTAATTTCCTGACCCGTACCGACTGTAAAAACAAATTGTATTTTTTTTTATATTTTTTTTTATTACTTATTTCATATAATTAAAAACAACCCGACCATTTAATTCTAATATTCTCTCATACGATATCGAAATAAAAATAAATCATATTAAAAAAAAACGCGTGTGTTGAGTTTGTGAGTTTGTTTACGAAAAGAAAAAACAATCACATAATCGTAATTCATATTGCATAATTAATAATTATCATAAATTGTAGACATTATCTACAATATCTACTACCTAAGAATAACGTTAAAAGTTTCGAAAATAATAAAAACTGTTACGAAAAAGAGTTACGTCTTTTTTAGTTCATGTTTGAATGAATAATTTTCTTAAATTTTAAACTTTAAATTTTTTTTGTGTAATAAGCTTAATAAAAAGTTTTGAAATTGTCTCGAAGAAAGTTCATTAATTTAATAAAGAGATTTCACTCTTTGTGCTAAATTTATATATTCGGATTTTTCTTGGCTTGTGGAATTTTTCCACAAGTAACTCTCTGTACCAGCGATTATCATTTTATTATTTTCGTCTAATCTTCTGCATTCTTTAGCAACCGAAATTTTAAACAACATATATCCGTGACAGTTTCGATGACTTCGAAAAGACTTTTTGGAATTGAAAAGAAGGATAACTTCTTCAGTTGATAATAAAGGAGGAAAGATTAATGTTCTGTTTATATTAACAAGGAAGTCATTTAAGTTGTTCATTTTGATATTTTTTATGAAAATAATTTTGTTTGAAAAAGGTTAGGTCGTATATTTTCAAATCTTTGAATGAAGAATAAAGAATGTGTTATGAGTTAACGTAAAAAATGCAGAAAATTCTTCATTATAGGAAAAAAAAATTTTTTTCAAGCACTTAAATGAGTAATTTTGAAACTGCGGTCAGTTTAATCGATTGTATTTTCAATTTAATCAATTGTGGTGGTATTTTATTTCTTTTTATTAGAGTCTTCATTATTACTTTTTTGATACATCCCTATCAAAATTTCTATTTCACATTCAATAAAAATTGGATTCTTTTATTAGATTTAAATAACCGATCCTAAAGAACAGTATGATAATCGTTTCGGTAACCACTTTGGTTTTCTATATAATATTAAGATTTATAGTATTTAGGATATATGGTCACTAAAAAAAGAAAGAAAATGATAATCTTTCTTTCAAGATGAACAAGATAGACAAGATGAACAAGATAAACAAGATGAACAAGATGAAAAAGATATCAAAAAACGTTTGTTTGTTTACGTAATAATAATTCAAGATTTGTGTTACACTCTAAAAGCTGGATTTTTCGGATTTGTTCTTAAAATAAAAGTTAAGTGCTAAGAGAAAATAATGTAAAAAAAATAATAATAAAAAACATGATCGGAAAATTTAATTTTTTATTTATGAAGAATTTTAAATGCGTAAAATATTTTTGAAGTTCTACCCAACCATTTAGATAATACTTTATGGAAAAAGAAATGAACTTGTCTTATATGGGCAGTTCCTAAGTCTGACTTGGGCGAAGGGGCGAACGGTAAAATTAAATATTTTAAGTTAGTTTCAATAAAATATATAATATTTTATGTGTAAATTTTATCTTTCAGGTCACATGGGGGAACGCTTGCATGATGTACCACTCTTTGTGTAATGTTCAAATTAGTCACGTGCTATATTCAGTTAGTGGTCATATATTATTGGAGCAAGACACCGTTGGAAAAAAAGCCGCATATTGGGCTGATTTGGTTACGCGACATGTAAAAAAAAAAATAATTTAAATTTAAAACATAAACAATAATATAATATAAAAAATATTATAATAAAGATAACATAAAGAAATTATAAAATAAATATTAAAAAAAATCACTTTCGAGAATCCCTTTTGATATTTATGTATTGTACATTGGACCGATTTTTTAACTTGAAAAAAAAATTACGGTTATTGAAATTATTCTAATAACATCTCTCATTTATATTATATATATAATATAGAGGATAACTACATTTAACAGGAGGTGAAATTCCCACCCCTGTAGAATATTTTATTATCTATTTATGTCAAAGTTAAGGGCACTGATTCAATATAGATTAATAAATATCCGCCTCATTCAGTTTGATGAACAACAATGTTTATCACATATTCGCTATTTTCAACTCTCAAGCATTGAACTATATTGAAAGATTCTGTATAAACAACTTTGGAACGAATGTGAATCTTTTGACTATCATTTTGGAGAACATTTCCACTCTTAATTAATTTATGTAGATCAATACTTTTTTATGTAAATCATTAATTTTTGAGGCAAGCAAAAAATATTATCCGTTTTAAAAATCGTCCCGTGCATTTCTTTAATTATTTTATTCCATCGGCATAAAGTTATCCTCGGTTTTCTATATATCCACAGCATATTATACTCATACGGTTTAATGTACGTATTCCCTACTCATCAAATATAAATTAATATTTTTTGCCTAGTTAATTTCCTGCGCGCATATATTCCAATCATTAATAAATAATTAAAGTTAATTTAAATAAACAATCTACGGCAATTTAATTTTATATTTTAATTTGTAAATAAATTAATGAACCATAAATTATTTATTCATTTAAATCTTGTTACTTTAAATAAAATAGGAAATGATTACTCATGATATAGATTATATAGATTGGAATGGTAAATTAAACGATGCTTGGGATAAAACACATTATTCTCTAGATACCAATATTCGTAAAACAATTATTGAGAATATTGAATAAAATGTGATTAAAAATGATTCATTTCTCACTGAAAAAGAAAAAAAAATTTTATTTGATAGAATTCAGAAATCATCTTATATATCTAGTTCTGTAGAAAAACAGCAATGCAACAATTGCCTAGATCGTCATCAAGCAACCCAACACTGTGAATTTTGTATTCGGAAATATTTTGAAAATAATTATGGAAATCGGACATCTGAAATAATGAAATTTACAAATTAATTCTAGAATGTCAAAAAACTTTTGCGTCCGTAAAGTAATTGAGTGGATTGAATATGGTCAATTTGAGGATGTCGAACATCTGACAGAAGGACACCTATATAGCAATTTGGAAAGATGGATGCTATGATAAATGGAATTCTGAAAGACAAATTTTGTAAAGATTCGGAGAAAAATCAATTATCCCGTCCCGAAAACTCAAATAATAATTATGTGAATTAGTTTCAAGAAGAAGTTAAATTATTATTATGCTTATCATATTCTGCTTGATATTTCGGAAATATTAATTACACAATTACAAAAAATTATTATGTGACTAAGTTTCAGGCTTGATAAAACTTTCACATTTCATGTTATGTGAAGTGCTACGGACTAACTAAAGATCTAAGTACACAAGATTACTTAGTTTTAAATAGTATGAGTTTAAGACATTTTTTAAAAGATATTATCAATCACTTACATTTTTACAAAATATGATATTAGTTACGATGATAAATAGTTTATGTAAAATTCATTACCATAATATAACACACTCCGGAAATTTTTATTAATTTACGAAATACTGTCTGGCATATTAGCGAGCTTTATGTCAAAAAATCAGATGCGTATAGATTAGGTATTATAATATGGGAAGTGATTACTGATGAAATTCCCTTTAGTGATCATGAATTCAATTCTGATTCCGATTTTTTTCTTGCAATAATTAATGGATATATTCCATATGAATATGAAACTTTAATGAAGCAATGATGGGATGCTAATCCTGATAGTAGGCCGGTTGCGAGGGCTGTTGGGGGGATGGCGTCGTTAGTAAAGTCGCTGTATGGGGGAATGGGTAAACAATAAGAACCGAATATTCAATTTAAAAGTCCAAAATCAAATTTCTCCCAATCAAGTTTGAAAATAAGTATATATATTTACTCAACCTAAAATGCCATAGAAGGTAATAATATATTTACTTAATTAATTTATTAATTTTTAATCTTTATAGAAGAAATGGAAGGTAAAATCGCACAAATTATTAATTCCAATAAAAATCTCCAACTTAATACATTTATATTAGCATATGAAACTAAACCATTTGATTTTGACATCTAAGAAGATCTCATTTTATTATTTTAATACGATTATTTAAAAAATACTTAATTTTATTTAATTTGTTGAATAGAAACTGAGTATTTCGTTAAATATAAGTAATTCGGAATCATGGAAAGAGATCACATAATAGAAACATGCAAATTTCCCAAAATTAAAATATTCAAGTAAAATTCTAATATATTAGAAAGCACAAAATATTTTCTAGTAGTTTTATCAATTGAATGGGCAAAAAGAAATTAAAACGGATATTTAATCCCAACCATTTAAAATCATATTAAAGTTTGTACTAATTAATTAATTTACCAATTTTATTATTAATTATTGTAATATATAAACAATAATAACAATAATATTATCATATTAAATATTAAATTTAAATAATAATAATAATCATTGTATAATTATTAACGTCAGATGAATTTGGAATTAATTAAATTAAGTGAAATTGTTCAAATATATTCAAAAACTTATCAAACAGAATGAATATATTTTAAAATTCATAAGTATTTATATAAATCTTTTAATAATAATAATAATAAAACAAGAAACTTTCAATGGATATTTCAAGTTGAACGCAAAATGAATTTATCGAATTAGAAAAATATTTGTATTTCATTAACCAGATATTTTCATATCTCATCAACAAATTTTTATGATAAACCATTCAAGAAAATATTACCTAAACAACTAAAAGAAGATATCGTACGAATATTACATGAAAATCTCAAAGTAAAATGGAATGCAAAATATTACTCTAATATTATAAAATCAATTCATGCAGTTTATGTAGTTGGATGGATAATAAAAAAAATATTTATTATCGAAAAAATATTACATATTCCATACGAATTTAAATTACTTTTTCGAGGAGTTGGAGATGGATTTAAAACCTCTGTATCTCATGAAAAAATGTGATGATAAAATTGAGTAAAGTGAATGGAAGCGATATAAGTAGAAGTGGAAATGCGAGAGATGGAGAGGAAGGGGAATTATAATAGTTTTAGAAGGATACAATCAATGCACATGAAAAATTCGAATAATCAACATAAATTAATTTTTTAAATACAACAAATATTTTTATATTTTCATTTGATTTTAAAAGGAGGAGGCAAAATTAAGTAGAATTGAAATTAAAAAAAGAAATTTGGACGGCATCCAATACGCAAAAATTAAAAACACTAAATATTCTATTTTCTAGATATTATATAATAAAATTAAATTTTATTTCATTAAGGATCATTACACTAACATCATCATTATCAATTATAATATTCAAATTATACATTTCCTAATTTAATTTATTAAAACAAGATAAAGAATATAATTATTTCAGTTAATTTTTTTTAAAAATAATTTAATAAATTATTGTATTGAAATTAAAGTTATATTGTTTTTACTTTCATTTCTCTTAAATAATATGTAATCACTTTTTATAATCCGGTAATTTAGCAATGAAATTTTTTTTTTTTTTGAATTAGGCATTGTTCCCGTTCCCAAATAAAGTTTAAATAATTCAACATGTTCATTATTAAAATTCTTGTTAACTATTAACCAATGCTAGATAACTCCATTCTATCACATTTTCGTCATTGTAAAATGGTATTTCCATAATAATAATAAGAATGTGTCAAAAAATTTGAATTAGGACAAAATAACTTTACCCAAACATCGTATCGTTGTTTATTATTTCATGATTTTTTTTTATGCTATCAATAAAAAATAATCATAGTATTTATATTTATAAAGCCTTCTTTTTCTTACAAAAAAAATTAGAATTTAAAAATTGGAACGTCAACACATCACGTGTGAAACTCTGATATATATTCGCGCAAAAATGACGATAATAAATCATGAAAAAAGCGAATTTATATGTTACGAAGAATGGTGTGTAGGGATAAATAAAAATAAATAAAATTATATAAAATATTTTATCAAAAGTAAAATAAATTTAATAAATGACCAGCTTATACATGTCGTCAAAACTAATTTGGCCTTGACTCAACTCTTAAAATTTCAATTTTTAATTGCGTCAATTACTAATAAAAATCAAAATTTGCCTTGACTCAACTTCAAATTTTCTCAATTTTAATTGCGTCTGACTCAATTCAATGGTTTTAACGACATGTATAGACCAGATTACCAGTTCTAATATCAAATTCAATAATGAAATCTTGCTCATACTCAAATTTTTTATTTGCCTCTTTGAGAAAAATAAGTTATGCTAGAAGTAGTATATAAAAACTTGGCAATTATAGATTTGATAACCTTTTCATTATATCACAATCACATGTTTCTTATCTATAAAAAAATATAAACATTTTGACAATTGAAACAAGTGTCATATTGAGTGAAATAAATTAGACATGTGAAATCTATAATCTTAAATTTTTTTAAAAAAACATTATAATATTTTATTTAATAGGTTGACATTATTCATAATTTTATTGGTTAAAAATAATCGCATAAATATTATTTAATCATCTAATTGGCTGATTGAACCATTCAAAAATAGTGATAATCTCTTATCTATTTCTTCTTTAAATATTCTGAACCTTCCAATTTACGTTCGAAATCAGTGACCAAGTCATTATTTTCTTCTTTATTTTTAAAGGTATCTGAATATATAATACTCTTTCCTAATTTAATTTGAGGATTTAAAGTTCCATAATGCAATTTTTTTCTTAATTCAGCAAAGCCCTCATTGAATTTCTCAAGGTCATTGAAAGTTATTTCAAGTGTGTGAATTACCTTAGGACACTTTATCACAAAACTTCCAAAACTAAATTTATTAAATTTAATCTTATAATTTAACACTTGTTTAATTGCAATAGAAAATCCTTTCATGTTATCTTTAATATACCAATGACCAGAATGGAGATCTGTTGATGGTAGATTGCGTTGATTTTCACCATCTTTATAAAGTTCTTGTGCAGTAAAACGATATAGCCACTGCACACCTGTTGTAAAACATCCCGAACGTTCAATAAACCAATCATCAGTTGTTGACTTGATATTTTTATTATTCCTAGCATTGTAAACAGCAGTTGATCCAAGATTTTGTAAATTTCCAAAATTGAAACCGAGACCAAAGTTTTTCTCTCTATCAATTGAATGATCAACAGAAGTAAAATTTCTCTGTGGCATATATGATTTCTTTAATGATGAAATCATGTTAGATGTGTCACCAGGAGTACATGAAAGTGGAGAAACTCCAATTTCAACAGAATCAAGAAAGTAACCAATAAAGTTATGAAGTTTTTGACATCTTTCATTTAACATTTTTCCTACTTCACATGAAAATAAATTTACTTTGAATTCCAAAGTATTCACGGGTGGTAAAAATTTATAATCAAGACTAACATTCGCCCAGAGTTTAGCATTGATATTAAAACTTTGGAATTCATTTTCATAGTCTTTATAAATAACTCTTGCTTCAGATGAAACTTCCATAAATTCATCCCCATCTGCATTACTATTACTGTTGCTATTTCCATCATCACCATTACCATTTTCATCCCCACTATCACCATATTCATCACCATTCCCATTACTATTTCCATTACTATTACCATAATTACCAATTCCATTTCCATCACCATCTCCATCACCATCATTAGTAATTCTGTTTGATGAATTTTTACTCCTACATGGATCACTTGCATTTCTATTTTGATTATTGTTACCACCTGTGTCTTCTTCCACGGACTCCACAACTTGTTCTACAATTTCAAATTTGTGATCAAACAATACTGAAAGTTTTGCTAAAACTTGTGCTTCAAGTGGTTCAGAAACATAACAGGTAATACAAGGAATATAGTAACCTTGTTGAAAATTAGGTCCCACAGCATACACAGGTTGTGACTTTAGAATATTATCAATCGCATCTTTTTGTTCAAGTAACAATTTTTCAAGATCTGTAGTAGCTGCTGTACCAAGCATGATAGTTGTTTTCACTGAAAAAAAATCTTCTTGGTGTATGTCTTTCAAAGATAACTTATTAGTGTTATGAACCGATTTTAAAATTGAAAATTATTGAGAATATTTCCAAAAACTGCACTATTTGTGACAGATTTTTCTTTTAACTTGGGTTCTTGAGGATTATCTTCTTCTGCTATGCAAATTTAAAGAATATTAATTATCTTTCAATGAGTCTTTATTTACAAATAATTTAAAAAATAAAATACCTAAACCATTGAGAGCTTCGAAATCCCATTCGTCTGCCTTTGGTTGTTGTTGTTGAATATAAGCTATTAAAATTATTGAAATTAGGTAAATATGATTATTAATATTATTAAAATAGATTTAAATTATATCTTGTTTACTTACACGGATCACATTTTCGGGGTGATTCTAACATAAGTTTATCGTATGTTGTAGCTGCTGAGATAGATTTTTTTTGAATTGCGATCAAATCGTCTGTAAAGAATTAAAAATATATTATTATTATTAATATATAATATGATATTTTTATTAAGAAAAAGAAAATACCATTTTTCTGACTATATTTCTCAATATGTTAAAAAATGAAAAAATAAAAATTAAATTATGCAATAATTTAGAAATAAATATAATAAAGGAATCATATTAATTACCACATAATTTATTTGAATTATCAGCTCCAATATTTTTAAGATACAGTTGTTCCAATTCTATAATTGCATCATAAAAATAAACTCATTAGATTCCATTTATAAATAGTATTAAACAAATAAAAATAATTTTACCTTCGGAAATTTCAAATTCCAATTGTTTAGAATCAAATGCTAAATATTTATTATGTAATATTAATTTAATGTGACGTGAATTAAATAATGATTTCATCTGAACAAAAAAATTAGAGTTAAATTACCTTGTTGTTCTATAATAATGAATGATGATTTAAAATAAATAAATAATAAATCAATAAAAATAAAACAAATAAGAAAAGATAATATATTTACCATCAGTAGCATTTCTAGGTTGAATTTGAATTTCGAATGAATATATCTTACTATTTTGCATTCTATGTATTTTGCTTTTTGTATTTTTGCTTAATGTTGTATTTATAATTACTTGATTATTTTTATCTTTTTTCGATTTCAATTTAAAGAAATTTTGGATTTTGGATTTGAAATTTTTAGATTGAATAATTGGTTTTTGTTGTTTATCCATTTCATTATATAATGACATTATTAATGATTCCATTTTTTTTTCAATTGTATATGCATCAGGTCTATTATCAGGATTAGCATCCCAACATTGTTTCATTAAAGTTATATATTCATGTGGAATATATTCATAAATCTTTGGTCGACATCCTTTGACTATATCAAGAGTTAAATCCAAATCATGTTCATAATCATCAAATGGGGTTTCACCTGTTATTACTTCCCACATTAATATGCCCATACTATATATATCTGATTTTGTTGTATAAATTTCACCACAGAGAACTTCAGGTGCAATGTATGGGAGATTCCCATAAATGCAATTTGATGGTTTGTTAACTGGTCCACTCAATCCCAAATCACTAATGTACCATTCAGTAACTAATTCTGAATACAGAATATTTCCTGAGTGCAGATCTCTATGTATTACATTTTGTTTATGAATTTCAGCTAAGCTATGGGTGATCTTAGAAATAATTTTATATTTTTGTAACAATGTAAGTGAGTGAAAATTATCTTCTAAAAAATGTCTTAAATCGTTTTGAAAAGAATTTAAAACTAACACATAATCTTGGGTGATTGGGTCTTTGGCTAGTCCAAAACATTTAACAAGAAGTTGGTCAGTATTATCAAGTTTGAAACTCAATGTAACCTAATAAATTTTTAAAATTGTATTGAAATATTAAATAGAAAATAATAAATTTAATAATAATAAGTTAACTTACTTCTTGAAACCAATGCACATTATTACTATTTGAATCTTTCATTTTTTTTAAAACAATATTTTGTCTTCCAAATCTTTCCAATAGTTTTCTTTCAGGATCCCATTTATAATAGCATCCATCCTTCCAAATTGCTGTATAAATGGTAGAACATCCTCCATCTGTCAGATATTCAATATTCTCAAATTGATCATATTCAATCCATTCAATTACGCCATTAGGTGCTACGGTTTCTTGACATTCTTGAATTAATTTATCAATTTCATTATTTCCAGATGTCCAATTTCCAAAACCGTTTTTTAAATATTTACGAATACAAAATTTGCAGCATCGGGTTACTTGATGCCAACTTAGACAATTGGTGCATTGTTGTTTTTCTGCACAATTGTAGGCAATTCTAGAAATGTCATATGATTTCTGAATTTCATTAAGCAAAAAAGCCTTTTCTTTTTCTGTAAGAGATGAATCATTTTTAATCATATCTTTTCGATATTTTTCTTGCTCAGTTGTCTTATAAATTTTGGCGTCTAGAAAATAAAGTGATTTATCCCAAACTCCTTTTAATTTTTCATTCCATTCGATTTTTTGAGTTGCCATTTAAAGTTAATATAATTTTAATTTGAATGTTGTTGTTTATTGATTTATTTGCAAATAAAAAAAAATAATATTAAATTACCGGGGAATGTGTTTTTAATAATAGTTAATAGTTAAGGTTTGTTATTTAAATTGACTTTAATTATTTATTAGTGATTGGAAATATATGTGTGCAGGAATTATCTGGGCAAATAATATTATTTAAATTTGGCGAGTAATAAATATATATGAGCAATAAGTGTATTTTAATATAATTTAATTTGTGGCAATGAAATGTTAAATAAATGGGACGCAAAAAAATTCGAGAAAATTTTAATCAGGTCGAAATAAAATGTTTATTTCCGGAGAATATTCTTTTAAACACAAATTCCAAATAAAGTCGATTCGTGGACACGTATCACAACAAAACAAAAAAATAAATCATCGAAAAAGGTCAAATTGATCAAGAAACATATTTTATAATTGAAACAGGAAATTTCTGAAATTAAATATTCAAAGCAAATTCTAATATATTAAAAAGAACATAATAAAATATTTTTGAGTAGCGTATAAAATGGATGGGCTCATATTAAACTGAAATTAACAAATTTAATAATAATAATCCTTGAAACAAATGCACATTATTACTATTGAATCTTTACAAAACAACCTTTTGTGTTCTAAATCTTTCCATTTATTATACATCCATCCTTCAAAATTTCTGTGCAAATTGTACTGTAGCACATCCTCCTTCTGTCAGATCTTAAAATGATCACAGTGTGCAATAATTTTTGCTGTCATTCTTTCAATTTCGTTCAATTTCCAATTATTCTCTAATATTAAATTCACAATATTAGGTTACTTTATGTCAATTCTGACAATTGTTGCATTGTCGTTTTTTTACAGAATTATTACCAATTCAGATATGTATATCATTAAGTAAATTCTTTTCATTTCTGTGGGAGATGAATCATTTTTAATCATGTTTTATTCGATATTCTTCTTGCTTATTAACTGTTTTATGAATATTAACGTCTAGAGAATAATATGTTTTATGCCAACTCCCTTTAATTTATCATTCCAATTAATATCATGAGTCCATTTCCTATTTAATTTAAATATAATTTGAATAAATAATTAATTAAATAATTAATTATTGTTTATACTTTTATTTATAAATAAAAATAATATGAAATTACCGTAGGTTATTTTTTTTTTTTAAATTGACTTTAATTATTTATTAATGATTGGAATATATGTGCGCAAGAAATTATCTATTCAAATAATATTAATTTAAATTTGACGAGTAGTGAATATGCACGTTAAACCGTATGAGTTATATTGATGTATAATATTCTGTTTTTATATTATAAGATGAACAATAAGAAAACTGAGTATAATTTTATGTCGATGGAATGAATAATTAAATGAATGAGACGCAAAAAAAATAAAAATTCAAATAAGATTTTAAGTGAGCACAAGTTTGACAGTAAAATATTTATTTCTTTATAGATAATATTTTTTGCTTAAACAAATTCTGTGTCTCGTGTACCCAAAAAATTAGTATAAACTTATACTTTGATCTTTATATAATTTTCATCCTCAATCCTGTTATATTAGTAGACACATCTATTCTCTTTATGAATTTATGAATTGCAAGATTCATCAGAAAATATAAAATCTGAAAAATGGGTTATTTTTAGTATAATTTAATTTTATTATTTTAATAAATAATTAATCATTAATTTTTACATTTATAGAACCTAATTTATAAACCTATGATATGGATTCTGAGGAATCGTCAAAATGTATTGATTTAGAAACAAAAATTTAAAAAGTAAATGAAATTTCAACCTTAAATCGCGATTCCCAAGAATACACTAATTTTGAAAAAGATTGATAACGGATAAATGATGCAAACACATTAAATGTTTAAAGAATTTTTTTTTTCTAAGTATAAATTTCTTTTTTATTTTTATTTATTATTTTTAAATTATATTAGAATTATTTCGTTTTTCTTATTATATTTTTTTCATTCGATTTTAAGTGATACTTTGTTCGAAGTTTTCAGGGATTCATTTTTGTTAATTAAAAGATTTTTTATATATTTAAACTTATTAAGAATATAAATATATCTTAACGCAATTTCAGATGAACGGATGAATAAAATGTATTAATCCTAAGTCGACAATATTTATATATTGTGGTTTGGGATCTGTCTATAGCTTAAGTAAGTACAATATAATCATGGATGAAATTTTAATATGAGTTAGATATACTATTTGGTTATTTTTTCGTAAAAAGTCCAGTAAATTTTTCAAAAAATAAAGGATACTTTCTTAGACGCTGAAAAATATTTTTAGTATACTATTTTATAGTTTATAACTGAAATTGAAAAATTAATGATCAAAAATCCAGAGTTTAAATAATTTTTTGTTTTATTTATTTTTTCTTACTTAATGATCAAATAATAATTAAGAGTTGCTTTAATAAATTTGTTATAAATTATAATTATTTATCTCCAAAAAATTCCTCTGGTAGCTTAGCTATAATCATATATTTAAGTATTTTTTTCTTTTTCTTTCAAAAGAATTGGAACGCAAACACAAAACTTTGATGCAAAGATAATTTAGATGATATAAATAATTTATGAAATGTGTCATTCGAATTGTAAATTTTTATGATTATAATTAGATAATATCGCCTCAATGATAAACCGAAATAAAGACAAAAAATAAAAAATAGTGAAAAAAAAAGCAAAATAAGAATGCCGTGAAACATGTTTTATATAATAAAAGGATAAATCAACCACGAATAATTTTGGGAAAGTCGACAAGATTATATTCGATTCGTGTAAATATTAAAACGAAACATTTATCATATTGTTCTTTGCAACAAACAGGATATACTGGATCTGTGAAGCAAAAGATACAATAAGTGATGTCTTTGATAATCCTTCAACTGCCGTAACTATACTTTTCAACAACTTTTCCGAAGTAAGTTTTCGCATCCGCTTATAAACTTTGAACTGGAATTGCTTTTCATTGTTTAAATTGAAAATTATGGATATTGATATTTGGGATTGGTATTTCTGATAAAGAACAATTCCATCATATTGGTACAGGTTTTAAATCATCTTTAAATTATACAATTGGAGCTGAAAAAAAAAGGAACTTTGGTTGGATAATTGTAGACAAAACTTAAAAAAAAGGCATGAAGTATTGAATTATTATTGTTGTTGCTATTTTTATTATTATTGTTGATAATTATTAAATCTTTCCGCAGTCTAGTCTATAATTAAAGCAGTTACGAAATCTTCGATTTGAAATTCATTTTTTTTCAAATTTACTCTAGTGTATTATTGTTATATTATTTACGATATTTACGAACATAGAATAAAAATTATTTTTTAAAAGACAAGATTGGTAAACAATTCTTTCTTCTTGAGATCTACTTACGAATCTTAAAGAAAATATAATTTTTTTGAAATTTTCGGTTGTGCAACGTTCATTCTTATTTATTCTTCTAAAAAAAATCTTTTATATGTAATACTGATATTTTCTTATAAGTATTGTAATAGCTGAACGTTTTTTTTTTTTATCAAAAGTTTATAACATAATAACTATCTACTTGTCTGAGTTTAAAGAAAAAGTTTTTTTTTATATTATAGTGCAAAGTGTTTGTATTCTATTTTAAATAGCATTTCGTTTAGTAAAAAATATTATGAATTTTCGTAAATGAAAAAGAAATATACTGTCACAAATGTGCAGAGTACTTCAAACAATTTCGCAAATCAGTCTCAAAGTTTGTATCACGCAAACCTAATAATCTGCCAGTAGGTCAAGCAATCAGTCGATCTAAACTTACTATCTCGAAACAGATAATAAATTTATAATAAATAATATCACAATAACACTTAAAATGATCTAAAGGCACAGTGAGTAAGGTGGAATCAAACAATATTTAATAATATTTCGTAATATTACAACACAAAAGATAAGTTTATTAAAATATAAAATATAAATGTTAAAAGTAAAGTATCATTCAACGAGAGAAATATTGCAGTTTATCGCGTCTATTTTATCGTCCCTGAAGGAAGTTTAAAATTATCAATTTCTAAACTACTATCGAAATCTGACTCATACTCCCAACAACAATCATATACTTTCTCTTTTTTTTACATTTCATCCTTCATCTTCTGTACTTCATCCTTCATCTTTGTTCGTCATCCTTCATCCTTCGGCGTAACATTTCGGATGGCTACACAAATTATGATAAGTCACCTGGATTTTTATCCTTCGTGACACTTCAATTGATTACCAATTTGTTCCGATAATGATAATGATTATATAAAAAAAGGAAATACCAATCATATATCTTTTAAAATTTCGAGACTCGTGACAAAGATTTTCAAACCAATTAACTACTTAATTTCATAGAGAATACAATAAACATATAATAAACAATAAAAAAAAAAAAAAAAAAAAAAAAANCTATTTTATCGTCCCTGAAGGAAGTTTAAAATTATCAATTTCTAAACTACTATCGAAATCTGACTCATACTCCCAACAACAATCATATACTTTCTCTTTTTTTTACATTTCATCCTTCATCTTCTGTACTTCATCCTTCATCTTTGTTCGTCATCCTTCATCCTTCGGCGTAACATTTCGGATGGCTACACAAATTATGATAAGTCACCTGGATTTTTATCCTTCGTGACACTTCAATTGATTACCAATTTGTTCCGATAATGATAATGATTATATAAAAAAAGGAAATACCAATCATATATCTTTTAAAATTTCGAGACTCGTGACAAAGATTTTCAAACCAATTAACTACTTAATTTCATAGAGAATACAATAAACATATAATAAACAATAAAAAAAAAAAAACAAAAATAAAGATTTTCTCTCTTCATTTTTTCTCTTTTAGGTTCCGCTCACGGAAAAAGGTTTATATTATCTAAATTTGTTCGCTTCATTAAATGTGCATATTATTCAATGTACTGTACAATAATCATTTCCCCCTTTTTCACACATGCAAACAGACAAAAAAAGAATAATGGCTTTTTTTTTGTTTGTTGTCGATCCCTAATGATCCATACTGTTGGATTGGAGTTTTTAATTTTATGCATATGTATGGATAAATGTGTTTTAATCAAGTTTTTTCTCCTGTTAGAACAGTAACAGGGTCTCAATCTTTCCTGTGGTTGACGCATTTTTTTAAACATAAAAATGGGAACGAGACAATAGCATTATTAAAATTTATTCATTATTAAAATGGTAATTTCCCGAGAGTACCGACTGCAAAACATAATTAATTAAATAATTTAACAAATTTAATTAAAAAAAACAACCCGACCATTTAATTCTAACTCTCTCTCAAATGAATAAATGAGATATTGAAATAAAAATAAATCTGAATAATTTTTTTATATATGTAACAAAAGCGTTGTGTTGGTGGGGTTTGTTTGTTAGATTTTGTTTGAATTGCGAAAAGCAAAAAATAATCATAATCTTATCGTAATGCATAATGCATAATGCATAATTTTAATATTATTAACCATGAATTGTATATCGCACAAATATTCTATATTATAAGTGTAATAATGAGAAATTTCGGAAGAATAACGTTAAAAGTTTGAAAATAACATAAAAGTGCCACGCCGTTCATATTTTATGTTTTTTGAATGAATAATTTTTTTTTCTTGGTTTTAATAAGTTTAATAAAAAGTTTCGAAAAATAGTCCCAAAGAAAAGAAGTAAGTTCATAAATTTTAATATTAAAAAAATATTAAAGGGTTTTCAATCTTTGTGCTAAATCTGTATATCCTGATTTTTCTTGACTCGTAGAATTTATCCACAAGTAACTCGTTACGATAGCGATATTCATTTTATTATTTTCTTCTAATCTTTGGCATTCTCTAGCAACCGAAATTCTACACAACATAAATCCGTGACAGTTTTTGTGACTTTGAAGAGACTTTTTAGATTGGAAATGAAGGATAACTTCTTCAATTGTTAATAATGGGGGAAAGATTGATGTTCTGTTTATATTAGCGAGGATGTTATTTAAGTTATTCATTCGATATTTTTCATGAAGCAATTTTGGTTGAAAAAAAAGCAAATAGGTCTTATAATTTTAAATATTGAATAAGAATAATAAATGAATTATGAACGTAAAAATTCTTGAAAAAGGGGGTTTTTTTCAAGTATTAAATATTTAATCTTTCAACTGCGGTCAGTTTAATCGATTGCTGGGAGAAATGGGATCAAAGATAAAAAGAAACATTTCGGTGGTACTTGAAATCAGCTGAAGGGATGGACGTACAGTCTTAGAACCACTAGAGATGAAAGAAAGCATTCAAATACTACTTGAAATCAGCTGAAGGGGGTATAATGATGAACAGTGCAGTCTCAGAACCACTAAAGATGAAAAGACAGCACTTAAATGGTATTTGAAGTCAGCTGAAGAGGAAGACATACTTTATCAAGTAAACTTTTAACGAGAATTAAATTGTGGCGAAAAATACGGCTTTTAGTTTATAGTAAAAATAATTACACACGAACACAAATCTCCTCAGTATTATTATTTAATAGTTTATGGAATTCAATGAGTTAAAATGTATAGAATGTATAGACGATATATAAAAAATTAAAGTTAAATTTATAATTACGTAAACAAACAAAGAGAAATAATTACTACGTATTATTATTATCATAAATTAATATTAGCTAAATTAATTATCGTAAATTAATTGTCCTTCTTATCTTATTCCCTCTTATTCCTTCTTATTCTCTCTTATTCCTTCTTATCCCACAATATCGTAATATTTATGCAAAAAAAAAAAGATTTGGAATTCTTAAAAAAAAATGTGATAGAGTTCGTTACACGCATAATTTTTGTAATTTTTTTTTTAAATAAAATAACATTGAAAATATATATTGATAAATAGGAAATAGTGAATGATCTTCGTAGTATAATTTTACAATTTATCCCTTAGCATCGTCAATTAGCAAAATCCCTACCATTTATTGTTAGGCTAAAAGCCTCAAAATATATATATATACTTTCAAAAATATATTTAAAAAGCCATAGGATATTTCTCACATTGCCATAACGGCTTTAAACTTGCAAAAAAAAAAAAATCATATTCACAATTTTGTCTTTTCTATTTTTTATTCAAGATTAAATAACTCTAATAATTCTGTGAAACAAAATTCGGAAAGCCATAACATTAGCCTTAAACCATGTATTCTGTTTCTTAGGCAGATTAACAATTAAATATTATAAATATAAAATATTATAAAATATAATGTACCGATAATAATATTTATAATATAATGATTCACAATTTAATAATAATTATTTATATTCAAATTTCAAACTGTAAAAAAATAAAATAAAAAGATTCATTTTTTCTAAAAACTCCCTGACACTTCTATATAGATTTTAATGAATCGTGATTACGAGAATGTAACGAAAACAATAATAAAAAATCGAGAGTTTATTAATAACATATGAAAATGATAAATTATTGTAATAATTAAAAAAAAGGAGTTTTTTTACAAGGACCAGTCATATCTTTTATTTAAATTGAATCTGATAAATCCAGGCAGGTGACTTAAGATTTAGAACCAATCAACTGATTGCATTGTTTATTTTGTCTTATTGTCCATTGTATTTATTGTTTACTTTTATCATACCAGTTTCCTTATTTTCGCTTATTCTTTACAGCACAAATTCGTGATATTAAATAACAGTAAATTTTTTTTTATTTATTACATATGCTTTGTTGTTATATTTCTATATATTATTTGTAATTAAAATTATCATAATAAAAAATAAAAAAAAAAACTTATAATAAATTAATTAGATATCGCTCAAAAATATTCAAATTGGCGGAAAATTTAAGAAGGTGATGATATCACTTTAGATTTCAAGGATATTGCTGGAACTTCAGTTGCCCACCAAATCGTAATAGAGTAACTCTAACTTATAAATAATAATTAATTATAAAAGAAGTTAGTAACTATAATTTATTCAACAAGGAATAAATCTATGTTGATCAAATTGACCTGCTGGATATTGGAAAATTTTTTCTAATATTCAAATTCAAAATTATGTGAAGGCAGTCATTACCACAATTCTTTGAGTCAATAAAACCAAAATCTCCATGGAATTTTTCATCCCACTTTCTTCAGTTAACGTATCACGAATTTATTATGCATTCAGATCACCTATCAAATTTTGTTCAAATGATTAGAATTTTACGAAACCGAAAAAAAAAACAAAACTGAAAGAAACTCTTGAAAATGAAGGTAATTATACGATATATAGAATAGTAATATATTACAATTTATTTTAGATTCACATTTGAAGAATAAAAGTATATAACATAATATGAGTTAGGATAATAATGAATTTCCTCAACATTAGAACAATATTTTGGTAGGAAATGTAATCAAATGACAGCTTAAGACATGTGGAATTTACTGACGTTAAAAGCACAAGAGACAACTATACAAGACTGGATAACCTCCATAATCCAGTATAGTTATTTAGATAGGAATCTAATCTAGAAGTACACAAAAGTTTTATTACAAAATTATGCTAAAAAGTAAATTTTTCACGTTTTATTGTAATAAAAATAGTAATTAATGATCGACGGAAATCTCAAATCTCATTGTGATTGTGTTGTATTTATTAATGCAAAGCATAAAATTCCGAATTCTCCTAAACAGTGGCTCGAACTTTTTATTAGTTAATGTGGTTGAAACATTTTTTCAATAATATTTTGAATATATAAAAGCGCGAACGAGACGATTGTATTATTAAAATGGATTTGTATTTTTATTTATTATTTATTTCGCATAAAAATTAATTAAATAATTTAATCAAATAATTTAATTAAAGGACAACCCAACCGTTTAATTCTAATTCTCTCCCAAATGAATAAATACAATATTTTAAATAAATAAAAATAAATCCAGTACATATAACAAAAGCTTTGTGCTGTTGTCGGGTTTGTTTGTTTAGTTTTTTGTTTGAATTGCGAAAAGAAAGATAATCATATAATCGTAATGCATAAAGCATAATAATAATGATAAATTTATAATTAATTGCACATCGCACAATTTCATAGTGTAATAATGATAATAATAAGAATAAAGAAAGCAAAGAATGATTCACGAAATTTAAGAATAACATAATTACATATTGATTTTGGGGGATTGCGATAAAAATTTGTAATAATTTTTTTTTTTTTAGTTTTAATAAGCTTATTGAAAAGTTTTGAAAAAGAGTCCCAAATAAAGGAAGTTCATTAATTTTAATATTAAAAAAATATTAAAAAATTCTTGCCCTTCGGGCTAAATCTGTGTATCCTGATTTTTCCTGACTTGTGGAATTTTTCCACAAGTAATTCACAACGCTAGCGATTGTCATTTTATTATTTTCGCCCAACCTTCGACATTCTCTAGCGACCAAAATTTTGCACAACATATATCCGTGACAGTTTTTATGACTTCGGAAAGGCCTTTTGGATTTCAAATGAAAAATAACTTCTTCAATTGACAATAGTGGAGGAAAGATTGATGTTCTGTTAATATTAGCGAGGATGTTATTTAAGTTATTCATTTGAAATAATTTTAGTTGAAAAAAATAAATAGGTCTTATAATTTTTGATATTGAATAAATAATAAATAACGAATTTTGAATGGACGTTAAAATGTAGGAAATTCCTTATTATCGGAAAAAAAAGGATTTTTTCAATCATTTAAATATGTAATTTTTTAATTGTAGTCATCTTAAACGATTACTGTGATAGAAATGGAATTAAAATAAAAAGAAAGCATTTCGGTGGTACGTAAAATCAGCTGAAGGTTAGATATTGATGAACAGTGCAGTCTAGGAACCACTAAAGATGAAAAGAAAGCAATTAAATGATGCTTAAAGTCAGCTGAAGAGACAACATACTTAATCAAGTAAACTTTTAACAAAAATTCGGATTGAGGCGAAAAATATGGCTTTTAGTTTGTAGTAAAAGTAATTACACACGAACACAAATCTCAGTATTATTATTTAATAATTTGAGTTATTAAAATGTATAGACTATATAGATTATATTTAAAAAATTAAAGTTAAATATCAGTTATGATCACGTAAACAAACAAACAAATTTTTATAATAATAATTATTATTATAATTGTAAATTAATATAAACTAAATTAATTATCGTAAATTAATTGACCTTCTTATTCTTTCTTATTCTTTCTTATTTTATAATATTGTAATAATTATGCATGTGTAAAAAGAAGTGAAATTTTTAGAAAATTTATCAATGGTCACGCGGCATAGTTTTTGTAATTTTTTTTAAAAAAATCAAAATTTCACAGTTTATATTGATAAATGGTGAAATAGTGAATTAGTGCGTCGTAGAATAATTTTTCTGAAGCTTAAAATTTTGCAATTTATCCCGAAACATCGAAAAATCGCCTCGCCGTTTTTGTTTGGTAAGAAGCTTCAAAATTTATATATATTTACTTTCAAACATATATTTAAAAAACCATTTGCAGCTCTAAACTTGCAAAAAAATCATCTAATTTTGTCTTTTCTGTTATTTTTTTCAAATAACTCTAATAATTCAGTGAAACAAAATTTGAAAAATTTAACCAATAGCCCGCCCTTAATTTATGTATTCTGGATATACATAAATTATTTATTTTTTCAAATCATCAGAAAATTATATATTATAAAATATCATAAAATATTATAAAATATTTAAATTATAATTATAAAGTATAATGTATTGATAATTCATAATTTAATTATTTATATTTACATTTCAAACTGAACTGTAAAAAGATAAAATAAAAAGATTCAATCTTTTAAAAAAAACTCCACTACACTTCTATATAGATTTTAAAGAAAAAGTTTTTTTATACTATTATAGTTTGTATGTTTACATTTTGTATAGTACAAGGCATATGAATAATAATAAGTTTTCGTAAAATAAAAAAGAAAGATATAATCTTGATTAATCGTGATTGCGGGACTGTAACTAAACAATAATAAAAATCGAGAGTCAAATAATATCAGATGATGAATTTTATATTATCCAATAATAATAAAAAAAATATTAGAAAAAATATTAAAAAAAAGGAGACCTTTTTTAAAGAGACCAATCATATGTTTTAAATTAAATTAAATTTAATATTTATTATATTTATTGTAGTTTTTTATTTATCATACCAGTTTCCTTATTATTATTTATTTATTTATTTTTTTAACTTTCTATTTTTCATTCTTTCATCTATAATTTTCATATATTATTTGTATTTCAATTATTGTAATAAAAACTTATAATAACGATAAATTAATTAAATACGTATCGCTCAATAAAAAAAAATATACAAATTGGTGAAGAAATTCGAGAATCAGTAGCACAAAGAGATTACCATTACAAACCGAGAAAAACAAAAATAATGAAAAGAAACTCTATAAAATGAAGGTAATCATAGGGTATATATATATATATATAATAGTAATATATGACAATTTATTCTAGATTCACATTTGAGGAATAAAGTCAAAAAAAGTTGTGCTATAAAAAAGATAATCGATGATCGTCGAAATTAATTGAATATTATGCATAAAATGCATGTTTTAAATATATAAAAGCGGAAACGAGATTATTAAAATAGTGATTTCCCGAAAGTACTAATTGCTTTATTTTTATTTTTATTTTTNTTTTAAATTAAATTAAATTTAATATTTATTATATTTATTGTAGTTTTTTATTTATCATACCAGTTTCCTTATTATTATTTATTTATTTATTTTTTTAACTTTCTATTTTTCATTCTTTCATCTATAATTTTCATATATTATTTGTATTTCAATTATTGTAATAAAAACTTATAATAACGATAAATTAATTAAATACGTATCGCTCAATAAAAAAAAATATACAAATTGGTGAAGAAATTCGAGAATCAGTAGCACAAAGAGATTACCATTACAAACCGAGAAAAACAAAAATAATGAAAAGAAACTCTATAAAATGAAGGTAATCATAGGGTATATATATATATATATAATAGTAATATATGACAATTTATTCTAGATTCACATTTGAGGAATAAAGTCAAAAAAAGTTGTGCTATAAAAAAGATAATCGATGATCGTCGAAATTAATTGAATATTATGCATAAAATGCATGTTTTAAATATATAAAAGCGGAAACGAGATTATTAAAATAGTGATTTCCCGAAAGTACTAATTGCTTTATTTTTATTTTTATTTTTTCATTTTTATTTATTAATTAAAAGACAATTCGACCATTTAATTCTAAATCTCTTTCGAATGAATAGATACGATATTGAAATAAAAAAAAAATCCATATAATATTTTTATACATATAATAGAAATTCTTACGTTTGTGTTTGTGTTTGTTTGTTAGCTTGCGTTTGTGAAAAGAAAATACGTAATCATATCATATCATCGTAATGCATTATGCATAATGCACAATTTAATAATTAATAACCATAACCATAAATTGTATATCGCACCCTTTCTATTCCGAATATTATATATTATAAGTGTAATAATTATAATAATATGAATAAAGAAAGCAAAGAATGATTCACGAAATTTGAATAACGTTAAAAGTTTCGAAAATAATATAAAAATTTGTACGAAAAATTGCCACGTCTTTCATATTTAATGTTTTTTGAACGAATAATTTTTTTTTTTTTTTTTAGTTTTAATAAGTTTAATAAACAGTTTCGAAAAATAGTCCCAAATAAAAGAAGAAAGTTGATTAATTTTGATATTAAAAAAATATTAAAGAATTCTCGCCCTTCGGGCTAAATCTGTATATTCAGATTTTTCTTGACTCGTAGAATTTTTCCACATGTAACTCGTTACGATAGCGATTTTCATTTTATTATTTTCTCCTAACCTTCGGCATTCTCTAGCAACCGAAATTCCGCACAACATATATCCGTGACAGTTATTGTGACTTCGAAAAGGCCTTTTGGAATTTAACAGAAAGATAACTTCTTCAATTGATAATAATGAGGGAAAGATTGATGTTCTGTTTATATTAACGAGAATATCATTTAAGTTATTCATTCGATATTTTTATTAAATAATTTTGGTTGAAAAATATCTTATAATTTTAAATATTGAATAAAGAATAAAAAATGAATTATGAATGCTGAAAATTCTTGAAGGGGGGGTTTCAAGTATTAAATATGTAATCTTTCAACTGCGGTCTTTTTTAATCGATTGCGTTATAGAAATGGAATCAAAGACAAAAAGGAACATTTCGGTGGTACTTGACATCAGATGGATGGATCGTCAGGGACAGTGTAGCATTGGAACTATTAAAAAGAAAGCATTTAAATGGTACTTGAAATCAGCCGAAGGGGTGTGATGATGGACAATGCAGCCTTGGAATCACTAATATGAAAGGAAAGCATTTAAATGGTGCTTGAAATCAGCCAAAGGGGCATAATTATTGACGGCGTAGTCTTGAAATAACTAAAGATGAAAAGAGAGCATTTAAATGGTACTTGAAATATTCTGAAGAGAGAAAGATACTTTATCAATTAATCATAAATTCGAATTAAGACCAAAATCCTTTTCTCGTTATAAATCGTTCTTATATCGTAATATTATTAAATATTGATATTTTACATTCAATAAAATAAATTTTAATAAAAAAGAATATTTTTGTTAGATTTAAATACAGAGAAACAAATTCCAAATAGTTGCCTCCTTTTTTTTTCCATTTAGTATGAATGAATGAATGCGCTTATGTTTATACGCAATACAACACAGTAAACAATGATCAAGATATGCAACTCAGAATGTTCTTTTTTTATATTTGATACAATTGCAATTGAGAAATTATAATATTTCTAGTTTTTTTTTTTTTTTTCATTTTCATTATCCAAATTCAAATGAGCTGAATAAGACGGACAATTAATTTACTTTTTTTATTTCAAGGTGGCGGTTTGCAATTAAACTGACGATTTTAATTTTCTATATATGTACGTTTAAAAACGTGTGAGAGANTTCGGTGGTACTTGACATCAGATGGATGGATCGTCAGGGACAGTGTAGCATTGGAACTATTAAAAAGAAAGCATTTAAATGGTACTTGAAATCAGCCGAAGGGGTGTGATGATGGACAATGCAGCCTTGGAATCACTAATATGAAAGGAAAGCATTTAAATGGTGCTTGAAATCAGCCAAAGGGGCATAATTATTGACGGCGTAGTCTTGAAATAACTAAAGATGAAAAGAGAGCATTTAAATGGTACTTGAAATATTCTGAAGAGAGAAAGATACTTTATCAATTAATCATAAATTCGAATTAAGACCAAAATCCTTTTCTCGTTATAAATCGTTCTTATATCGTAATATTATTAAATATTGATATTTTACATTCAATAAAATAAATTTTAATAAAAAAGAATATTTTTGTTAGATTTAAATACAGAGAAACAAATTCCAAATAGTTGCCTCCTTTTTTTTTCCATTTAGTATGAATGAATGAATGCGCTTATGTTTATACGCAATACAACACAGTAAACAATGATCAAGATATGCAACTCAGAATGTTCTTTTTTTATATTTGATACAATTGCAATTGAGAAATTATAATATTTCTAGTTTTTTTTTTTTTTTTCATTTTCATTATCCAAATTCAAATGAGCTGAATAAGACGGACAATTAATTTACTTTTTTTATTTCAAGGTGGCGGTTTGCAATTAAACTGACGATTTTAATTTTCTATATATGTACGTTTAAAAACGTGTGAGAGATATCGCAATGACAATGGTTACACTTGTAATTTTTTTTAAAAAAATAAAACTTTTAAACTTTTGAAAATTTATAGATAAATAGTTAATTAAATAGTGAAATGATGTATATAAGAATAATTTCGTTAAATAAAAAAAAGTTATCGGAATAGGATAGGAATGAAGAAAATATAGAGAGAAAAAATCTCACTAAGTGCCCAGAGAAAATAATGTAAAAATAATAATAAAATAATATGCATATCGGAAATTAATTGCTTTTATTTATTTATAAACAAGAATTTTGAATAATATAATACTTATTAATGTTATTGATAAAGTAAAAGCCATATTCTCGGTGTCTTTTAAACCTTATCTCCGTATTCATTGATCATCAATTTGTCTTTTTGTTCACGGGCTGCATAACAATGTATTTATAGCGGAATCATTATCAAATAATAACGAAACCAAAATCTCTATGGAAAATATCATTCCGCTTGCATCAGGTGAAGTATAATTAACAGATGAGTTACAAAACCGAGGAATTAATTATGAAAATAAAAAATTAGTAGAGAATGAAAGCAATTGTAAGTATACGGTATATACATATAATAGTAGTTTACATTGCTAAAAATAATTAATGACCGACTAATAATTATATTATCTACCAATCATTATCATTAAAATAGTAATTGAACAGATATGTGTTTATTAATGCATAAAATTCATAATGCGTGGTTTTTTCTCCTAACCATTAGAACAGTAGCTCGAACTTTGTTAGATATGTGGTTGACCATTTTAAATATATAAAAGTGTGAACGAGAAATTGTTTTATTAAAATGTATTTGTATTTTTATTTCACATAAAAAATCAATCAATTAATTTAATTAAAAGGCCACCCGGCCATTTAATTCTAACTCTCTCTCAAATAAATAAATACGATATCGAAATAAAATAATTCTGAGTAATATTTTTATACATGCTTAATTTAATAATTATTAATCATAAATTGTCATAATAATTATTAACGATAAATTAATGATTATTAATCTCTAAAAATATATATTGCAAATTGAATGTTCTATATTTTAAGTGCAATAATGAATTATTCACGAAATTTGAATAAAAAGTTAAAAATAAAAATTTTTATGAAAAAGTGCCGCGTCTTTCATATTTTATGTTCTTGAAAAAAAATAAATGGGTCTTATAATTTTTAATATTGGATAAAGAATAAGGAATGAATTTTGAACAGACGTAGAAATGCAGAAAATTTTTTATTATCGGAAAGAAGCTTTTTCAAGTATAATCGATTGTGGGAATCCATTTCGGTGGTAGATCGTCATGGATAGTTGAAGCAGATCAGCCGAAAGGGTATAATTATGGAAAGTGTAGGCATAATTTTGCATTCCAATTCAGTTTTGGAAATATACTGACATTATTAGTATAGTAAAGATAGTTTTGTATTTAAACTGAAAATCTGAAAAAATTCCATTGTAAGTACCTTAGATCATGCTATTCAATATCTGTCAGTCATTTCATATTCTCAATTTGGCAATTCTTTATGTTTACGTGGTAATTTAAAGACTGCAAATAATAGCTTTTGGGTCACAAATTATTATGAAACAATTTGTTCCAATATAAGTGTATTTTCAGTTGAACATCAGGAAATTTTAATAGCCAAAAATTTATGCAAATTTTCGCAACTTTTCACAAAGTTTTCGAAAATTTTCGCAACTTTTCACAAAGTTTTCAAAACTTTTCGCAACTTTTCACAAAGTTTTCGAAACTTTTCGCAACTTTTCACAAAGTTTTCAAAACTTTTTGCAACTTTTCACAAAGTTTTCGAAACTTTTTGCAACTTTTCACAAAGTTTTCGAAACTTTTCGCAACTTTTCAAAAAATTTTCGTAAAGTTTCGCAAATTTTTCCGTAAAGTTTTCAAAATTTACAAAATTTTTTATTATTTTTCAAATATTATTATTATTATTATTTTATTTACATTAATACAAAAATTTCCGAATATTTAAAATTATATTTCTTATTTCTTAATCCTCGCTTTCTATATTTACTATTTCATTATGATATTCTTCATCTTCACCTTCTTCATCTTTGTCATCTTCGTCATCGTCATCTTCACCTTCGTCACCTTCTTCACCTTCTTCACCTTCATCACCTTCATATTCATCATTTTTTTACCTTCATATTCGTTATTTTCTACTTTTCTTTTAGATTTTTTAAGATTTTTTCGTAGAGTTTCGACTTCAATACTTCTTTTCTTTCCTTTGTTTCTTTCGGGTTCTATCTGTTTTTCAGGATCTTTCTGTCTTTCTGGAGACACTGGTCTTTGGGGAGTTGGAGATGAGTCCAATTCATATTCAAAACCTTCTTTATTTTCAATTTTTCTCTATTTTTTAAAATTTTGTTAGTTTTCGAAAATTTTAAAAATCTGGTGTGATATGAAATTTACTTACTAAATTTCTTGCAAGAGCTGGTTGTATAATTTCTTCTGACATTTTGATAACTTCATTTTTCGAGTTGAGAAAAATTTCTGAAATAGAAATCGCCCAGGCGATTTGAAGATTTGGAATGTTTTTTTTCTTAGGCCAGACATTTTTAATTATTTTTGTCATATATGTGTCATTTTCGTCGTCTTCGATTTTTTCAAATAATTTACGAAAACAATTTGAAACAGCAAGTTTTTTCTTCTACGCCACAATTTCAGATGCTTTCGCTACGTTACTAATTGGAGGTAACATATTGCTGAAATTTTCAAAAATTGCTATTTTTACTCGCGCACACAAGGTGCCTCTAACACTGGTCGAATGAACAAAAATCAGAATCCTATTGATGGCACAAATATGCATAAATCGGACATCTTATTTGTGAAAATTCATAAATCGGAAATTCCTATTTATAAATCAGAAAAAATCGACTGCCTATACTTAATAAATCTTAGCAAATTTAGCCATCAATCGGAATCCTATTCATGATAAAACCGTCCTATTTTTTTCCATTCGACTAGTGTAAAAGAATGGAGTCTTTTTGATAACTATAAATTTTTAAAAAAATTAATTATAAAACTCTTCAAAATATCAATTTATAGATTTTACTTACAGGTTTTCGAATTTTTTTTTCAAAATATGGTTCTCATTTACTACCCAAAGTGGAGAAAAATTCATTATCAGATTCTCTTAGAAAAAATTCGGCAGATTCTTTGAATTCGTCATAATTGGGATATATTTTTTTTTCTAACAGGTCTTGAGCAGACTTAATTATCACAGCNTATTGCGAACATTTGCAAAATGTTCAAATTTTAATATTATACTAACATCTATACAAGCTTGATCATGTGAAAGTATGGCGACTTCTTCTTTAATAGTTTTTATTTCTTCTTTCATGTCTTCTTGATTTTTTTTAACTTTTTCTAGAAGTGTTTTTAGATTATCCAATTTCGAAAAGATTCTTCTTGTAACAGCTTGAAACATAAAAAATTTTTAGTCATTTTAATTTTTTTTGAAATAATTAAACCAATATATTATTATACCATCATTCATTTGATCTACCGAAGACAAGGTTAAGTCTGAATCTTCAGATTCTAGTAGTGGACGTGAAAATAAAGAAGGACGTGAAGCTGAAGCCAAAGAAGGGCATAAAGCTGAAGCTGGAGAATGGCGTAAAGCTGAAGCTGAAGAAGGGCGTGAAGCTAAAGCCAAAGAAGGGCGTGAAGCTGAAGTCAAAGAAGGGCGCGAGGAAGAAGCGCGTGAATATGAAGAGGTGCGCGAAGGGTTTTGTTTTTTTTTTTTAAATAATTCGTTCAAATTGCTCATCTTAAATAATAAATAAATATTTCATAAAAATAAACAAAAAAAATAGTAATATTACGGAAAATGCAAGCAAAAAAATTGAAATAAATAGTAATGTTATGGAAACTAATAAAAATACGTGCAGTATTATTTGATTATATTCTAAAGTATGTAGATTCGAAAGAATATAGCATATAGTAATAACTAATACATATATACCTTATTACCAGACAATAAAATAAAATTTGTAGCGATATGGAAATAAAACAAAAAAAAATGTCTGTCTAGAGTTGTTAAACTACAGTTTAAACTCAGTGTATTAATAATTTCATGTAAAGGTAATAGTAATGTTACGGAAAATGCAAGTAAAAAATAATAATATTACGGAAAATGAAAAAAAAAATTGAAATAAAAAATACGTGCAATATTATATAACTACATCCTAAGTATGTATATTTGAGAGAATATAAAGAATATAGCATATAATAATAATAGAGCAAAGGCAAAAGACAGGAGACAAGGAGTATACCATTGTAAATAAAATAAAAAATACGTGCAATATTATATAACTACATCCTAANGGAAGAAGCGCGTGAATATGAAGAGGTGCGCGAAGGGTTTTGTTTTTTTTTTTTAAATAATTCGTTCAAATTGCTCATCTTAAATAATAAATAAATATTTCATAAAAATAAACAAAAAAAATAGTAATATTACGGAAAATGCAAGCAAAAAAATTGAAATAAATAGTAATGTTATGGAAACTAATAAAAATACGTGCAGTATTATTTGATTATATTCTAAAGTATGTAGATTCGAAAGAATATAGCATATAGTAATAACTAATACATATATACCTTATTACCAGACAATAAAATAAAATTTGTAGCGATATGGAAATAAAACAAAAAAAAATGTCTGTCTAGAGTTGTTAAACTACAGTTTAAACTCAGTGTATTAATAATTTCATGTAAAGATAATAGTAATGTTACGGAAAATGCAAGTAAAAAATAATAATATTACGGAAAATGAAAAAAAAATTGAAATAAAAAATACGTGCAATATTATATAACTACATTCTAAGTATGTATATTTGAGAGAATATAAAGAATATAGCATATAATAATAATAGAGCAAAGGCAAAAGACAGGAGACAAGGAGTATACCATTGTAAATAAAATAAAAAATACGTGTAATATTATATAACTACATCCTAAAATATGTAGATTTGAAAAAATATAAAGAATATAGTATATAATAGTAATAGAGCAAAGACAAAAAACAGGAGGCAAGGAGTATACCATTGTAAATGAACAAAATAAACAAAATATTTTTGTGTTACATATGTAATATTTTTGTTTTACATATGTAATACAAGATGGTAATATTTATTAAACTTACATTAATATAACAAATTTATCATATATTTTTCTTGTATTACAAATTTTATTATATATTTTTCCTTGTATTACAAATTTTATTATATATTTTTCCTTGTATTACAAATTTTATCATTTCTGTTTTAACACAGAAAATGTTGTATATATTCGAAAAAATCACATTTATTTTACAGATATAATATTTTTTATAAAATATTCTTTTTATATCACAGAATATAATAAAGGAAATTACAAAATAAAGAGAATTATTTATATATTTTCTTTAATACCCCATTTTTATAACAGGCAAAAAAAATTTTGATTTCTTTTTTAATTAAAAAAAATATTATATATATATTCGAAAAATCATATTTATTTTACAGATATAGTATTTGTAAGATATTCTTTTTATATCACGGAATGTAATATAGAAATTACAAAGAGAAACATTTAAAATTTTATTAATTACTGAGAAAACTAATAAAAATAAAAATACAGATTTGAAATATTGGAAAAGATATTTAAGTACCATGAAAGAGTACCATTGACAATTTTTAAATTAAAAATAAAGTTGAATAATTTCAATTCTCTTTAAAACAAAATATTGATTTTTTCGAAACAATTTGAACTTTTTTAATATTCTAATATAAACAATGTCTACAAGTTTTCAATGCCCACATTGCCCTCGTAATTTTTCAACACAGAATGCATACTCTCAGCATGTTAATCAATGCATTAATACTGTTTATTTAAGTACAGAAGAATCTAATGAGGATATTTTAGATATTGTCTCAAGTGTTAACAAAATGTCATTAGATGATGAAGATTTTAGTCGCATAAATGAATTTCAAATTATTCGAGAAGAAAACTCACAAGTTTTTTACCAATATAAAAGTGATCAGGATTATGCTGGTGATATTTCTTTTAGTGAAATATCACATTCAAGTAATATTCCGGAGGANTAATACAAGATGGTAATATTTATTAAACTTACATTAATATAACAAATTTATCATATATTTTTCTTGTATTACAAATTTTATTATATATTTTTCCTTGTATTACAAATTTTATCATTTCTGTTTTAACACAGAAAATGTTGTATATATTCGAAAAAATCACATTTATTTTACAGATATAATATTTTTTATAAAATATTCTTTTTATATCACAGAATATAATAAAGGAAATTACAAAATAAAGAGAATTATTTATATATTTTCTTTAATACCCCATTTTTATAACAGGCAAAAAAAATTTTGATTTCTTTTTTAATTAAAAAAAATATTATATATATATTCGAAAAATCATATTTATTTTACAGATATAGTATTTGTAAGATATTCTTTTTATATCACGGAATGTAATATAGAAATTACAAAGAGAAACATTTAAAATTTTATTAATTACTGAGAAAACTAATAAAAATAAAAATACAGATTTGAAATATTGGAAAAGATATTTAAGTACCATGAAAGAGTACCATTGACAATTTTTAAATTAAAAATAAAGTTGAATAATTTCAATTCTCTTTAAAACAAAATATTGATTTTTTCGAAACAATTTGAACTTTTTTAATATTCTAATATAAACAATGTCTACAAGTTTTCAATGCCCACATTGCCCTCGTAATTTTTCAACACAGAATGCATACTCTCAGCATGTTAATCAATGCATTAATACTGTTTATTTAAGTACAGAAGAATCTAATGAGGATATTTTAGATATTGTCTCAAGTGTTAACAAAATGTCATTAGATGATGAAGATTTTAGTCGCATAAATGAATTTCAAATTATTCGAGAAGAAAACTCACAAGTTTTTTACCAATATAAAAGTGATCAGGATTATGCTGGTGATATTTCTTTTAGTGAAATATCACATTCAAGTAATATTCCGGAGGAATATAAAAACTTTGATGAAATTTTACCTGCAAGTTTACAAAGCAATAAAGAACCTGTATCACATTCAAGCAATATTCCGGAGAAATATGAAAACTTTGATGAAATTTTACCCGCAAGTTTACAAAGCAATAAAGAATCTGAAGTTGAAAACATTAAAGAATTTCCAAATGAAGCATATACGGATTTGATAGCACTTGTTATAGAAAATAATCTTAATAACAAAGCTGGAAATGCAATTATAAAATTCTTTAACAAACATTCGGATTTATCTCAATTGTCACCTCTCCCAAAAAACATTGAAACTGGACGAAAGTTCATGGATAAAATGAATATTTCACAATTGTCATATTCTAAATATTGCGTACTTACTCATAATAGTCAAGATTACTTTGTTCATTATCGTCCCATTAAAAACTGTATTAAAAACCTTTTGTCAAATCCAGATATATTAAAAAATTTGATGTTTAGATATGAAAATTCAAAGGTAAATACTTATATCAGAAATTTCTTAATAATTAATAATTATATTAATAATTATATTAATAAACTGTTAGATCGAGGATGAAAAATCATATGGAGAACAAAATTCCGGAAATTGGTGGAAACGGGCAGAAAGATCAATTTCAAATCACGCAAATATTTTGTTAATCATTCTCTATTCAGATGTAACTACTACTGATACATTAGGAAAGAGTTCATTACATCCTATATATGTATCTCTTGGAAATATTCCCACATGGAGAAGAAACAAAGAAGATGTGAAACAACTGTTAGGATATCTCCCAATTTTATTTACTAAAAATGAAACGGAAAAGAAATCTTCTGAATTTAAGGAATTGGCTCGCGAAACCTTTCATAATTCTATTAAATTTTTATTAGATCCATTATTCCAAAGTGATGGTGTTGATTTTAATATTGATGACAAAGATATTTGGTTTTTTCCGAGAATATCCACTATAATCTGTGATTGGCCGGAAGCCTGCATGTTTTCATTAACTTATAAATCAGCCAATTCGAATTATTCTTGTCATTTTTGTTTAGTTCAAAGAGAAGATCTTATTGATATAAGAAAAGATCAAGTGATACTCCGTAACCATGTAAATATGAAAGAATATTTTGATAGTAATACAAGTAATTTGGCAGGTTTGGAACAGGTCAATAATTACTTTTGGAGCATCCCGTAAGTTTGTTTATTTATATATTTAAATATTTATATATTTTAAGGGCATATTCTAACCTTATTTGTTTAAATTTAGAAATTTAAACATTTATGCAGCCACTGTACCTGATAGAATGCATCACTTAGATCTAGGTCTATTCAAATATCAAATAGAATTTACTATGAAATTATTGAAGAAAAAAAAATCATTGAATAAAGTAAACGAAAGAATTGCGGATATTCCAAGATATTCGCAATTAAAAGTATTTAAAAAAGGGATACATCAGGAAATTTTACGAGGCGGAAATTTGCGCAAATTTTCGTGCGTTTTTTTTCATTTTTTAACTTCGCTCGTGATTTTCGAAGCACAGAGCGATTTTCTACTAAGATATTTCTAAGATAAATAGAACGGCCTTGTTCTTGGCTACAAAATGATATATATTTCATCCTTGTAGCATCGATATTCGCGAAGTTATTCCAGTTTAAAGAAAAAGCATCCGTGAAAAAATTGTGCGAAAATTTCCGGAAAACTTGCACAAATTTTCGCAAATTTTCGCCGAAATTTTGCGGAAATTTTCATGGTGCAAAATTCCGCAAAATTTCGGCGAGAATTTGCGAAAATTTGCGCAAGTTTTCCGGAAATTTTCGCACGATTTTTTCACGGACGCTTTTTCTTTAAACTGGAATAACTTCGCGAATATCGATGCTACAAGGATGAAATATATATCATTTTGTAGCCAAGAACAAGGCCGTTCTATTTATCTTAGAAATATCTTAGTAGAAAATCGCTCTGTGCTTCGAAAATCACGAGCGAAGTTAAAAAATGAAAAAAAACGCACGAAAATTTGCGGAAATTTTCGACACCTTCGGAAACTTGTGCAAACTTTTCGCAAGTTTCCGCCTTATAAAATTTCCTGATGTACAATTATCCCGATTAACTGCAAGCGAATATAGAGATATGATGAAAATCATGGTATTTGTGGTCGATGATTTACAAATTGAAGATCTTTTGGAAATCTACGTGAAATGGAATGAAATGTATTTACTGAGTAGATCAGAAAAATTTAAAGAAAGTGATCTGGAAAATTTTCAGATAAAAATAATTATCTGGAGGATATTAGAAAGGTTGATATACATAAATAAAATATTAATTTATTTAATTATATAGAAAGCAATCGATGATTGGGCTGATCTATTCATTAAATTATTTCAAAAGATTTCGAATTCTCATTTGAAATTTTCAAAACTTCACTCATGGATTTGTCACATCGTCGATACAATTCGGGAATATGGAGCAATAAATGGATATACAACTGAAACATATGAAAGTTTACATAAAACTTATGTGAAGATTCTATATCATCTCAGTAATAAAAAAAAAGTAGAAAAGCAAATAATAGAAAATGTAAATAAAAAACAATAATTTATCACATAATATTTCGAAATTTAATAATTTTTTATTTTTAGATTCGACGCCGAGCAATTGTCTCGTGAAATTGTGTAAGAAAAACTAAAACTACAATGGCTTTTGTGCACACCACAAAATTATTTGACTTTGATCTTTCGGAATCCATGATTGAGCAAAATAAAAAAGATCTGAATTTGGATAAAAAAATGATAAAAGGTTTTGAGAAATTTATTGATTGCTTAAAAGTATATTTCAATATTTTGAATATAATTTCTGCCGAAGGCTGCTGAATAAAGATATATAGTTCTGTTACATTAAAAAATGGTGCTATTTTACGTACAAAAAATGATTTTCACCATAGACCATGGTTTAGTAATATTGCTGTCAATATGAATGAGGAGGAACTTTCTGAATATTTATCAGATAAAGGAATTTGTTATGCACAGGTATATATTAACTATTAAATAATTTTCATAATAAAATATAGAAGATTACTTAACTCTTTTTTATTATTTAGACATTATTAATAACAGAAATAAGACTACCAAATAAATCACCAATGCATCTTGCACTTGTACAATGGTATGATTTTATTGAAGAAACTCCATTTGTTTACGGCTGTCCTTTATTGAGATTGGTAGAGGTGTACAATTTTATAGAAATAGAAGCGATCGAAGATACAATTCATGTAGTTCCACGTTTTGATAAAAATAATGAATACTTTGTAATGGAATTGGACCAGTGAGGCCTCGACTTTATTTATATTAATTTTTAATAATAAAAATACATGAAGAATAAAACCTGACTAAATTATAAATAACTACCGCCTAGCCAACCACTGTAAAAGGTTTAACCCTTTTAAATGGCAGGTAATTTCCCTACCAAAGTCTGTACAAAAAATATATTTGAAAATAAGAGAGGAAAACAAGATCATATAAAAACCTCTACAGAACATTTTTTACCAACAAACTTACACCCAACTCCCAACAACTAATATAACACCCAAACAAAACCACTAACCAACAAATACAACTCATCAACTAATACCAAAACTTCCTCCATACCTATCACTGTAGGTTCAACTATAAACAACACTATTAATATTATACGCACAGTTAAAGGTACCTAATGATTACTAAGAGTGGTTTTCCATTTCGGATAAAACTTTCAGGGGCGAAATATTTCTCAACACGGGATGGTGGTTAGTGCCTTTCACTTTATTTCGACCTAAGTCTCCCACGCTTTTGGACCTTGGTTGAAGCCTTTATGTCATCCTGGTTTAACGAGACTTGCAATATTTCTTCCGATTACACATTTTGGTTTTCCATTTACGAACCAAAGTTCTCCCACTAATGCATATTTTATTCGGTATGAAAGCCCTTTCGGATATCTTTCCACTTTAACTCCCGAAGAGTCCTTTACTTGAGAAAGGTTTGAGGATTTTTAACGTTCGCTGCGACAGAGGCTAATATATTTTTCAATACCAGCATATACTCAACGAAGTACCGGTTCTTCACGCCGATACCCATCGCGTCAACCTCCGCTTATTCGGTTAAGTAGAACATTAAGAACAATTAACCATACTTATAATAATAATACAACTCACACCCTTCAACTTACATCTCACACTCCCGTCCTCCCAACATACATCACATCACACACCGTTACCACCGATCATCGCCTAAATTACCCACCAGTCACCCAATTTCATCAGTGCGTCACCACCTGGATCTACAAGATCGACGATTCAGGGTCAAACCGAAATTTGACATTCCCCCCAAAAAGTATTCCATGAAAAAGAGGAAGAATTTTGTGGCGCAGACCCGTTCTTAACCTTTCGAAAATTTAAACAGCTCCAGATTACCACAGGTCAAAATCCAAATATCGGGCACCTATCAGGCACCTATCGGGTACCCGATATATTTGAATATCGGGTACCTATAGGGTACCTATCGAGTGCGAATAATATTTTTATATATATCGGGCACCCGATATCTAGGGTTTTTTTTTGTAAATTTTATAATGCACCCGATATGGTAGCGATATTAATTATTATTATTTCAGACACCCGATATTACCTTCAATATCGGGTACATGATAATAAATAGTAAGATCGGGTATATATCAGACACCTGATTTATTAAAAATTTTATTCAGGTTTTTTCCTATCAGGCACACGATTTGATATTTTTGGCTTATCTGTTATACAACCTATCAGATGCATATACTTAAAATTCAAGTTTTCTTGCATAAAATCAGATATACTTTAAAGTTTAGTTATTGTTTGATATGCTCATTGTATTAGATAATCTCTTTATTATTAATTAATAAATAAATAAAATTAAAATTAAACATTAAATCTTCGATTCAATGGTATTATTGAAACATAATTATTCTTATTCTTATTCCCCGTCCGATAGTTTATCTTAATGGCTCGACCATATATTCTATGCACTGCAATAATTGAATCTTGACCTTCCTCATAGTATTCTCCATTCCACAACTCAGTATTGGATACTTCAGGCTCCATAAATTTATGCTTAAATCGTATACTAGAGGAAGGCGCATTTTTATACCATTTGACATATGCTAGAAGATGTGTTTTGGGTCCTTTTGGAAGTGTTAGAGTATGTTCGAAGTAATATTGTACCTCCCCAGGTTAAATATCACTTGTTCCATCTCTATATGCTTTCCACTTCGCTAATATAATTGCATTATTTTCATGTCGTCCAGTGATCTTGGACCCAAATATTTCATTACCTATTATTAATCGTGCATGTTGGTTCATAGTTACTTCCATACATGCGTTCACATCTTTCTTTTTTCTATTATATAATGTTACATACCATTCGCATAATATTTTTTGAACCTCTTTAGGAATACTTACCTTTTCATGTGAAGGTGTTAGCATACGTCCTGGTTATACTTGCACACAAAATTATTTTGGGGCCCCGAAATTGCAATTTCGGAGAAAAAAGTCGAAATAGTTTTTCATAGAAGACGAAATTATTTTACTTAAAACCCGAAATTTTTTGACCACCCAGATTTATTCTTTGATTGAAGATACACATAACTGGATACTTTTTTTACTTCCATATATAGAATAGATTCTGCATAAATCTCAAAAAGTCGAAATACCTCAAAAATCCAAAATCAATTTTGGGAACATGTATAGTCCTGGTATATATTCAGTGCCATAGATTTTATTGGACGTGTCATGTCTCAGGGAGATGAAATACTGTAACTCTTCTCTATCAAATTCATTAGTTACAGCTAAGCTGCCAGCAACTTTCTTTGGTGCAAGAAATTTAAGAGAATTCTCCAAGAGACCAGATGTCCATTGACATGAAAGATGATAATCCACAAGCGAATTTTTAAGAACAATTCGCATAAGTTCGGGTTCGATCTGCCGATTACTATTAGGATATGAACCTATGAAAAGATTTGTGTTAAAATTTTATTTATTATAATTTTGTACACCCGATATGTGCGGCTTACCTATGTATCCATTTAATCGCTCGTACGGGAATAACCAAAAACTATAAACAGAGCCATAATCCCGTATGCATTCAGGAATATGCATTGATAAATGGATATTACTTGTAATAAATTCAGGCCCATAGGTTCTTTCTATATTTATTGACATATCCCTTAATCTTTCTTGGGCTTCTTGTAGATCATCTTCAGTAACAAATCTAGCAACCAATAAGTTACACGCCCGAACAAAATGTCCCAATATCTTTCTATCATTATCATCTAACATGTCCCATAAAATTGTTGTTGCATATATCATAATAAAGGTCTTCCATTGGTCAGCAGTGAGCTTTGAAAATCCTTCTCCGATAGCAATTTTTGGAGGAATTCGACCAATATCAGATGGAAGTTGAACGTTATCCATCCTCTTTTGTGCTGTACGAAGTTGCTCAGAATTTAGCTTATTTTCTTTAATAAATATGGATTGAATAATCCATTTTGCAATCCCAAGGAACAAACAATGCATTGGATCCACTACTGCAAATCTGATCGGATCCATGTAAGGGAGACGAAGCAATTCAGACCATCGCACTCCGTTTATTTAAAATGAGCTTCTCTTGTTCCTCTGGTGTCACATTTAAGCCATTCTTGAGCATATTGTCTATGTTTTTGGGGGTCTGCAGATTCTGTAATCCATTGTTCATAATCATGCATACCACCATAATGAGTTTTTTTGAACTTCTCACTATATCGGCTTCTTTTCGGGCACCTGTGACATTTCATTACTGCAGATCCATGCCCAAATAACTTTCGTGTAGCTGGAATATCGGAAGAACCTACTAATATTGCAACTCTTATATCGAGCCCATCTTTATTTTCATATGTTTTGGGAACTCTCCATCCCTCTCATAATTCCTTAAGTTCATCAACTATCGGGGATAGGTAATGATTAATTTGGTTCTTATCGGCTTCCTTAGGTCCAGGTAGGAAGCCTAAATAAATAATATTTTCAGGCTTATTTCTTTCTGCCCTTGGAAGATTACATATCGAAGCATAAATAGCACCAGTGCTATGTTGTGTGTACTTAAAGGGTTGGAACCAGTCCAAATTTATTAATAATCCTAAATTCGAGGTAGCAGTTTCTGGACTAAAAAATTTGCTACCATCGAAAGGAAATGAATTCCATACTTTCCCATCATATATATCAGCATAGATATTACTATCATAATTTCTTGTGCCCGATTGGTCTAGCATTTTTTCAAAGCCAGATCTCTGGTACAAGATACTTAATTGTTGTTTAATTGAGGGCTTAGGGTATAGCATTTTAGGAATTGCTACCATATTTTTCATATTTCTTTTGAGGGAGGAGAGCTCATTATTGCATAAATTCTTTCGGGAAGGTATTGGATTGTTTGGATATTCTTCATAACGGCAATGCATGATTGCTAACTTATTGTTTTCCATATTATTGCATACAATCTTAGAATCATATAATTTATGACAGTTTGTGCAAACTGCCATCCTTAATTTTGGTTGAAAAATTCCTAACCTTTTTTTTGCTAAAAATAAAGAAGCAGGAAATTTCCAAAACTTAGAATCGTCAATCATCTTAAGGGTATGGTTTAAAAACTTAATTAAGGCCTCCAGGGCCGTATCAGGTATCCGATATTTTTGTTGAAACTTAAATAACCACAAAAGTATCTCTACGTCTAATTTATCTTTTAATTCTACTCCTTCATAGCATTCGTCCTCTTCTTCCAGCTCAGGTGAAACAAAAAAGTTATCATCATCTTTAAATACTTCATCATCCGAACCCATATATTCATTTTCTAATTCTACTTCTACTTCTAATTCATCATCGTCACAAATAATTTCTTCATCATCACATTCTTCTAAGTCGTCAATTAATTCATATCATCATCTCCTATATCAAACAAAAGTTCATCATCAAATATATCGAGCATCTCATCCATGCGTGGTTCGTGAAATTGATCATTTCTTGGACGAGATGATGATGCCACAACTATTTCTTCACCAAGATCCAACCCTGTAAGTATATTGCTTATTGACACGTCTCTATTTAACTTAGGTATATCAGATGTCGGTGAACTTCTTTTTCTTTTCTTACTATTTTTATTTGATGACGTATCTTCATTCACTTGAGTTTCGTTCACTTAATTAAGAAAGATAAATATTATAAATGTTACACAGGTTAAAAATTGATATATCGGGTACCCGATATGACTATTTGTCTACCCGATATGCGAAGTTATTTCAACAATTTACTTACCTCTATAATTAAACTTTCTTGCTTCGATCATTGCTAATTGAATCTTTCTTTCTTTACTAGATTTCCACATAATTTTATCATTAGTATGCTTTTTCTGGGTCTTTCCTTCAACTTCTTTTTCTTCACAGACCATACAATTACAAATGTATTTGTATTTTTTAGTCATTTTATTCAAAAGATAGGTAAATTATATATTAGTCAAAGTTCTTTAATAAATTTATTTTCAAAAAATGTTCTCTAAAATATTCACATAGTCAAATACTTGCTTTTTTATAATGCGCAAAAATTATTTACAGATGATACGCGTCTTTAAAATTCGCGTAAAGATGATACGCGTCGTCTTAAAATTAGAGAAATTTTATTTAGTTAATGCATTTTTTTATAGTAAATTTTATATTCATAGTTATATATAGTATATATAGTAATGATTTATATTTATTAATATAACAATAGTACTAAATAATTTATATTATTATATTAAAATTAATATGTTACACATTACTCCTCTGATCTGCATATAAGTAAACAAATACCTATTTTTCATTATTTTTCATTATCATTAATACCATCTCTTTCTCTTTAATATGCATAACACCTCCTTGCGGCCCATTTCTATTCATTTCTTTAAAATACATATAATGTTAACAATACTATACTATACATATACCATAATTTTTATAATGTTGATAATACTATATTATTCTTAATATTGATATATAACACCAGGACCCCGATAAGTGATTTTTTTATTCGTTTCTTTAAAATATATATAATGTTAACAATATATTATTCATAATATTGATATGACCCCGATANATAATAATAACGATAATAATAATAACGATAATAATAATAATGATAATAATAATAATAATAATAACGATGATTATAATAGTAATAATCGCGATAATGATAATTGTAATAACGATGACGATAATGATCGTAATAACGATAATAATCGTAATAACGATAATAATAACGATAATGATAATAATCTTAATAATAATTACGATGATGATAATAATAATAATAGTAATAGTAATAGCAGTAATAGAAGTAGAGGTACTACAGCAGCCACTTCTATCACCTCAACGAGACAAAAAACGACATCGATTTATATTAAGGATAAATGGTGGAGATCTGAATCGGTAAGTGATCAAATTAATATATTTTTATACCTATCGGGCATGATATTAATAAATTATATTTTATAGTTAAAAAAATTATTACACAAAAGAATCGATCCAGCGATTGATATTGTGAGTAGACCAGCAAATACACAAAAAGCACAAAAGGCTAGAATCAGATCCGAACGCCATAAACAAAACAAAACAGAGGCCGAAATTCCGAAAAGTGCTCCAATTTGGACACTGAGTAGGGAGGCGCTTGAACACTTGAATTGGGTTAACAGAGATATCCCAATTTATGATCCGGACGAAGAAGATAATGATAATAATGAGGAAGAAGATAATGATAATAATGAGGAAGTAGGAACAAGTAGTAGAAAAAGAAAAAGAAAAAGGAAAGGAAAGGAAAAAGAAAAAAAAAATAAAAAATCTAAAAAAAATAAAAAAAAATAATTAGATAGATTTAAATATGAACATTTTATATAGTACAATTGATAACGTTTTATATAGTATATATAATATATTTCATTTATATTTTTTATTAATAAATATGAACATTTTATATAGTATAATTAAAATATATTTCATTTTATATTTTTTATTAATAAATAATGTATTTCATTTTATTATTTTTTATAATAAACTAAAAAATGTGATTATTTCGGGAATAAGAAAGTGAAAAATATATATATATAAAATAAAAGGCACCGATAGGTACCCGATCGAAGAAAAAAAGCCCCCGATATATAGAGATATACTGTGCCCGATATTCAGCAACATACTATACCCGATATATAGATGATAGGTGCCCAATATACAGAAATATACTGTGCCCGATATACAATAATATACTATACCCGATATATGGATGATAGGTGCCCGATAAAAAATAAATAATTTGAAAAAAATGACAAAATATCGGTGCCCGATAGATGCCCGATAGATACCCGATATGTACCCGATAGGTGCCCGAACTTCGGGACGACTACACCGTCAATCGGGTGCCCGATATGTTGAATATCGGGCACCTATCGCATACCTATCAGGTACCCGATAGGTGCTCGATAGGTGCCCGATATTCCATATTTCGACCAGTGTACACCTCTGTTTCCAGTATTCGTTCGAAGCAAAACCGTTAACCTAGGAAAAAGCAGTCTGGCCTACACAAAAACCGACCGCTAGTTCGTTTCAGGGCTTATCCACACGAAGACTATTTTCAAGAAAATAATAAAGTTCGCCGTTTACACCTTTCACCAGAGGAACCAGAACCAAATCCGTAGGTACACTGCAATACATCTACCAAACAAAAGGCATCACTATAGTCTTATCCGGCTTGCCGTTAGCCTCTAACTAAAGTAGTACGCAAGGTAAATTATTACATTTTACTACTGCGGATTTTAGAGTATTTCACCGAAAGGGGAAAGAGTTTTTTTTTTTTTCTAATGAATACTTTGTAATGGAATGAGACTGATGAGGTCTTATCTTTATTCATTTAAAATATTTAATCAAAAATACAGGAAGAATAAAAATTGACTATAACAATTTACGGTTAACGGTCTGACCAACCACCCTAAGGCCACGAGCACCTTATAAGGTAAGTGTTTTCCTTACCAAAGTCATAAACAAAGAAAATATTTGAAAGTAACGTCCGGTCGACGCAAGATCCCACCTAACAACAACCACACCTCGACTATACTTGCACGCAAAATTATTTTGGGGCCCCGAAATTGCAATTTTGGGGAAAAAAGTCGAAATAGTTTTTCATAGAAGACGAAATTATTTTACTTAAAACCCGAAATTTTTTGACCACCCAGATTTATTCTTTGATTGAAGATACACATAACTGGGTACTTTTTTTACTTCCATATATAGAATAGATTCTGCATAAATCTCAAAAAGTCGAAATACCTCAAAAATCCAAAATCAATTTTGGGAACATGTATAACCTCGACAACCCCAGAACCAAACGCCCAAAAGGCTAAAAGTTCCATAACACTATTATAACACTTTATAACTTGTATACCTGCTTACTAATCTACGGTGTCACCAAATATGTCCACCTTAATGTTGGTTAGACGAAACAAACGTTTCTCCCAGTGAATAAAACGGCTACTTTAACGAAACCAAAGTTTCTTCCAACAAAAATAAAGTTGGTCTTAACGGAAAAGTCTATCTCCTGCACGTATCATGAAAGTATTTAGCGTCAGTTTCTCATGGTCGACTCTTTTCCCTCCCATTCGAGATGGTATACGAACAAAGTTCTTCCAAAAATATTTCAGTTGGTAATTTTCACACGTATCTATCCATTGGTATCATAACGGATCAAAAGATTCTCCCAAGAAATAATCTATTTTGTGACCTAATCTGTCCGACAAGTTTCCAGCTAGCGAGACGAATCTACGTGGATTGAGTCGTGAAGGCGCATTATTCGACACAAAATGTTGGCGGATATCCAAAAAGCATTATAATCCAATAAAAAATATAAAACACCTAATTACTACCATACTTCAAACTACTAACCCTCTACTCAATTTCACAACACACACCCCGGCTACAACTGAAAAACATCACACTCCCCCGTCCTCCCACAATTCATCACATCACACATCGTTACCACCAAACGTCACCTAAGTATCACCATACCCCCAGATCACCTGCCGTTCATCACCTATGTACCACCGTACCACCAAATTTTTCATCAGTACATCACACCCAAACTGACAAGATCGACAATTCAGGGTCAAACCAAAATTTGACATTTCCCCCAAAAAGTTATTGACATGAAAACGAGGAAAATTTGTGGTGCAAACCCATAACCAATATATACGTAAAGTCAAACAGCTCCAGGGAAACTTCTTTGTTTATTCCGTTCATTCAAAAAACAAGCTATTCAACCCAGAAAAAAGGAGCTGGCCCGTACGTCCTGCCCCGGTTCGTCCTAAAGCTTCTACACTCCAAGATTATTTTCCAAGAAAAATAAAGAGTTTCGCCATTTACGTCTTCTGCGAAAAAACTGGAACCAACTCCACCGACCAAACTTCATAAGTATTTAAGAATAGTAACCTCAACGTCTTCTAGTCTTATCCGGTTGTTACCTAACCTCTGACTTAGACTGCCTTTCGTAACTTCATAAATACCCACTTCAGTTCTTTACTGCGGAATTTGAGTGACAGACGGATAACCAGAAAGAGTTTTTTTTTTTTTTCTAATGAATACTTTGTAATGGAATGAGACTGATGAGGTCTTATCTTTATTCATTTAAAATATTTAATTAAAAATACAGGAAGAATAAAAATTGACTATAACAATTTACGGTTAACGGTCTGACCAACCACCCTAAGGCCACAAGCACCTTATAAGGTAAGTGTTTTCCTTACCAAAGTCATAAACAAAGAAAATATTTGGAAGTAACGCCCGGTCGGCGCAAGATCCCACCTAACAACAACCACACCTCGACAACCCCAGAACCAAACACCCAAAAGGTTAAAAGTTCCATAACACCATTATAACACTTTATAACTTGTATACCTGCTTACTAATCTACGGTGTCACCAAATATGTTCACCTTAATGTTGGTTAGACGAAACAAACGTTTCTTCCAATGAATAAAACGGTTACTTTAACGAAACCAAAGTTTCTTCTAGCAAAAATAAAGTTGGTCTTAACGGGAAAGTCTATCTCCTGCACGTATCATGAAAGTATTTAGCGTCAGTTTCTCATGGTCGACTCTTTTCCCTCCCATTCGAGATGGTATACGAACAAAGTTCTTCCAAAAATATTTCGGTTGGTAATTTTCACACGTATCTATCCATTGGTATCATAACGGATCAAAAGATCCTCCCAAGAAATAATCTATTTTGTGACCTAATCTGTCCGACAAGTTTCCAGCTAACGAGACGAATCTACGTGGATTGAGTCGTGAAGGCGCATTATTCGACATAAAATGTTGGCGGATATCCAAAAAGCATTATAATCCAATAAAAAATATAAAACACCTAACTACTACCACACCTCAAACTACTAACCCTCTACTCAATTTCACAACACACACCCCGGCTACAACTAAAATACATCACACTCCCCCGTCCTTCCACAATTCATCACATCACACATTGTTACCACCAAACGTCACCTAAGTATCACCATACCCCCCAGATTATACATGTCGTCAAAACTAATTTGGCTTTGACTCAACTTTTAAAATTTCAATTTTTAATTGCGTCTGACTCAACTAATTGCGTCAACCACTAGTAAAAATCAAAATTTGCCTTGACTCAACTCCAATTTTTCTCAATTTTAATTGCGTCTGACTCAATTCAATAGTTTTGACGACATGTATACCCCAGATCACCTGCCGTTCATCACCTATGTACCACCGTACTACCAAAATTTTTCATCAGTACGTCACACCCAAACTGACAAGATCGACAATTCAGGGTCAAACCAAAATTTGACATTTCCCCCAAAAAGTTATTGACATGAAAACGAGGAAAATTTGTGGCGCAGACCCATAACCAATATATACACAAAGTCAAACAGCTCCAGGAAAACTTCTTTGTTTATTTCGTTTGTTCAAAAACAAACTATTCAACCCAGAAAAAAGGAGCTAGCCAGTACGTCTTGCCCCGGTTCGTCCTAAAGCTTCTACACTCCAAGACTATTTTCCAAGAAAAATAGAAAGTTTTGCCGTTTACGTCTTCTGCGAAAAAACTGGAACCAACTCCACCGACCAAACTTCATAAGTATTTAAGAAAAGTAGCCCCAACGTCTTCTAGTCTTATCCAGTTGCTACCTAACCTCCGACTTAGACTGCCTTTCGTAACTTCATAAATACCCACTTCAGTTCTTTACTGCGGAATTTGAGTGACGGACGGATAACCAGAAAGAGTTTTTTTTTTTTTTTAATAAATACTTTGTAAATAAATATTTATTTTAATTTTGCATTATATTTTATTTTATAGTATATTATTATAAATTATTGTTGTATTATTTGTATTATATTAATAAATATATTGTTTATGAAGTTTCGTATTATATTAATATATATATAATGCGATATTTACTTTATTTCTTTGCCTCAATAATTCTATCATCCCTATTATTCTTTTTATTATTAATTATTGGTTTCTTTTTAACATGTAGGAATTTAATTAAAAACAATTATTTAATGAATTATCAAATATGTATACGGAAATATTCGATAATATTATTTTTTTATTTCATAATTATGTATCCTAAGATAATTTACAAAATTAATTAGAATGATGTGTTTCAAAAGAAAGGAAGGAAGGATGACATCTAATGAAAGATAATACAAGTATGATGATACATTTAGGAAATATTCGAAATTATTATTAATTATTGGTTTCTTTTTAACATGTAGGAATTTAATTAAAAACAATTATTTAATGAATTATCAAATATGTATACGGAAATATTCGATAATATTATTTTTTTATTTCATAATTATGTATCCTAAGATAATTTACAAAATTAATTAGAATGATGTGTTTCAAAAGAAAGGAAGGAAGGATGACATCTAATGAAAGATAATACAAGTATGATGATACATTTAGGAAATATTCGAAATTATTATTAAAATTTAGAAAATTTAGAAAAATGGGATGCAAAAAAAAATGTATATAAAGAATCAGAATTCTTCTAACTTTACCATAAAATTTTCCAAAATATTTGCATAAATATTTAAATATCTATTTAAAACAAATCCTCAAACATCTAAAAATTTTCGTAATGTCGCAAAAAACTTTAATTAGCTTTTATCAAGAAAAAAATAAAAAAAATAAAAAAAGAATTAATGATCTTTTATCCAGAAGATTAAGTAGTAATAAGGCAAAAAAAAGAAGAGAGATTTCCAATTTTGCAACAGGAACATCTGCTTCGGAAGCTCCAGAAGTATCAGAAGCATCAACATCGGCAGCAGCAGCAGCATTAAGAGAAGGATTGGAAACCGAAATGCAGGATATATTAATAGAATCAACAACACCAATTATAATAGAAAGTGGTGGTAAAGAACTGGAAACTCGCGCAACCAAAAGAAGAAGAACTGAAAAAGGAAGAGAAGAACAATATTCCGAAGGCAAAAGTAATGTTTTAAAAAATTTTCAATAAAAATATTTTATAATAAATAATAATATATAATTTATTTTATTAGATGAATCTACATTGGCAAGAAAAAAAAAAGAAGATCGTACATTAAATTATTTGGTGAAAATTGATAAAGAAGTTGGGGACCTTCGAAAAGAAGTTTCAGATATCCGAAAAATGATGGAAAATAGTAAAATGATGAAAGAAAGTGACGAAATGTATGACCAAACCTTTATTAATGTAAGTATTTTATTTATTTATTTTATTTATTCATTTTTATTTATTTTTATAAAAAAAACTATTTTAAAAAAAAAGAAAATTATTGGGGAGATTGTAAACAAGACAATTTTTAAAAAAATTTATCCAAATTTCAAAAAGCTGAAAGAGATTTCAGCAAGATTTTTAGCAAATAAATATCCGGAACTTTTCGAAAATTGGAACAATAAACGCTGGACGTTTTATTTTGATATAATTCTACAAAGAAAAGTAAGTTTTACTAAATATATTATAATCCAGATATCTCAATAATTAACTAAAGATTTTGAATCATTTAAAGTTAGTAAAAAGGCACCGGTCTAGAAGAGGAGCGTTGTCTACCCAAATCAGAAAATCGATATTTTCTGTATTTAGAAGTCTCCCCAAAATAAATATGAAGTCAACTTCAAGTGAGATAAAAGCTTAGAAATCATTATCAATAGTCAAACAGTGTTACGAAAAGTTACATTCAAAGTTGGAAAATGATGAAACTACCTGGTGTGGAAAAATCATTAACGAAACGTGGCAGGATACTTCGAAAGTATCTACACTCACCTAGCAAAAGTATTTGTGGAATGATAAAATTTGAAAATAATTGCTAAAATTAAAAAGGTAATTGTGAGACAATGAGTGATCTAAAACGTACAAACTTTTTTTTATTAGATTCCTCTAAACTAAGGCTATCATATAATATCTTTTGTGATAAAATTGAATATCTGTACATGGAGATATTACGCTTCAAATAAAATTGACAAAAAATAATAATTTTATTCTTAGATCTATACCTATACCGCATTCGATGGGTATTAAAGATAGGTACCAACTATCTTATATGAAATTGTAGCCAGAAATGATATCTACAACTTTAATTATTGACGTTTTTCTTGGTATCTAATAAAAATTTTGACTTCAATTAGACGTGAATAAAAACGACCGAAATTTAATAAAATTTTAAAAAAATAAAAAAAATTCGAAAATAATTGTGATGATTGTCTATACGTGAAAAACTTGATTATTTATTAATGTAACAATAAATGTGCTTTTAAATAACCTTGAAGCTTGAAATATGAAGTATCTTTTATAAAAATTTCAGCCTTATATATTTTTTTTTTTTTTTTTTTAACCAACGGAGTCTCGCTTCAATACGTTTATTAATAATTTGCAAAGCTGTTGCAATAACGAGCTTTTTAAAAGTAAACAAGTAAACTTTTAGAACAAAAAAATTACATATAGAAGCTTGCTAAAACTAAAAACAAATTCTAGTCTACGGCACGGCTCATCGTTGCCAGTTGGTACTGGTAATTGATTTACCAAGACCCGTCCCCGTCCTCTCATGACCAATCTGAGCATGAGATTGCCGGGATCGCGCCCGAACGGCACTCTCAGTTAAAATTAAAAAGTTTTAAATCTCCTCTTGACCGAATTGGAACACATATAAAGAAGGTCCTACCTAGCTAAATGAATATAAACCCAAAAATAATGAAAACCTTAACACCCNAAAATAAAATAAAACCCAAAATAAAGAAAAATATAATTTTCCAATTCTCCCATAAAGATATTGTTAAGCTCGTTCTCAAAAGTTATGTTCTCCTTCGTTGGCGAAAATCGAACAGGTCTAACGTCTGCTGTTTATCTTTAATGATACACTCATTGCAGAAAGTGACCAGGCACGTACCCAAAATTCTCCTTGCTTGCCGATTTAATAGTCGAGCTTATCTCTAGATTATCTGATCTACCTTTATTGAAAATTGATCCCGTGATATTGCTTATTTCGTCTCGTGGTTGATGAAAAAGGATAATCGTGATGTTGTTTACTTCGCCTCGTGATTGATGAAAAAGGATAATCGTGATATATTTGTTACACCTGACTTTGTTTATCTGATCACATGATAAAATTCAAGGTCTAGCTGATTTTTGTATATTCCCCAAAAAAATAATAAAAATTCCCGTCAGCGAAAATAAAGGAAAGTGAACGGAATATATGGAAATATATTCATAAAATTTTTGTTAAACGCCGTGTTATTGTTGTTATTCAGGCTTCCGACCGTTCGTTACTAGGACTCCCCTTCACCTATTTGGCTGCAAGAGCTAGGCTACCCAAGGACTAGTTCGTTTACGTCTTCTTGCCCGAAAAGTTCTGTCCCTATTTAAGAAGACTTCAACTTAAATATTTAATAGTATTTCAGGTTTTGTCTACCCAGTCTCATCCGGCAGAGCCTCTTGCCTCAAACTAGATAGTATTAAATATCTAAGCCTTAGTCTTCTTAGGAGTTTACACCTGCGCAGTTGTTTTCTTGTTCCTCAAAAATTTTGGTTTTACTGATCAGCCGAAATTTCAGCCTTATATATTGAAAATTGAAAGAATAATTCGTGATTAAACTTTAGAGTATAATTTTGAAACATTCAATATTCAACTATTAATATTAAACTCAATTCTCAGTTTAAAAATCTGAAACTTTTACAGTAGATGCTCCACATGTTAAACTTTAACTGTACTTGGTACCATTTTTATTGTTGTATTGGTGGATAAGGATGTTTTTATATGTGATTCCGATTGGTAATTATTTTCGGATTTTTTTTTTTGATTTTTTAAAATGATCGACATGGATTTGAAGTATTTGAGAAATCAATAAAATTCGAAAATGATTGACAAAAGTTGTAACATATTAAAGTTAGGTTTTTAATAATAAAATATAAAAAATGCTTATAAGTAACCTTAACGAATAAGACAAAATACACATAATATATAAATTTCATATCTATCTAACTCTAAATGAAAGAATAATCGACGTTCAAATAAAAGTAAAATTTTTAAGAAATTTATGCTAAAAAATTGACCCATTCCGATTTTTTGAACCACTTTCATAACTATATTTGGACTACAAAGTAAACAGATTTGGAAGGTCATTAAATATATATGTTTAAATTTTGTATTTTTTGGTTAAATATTTATTGAGAAATTTATATTTTTTTAATGTGCATTAAATTGTTAATCTTTGACAAAATTATAAAATTATATATACCACAAAAATAATTAAATTAAATAAACTAGATTGTGAAATAATTTCATTTTATTGTTATTATTGTATTAATAATTTATAATATTTACTAATTATTAATTAATTTTAAATTAAAAATGCCAAAACTTAGAGAATTAACTGATTTTGATAAAGGTGAAATTATTGGTCTTTGGAAAGGAAACCACAGCAATAGTGATATTTCTAGAATTCTGGGACATCCAGAATCAACAGTTGCTTATATAATTAAAAAATATAAAGTAAATGGTACAACTTCCAATGCCCCTAGAACTGGAAGACCTACAGTACNGCGAAAATAAAGGAAAGTGAACGGAATATATGGAAATATATTCATAAAATTTTTGTTAAACGCCGTGTTATTGTTGTTATTCAGGCTTCCGACCGTTCGTTACTAGGACTCCCCTTCACCTATTTGGCTGCAAGAGCTAGGCTACCCAAGGACTAGTTCATTTACGTCTTCTTGCCCGAAAAGTTCTGTCCCTATTTAAGAAGACTTCAACTTAAATATTTAATAGTATTTCAGGTTTTGTCTACCCAGTCTCATCCGGCAGAGCCTCTTGCCTCAAACTAGATAGTATTAAATATCTAAGCCTTAGTCTTCTTAGGAGTTTACACCTGCGCAGTTGTTTTCTTGTTCCTCAAAAATTTTGGTTTTACTGATCAGCCGAAATTTCAGCCTTATATATTGAAAATTGAAAGAATAATTCGTGATTAAACTTTAGAGTATAATTTTGAAACATTCAATATTCAACTATTAATATTAAACTCAATTCTCAGTTTAAAAATCTGAAACTTTTACAGTAGATGCTCCACATGTTAAACTTTAACTGTACTTGGTACCATTTTTATTGTTGTATTGGTGGATAAGGATGTTTTTATATGTGATTCCGATTGGTAATTATTTTCGGATTTTTTTTTTTGATTTTTTAAAATGATCGACATGGATTTGAAGTATTTGAGAAATCAATAAAATTCGGAAATGATTGACAAAAGTTGTAACATATTAAAGTTAGGTTTTTAATAATAAAATATAAAAAATGCTTATAAGTAACCTTAACGAATAAGACAAAATACACATAATATATAAATTTCATATCTATCTAACTCTAAATGAAAGAATAATCGACGTTCAAATAAAAGTAAAATTTTTAAGAAATTTATGCTAAAAAATTGACCCATTCCGATTTTTTGAACCACTTTCATAACTATATTTGGACTACAAAGTAAACAGATTTGGAAGGTCATTAAATATATATGTTTAAATTTTGTATTTTTTGGTTAAATATTTATTGAGAAATTTATATTTTTTTAATGTGCATTAAATTGTTAATCTTTGACAAAATTATAAAATTATATATACCACAAAAATAATTAAATTAAATAAACTAGATTGTGAAATAATTTCATTTTATTGTTATTATTGTATTAATAATTTATAATATTTACTAATTATTAATTAATTTTAAATTAAAAATGCCAAAACTTAGAGAATTAACTGATTTTGATAAAGGTGAAATTATTGGTCTTTGGAAAGGAAACCACAGCAATAGTGATATTTCTAGAATTCTGGGACATCCAGAATCAACAGTTGCTTATATAATTAAAAAATATAAAGTAAATGGTACAACTTCCAATGTCCCTAGAACTGGAAGACCTACAGTACTAACTGAAACTGATAAAAGACAATTAGTAAGAATTGTTAAAGATAACAGAGCAGATTCAATTATAGAATTAACTGATAAATTTAATAGTTCTTTAGAAATAACAGTTAGTACTGATACTGTAAGGTATACGTGTTGCCCAAATCCCAAATAATTTGGGATTTGGGACGCCAAAATGCACAAATTACTAGTATTTGGGATTTGGGATTTGGGATTTCGGCAAAAGATACTAATTATAATTTGGGATTTGGGACGCCAAAATGCACAAATTACTAGTATTTGGGATTTGGGATTTGGGATTTCGGCAAAAGATACTAATTATAATTTGGGATTTGGGATTTGGGATTTCGGCAAAAGATACTAATTATAATTTGGGATTTGGGATTTCGGCATTTGGGATTTCGGCATTTGGATTTTGAATTTGGGTGGCAGGTATACTGTAAGGCGTGTTTTACATGAGTCAGGATACTATGGAAGAGTAGCTAAGAAAAAACCATTAATTTCAGAATCAAATTCAAAAAAAAGATTAAATTGGTGCAAAGAAAGAAAAAACTGGAATGATGAATGGGAAAAAATTATTTTTAGTGATGAATCACGTTTTGAAATATTCAAAAATGATTCTCAAAAATGGGTGTGGCGTACAAAAGATGAAAAATATCATAAAGATTGTTTACAGCCTACTGTCAAACATTCAGATGGTGTTATGGTTTGGGGGTTTTTTACAAAATATAACAAAGGACCTTTAGTTGTAGTTGAAGGTAACATTAATAGTACAAAATATATAGAATTACTTAATCAATATCTTTTATCTTTTCTGAATGAAATTGGTTTTGATTATATTTATCAAGATGATAATGCCCCCTGTCATACTGCAAAAAAAGTCAAAGAATGGAAAGAATCAAAATCAATTAATAGCCTAATTTGGCCTGCACAAAGTCCTGATTTAAATCCAATTGAAAATTTATGGTCTGAATTAGATAGAAAAATAAGAAAACATGAGCAAAAACCAAAAAACAAGACAGAATTAATTAAAATATTACAAGAAGAATGGGATAATTTGGATACCAATTTTTTAATTAAATTAATTGATAGTATGCCACAAAGAATTAAAGGTGTAATTGAAAATAAAGGAAATCCAATAAATTATTGAATTAATATTATCTTTTGCTAATATTTAAAGAAAATTTCATATCTATTTTACAATAAAACCATAAGAAAATTTAATTTTATCATATTTTTTATTTTTTCAAATTATTTAATTAAAAGATTATAAAACATTGAATATATATAATTTAGAATGTACTAAATCTGTTTACTTAGAGGCCCAAATATAATTATAAAAGTGGTTCTCAAAATCAGGATGGATTAATTTTTTAGAATCAATTTTTTAAAAATTTTACTTTGAATGACGATTATTCCTTTATTTGAAATTAGATAGATATGAACTTTATATATTATTTGTATTTTGTCTTTTTCTTTTAGGTTACTTATAAGCATTTTTTATATTTTATTATTAAAAACCTAACTTTAATATGTTACAACTTTTGTTAATCATTTCCGAATTTTATTGATTTCTCAAATACTTCAAATCCATGTCGATCATTTTAAAAAATCAAAAAAAAAATTCGAAAATAATTACCAATTGGAATCACATATAAAAACATCCTTATCCGCCAATACAACAATAAAAATAGTACTAAGTACAGTTAAAGTTTAACATGTGGAGCATCTACTGTAAAAATTTCAGATTTTTAAACTGAGAATTGAGTTTAATATTAATAGTTGAATATCGGATGTTTCAAAATTATACTCTAAAGTTTAATCGCGAATTATTCTCTCAATTTTCAATATATAAGGCTGAAATTTTTATAAAAGGTGCTTCATATTTCAAGCTTCAAGGTAACTTAAAAGCACATTTATTGTTACATTAATAAATAATCAAGTTTTTCACGTATAAACAATCGTCACAATTATTTTCAATTTTTTTTTATTTTTTTAAAATTTTATTAAATTTCGGTCGTTTTTATTCACGTCTAATTGAAGTCAAAATTTTTATTAGATACCAAGAAAAACGTCAATAATTAAAGTTGTAGATATCATTTCTGGCTACAATTTCATATAAGATAGTTGGTATCTATCTTTAATATCCATCGAATGCGATATATGTATAGATCTAAGAATAAATTTATTATTTTTTGTCAATTTTATTTGAAGCGTAATATCTCCATGTACAGATGTTCAATTTTATCACAAAAGATATTATATGATAGCCTTAGTTTAGGGGAATCTAATAAAAAAAAGTTTGTACGTTTTAGATCACTCATTGTCTCACAATTACCTTTTTAATTTTAGCAATTATTTTCAAATTTTATCATTCCACAAATACTTTTGCTAGGGGAGTGTAAAGAACAAATATCTTTCATCGTAGCAATATGCGAAAGTTTCCTAAACCCAAATAATAAAATATTAAAAAATGATAATAAATTTTTAAGTAAAAGGTTAAAAAGAAATTTAGTAAGTATTAAAAATATACAGATTTTTTTGATTTTTTAATTTTTTTAAATACTAAAAAAGAATTTTATTAATAGAAAAAAATGGAAACCAGCCGAGAATTTGATTTGAAAGACTCGGATTCTAACGAAGAAACGGAAAGTGACTCAAGTACATCAAATAAAGATGAGGATGAGGATGAGGATGAAGGAGAAGTGAGCAGAAATGAGGAAGAAGGAAGTGGAGAAAGAAGTGAAAGAGAAAGAAGCGGAGAAGGAAGAAGAAGTGGAGAAAGAAGAAGCGAAGAAAGAAATGAAGAAAGAAGAAGCGAAGAAAGAGAAAGAAGAAGTAGAGAAAGAAGCGAAGAAAGAAATGAAGAAAGAGAAGGAAGAAATGAAGAAAGAGAAGGAAGAAGAAGTGAAAAAAGAGAAGGAAGAAGAAGCAGAGAAAGAAGAAGCGAAGAAAGAAAAAGCGTAGGAAGAAGCGTAGAAAAAAGAAGCAAAGAACGAAGAAGTGAAGAAAGAAGAAGTGAAAGAGAAGAAAGAAATGAATGGGAATAGATTTCGAAAAAATCTGAAATATTAAAAAAATTCAAAAATATATATTTTTTTTATTATATTACATTTTATTATCAGTTTATTATATATTATCAGTTAATTATATTTTTACATAATAAAGAACGCATTGGTTTATTATAATTTTTTTTTTACATAAGATTTTATGAAATATTGTGAAAATAATGAAAATAATAAAAACTAATCTAATAATTCAAAAAATAGATGCCATAAAATATCCTTTATTGTAAGTATTTGTAACTTCATTTGTAAACGAAAATAAATAGATTATTAAATTATTATACCAAAATTATTATTCAGAAATTTACTGATGACTAGTATATATATATTAGTTTATTATATTTTTTTACATAATAAAGATTTTTATGAAATATTGCGAAAAATAACAATTAATTTAAAAGTGATCGAAAAAAACTAAAGAATTAATCTAATTTGAATATTTGAAAAAAAAATAGAAAAAAAAATTCATCGAAAATCTTTAGAAAATTCTGAATCGATACTAATGAAAAAGAAAAGAAAAAAGATATTAGAAACAGTATTGAATAAACTGTGCACTGTTTTTAAGTAAGCATATTAGTGTCCGAGAGTATCCTACTTCTAGACAGCAAGGTTATGAATAACCTGCTGAACGACTATCTGAAACTCTGAAAAACTACGGAAAAGGTAAAGAACAGCAAAGTTATGAATATAATCTGCTGAACTACTATCTGTTACGCAGAAAAAAACTACGGAAAAGGTAACGCATCATAGTATAAGAGTTGTGTTAATCAAGAAAAGGGAACGTCGAGAACTTTTCTTATAGGAACTCTACCCTAATCCATCAGTTTAACATAACCAAAGGGACTCAAGAAGTTTCGGACGACCCAACCTCGTCAAAAACCAACATACTTACTTGAGAAATAAATAAATTTTTGAAAATTTCCAAAAATTTTTGTCCTAAAATTTCATGAGAATAATAATTTTTGAAAGAGTTCGAAACAAGATCATTCATTTAGTAAATAAACAAGATCATTTTGTGTTACAAAATAAAAAACATTTTTTATTTGACCAAAAATTTCTGCAAATTTTCGCGAAAATTTACGGAAATTTTCGCAAGTTTTTCGAAAATTTTTTGAAGTGGAAATTTTCGAAAATTTTATGNACAGTATTGAATAAACTGTGCACTGTTTTTAAGTAAGCATATTAGTGTCCGAGAGTATCCTACTTCTAGACAGCAAGGTTATGAATAACCTGCTGAACGACTATCTGAAACTCTGAAAAACTACGGAAAAGGTAAAGAACAGCAAAGTTATGAATATAATCTGCTGAACTACTATCTGTTACGCAGAAAAAAACTACGGAAAAGGTAACGCATCATAGTATAAGAGTTGTGTTAATCAAGAAAAGGGAACGTCGAGAACTTTTCTTATAGGAACTCTACCCTAATCCATCAGTTTAACATAACCAAAGGGACTCAAGAAGTTTCGGACGACCCAACCTCGTCAAAAACCAACATACTTACTTGAGAAATAAATAAATTTTTGAAAATTTCCAAAAATTTTTGTCCTAAAATTTCATGAGAATAATAATTTTTGAAAGAGTTCGAAACAAGATCATTCATTTAGTAAATAAACAAGATCATTTTGTGTTACAAAATAAAAAACATTTTTTATTTGACCAAAAATTTCTGCAAATTTTCGCGAAAATTTACGGAAATTTTCGCAAGTTTTTCGAAAATTTTTTAAAGTGGAAATTTTCGCAAATTTTATGTGAAAATCTTCCGAAAATTTTCATTTCGAAACTTTTCGAAAAATTGCGAAAAATTTTCGAAGTGAAAATTTTCCGGAAATTTTCGCCTTTTAAAATTTCCTGATGAAGAACTTGAAGTTTTTGAAGTTTCACCAAAGAAATAATTAAAGCGTCTTATATTTTAATATTCGCTCCTTTTTAGAAAAAAAGGAAATATTTTTGAAAAAAAATAAACGAAATAAAAATAATTTTTATTTTTGCATTTTTTAACTTTGGATAGATAAGATGGATTTTCTTGATTCAAGGGGTTCATATTTCTTACAAAAATTTTCCTTTTTTTATATATTATATATTTATAAATAAAAAAAATAAAAATATTTTTCAAAACTAATTATATGATTATTGCAATAAATAATTTTTACCTGACATAAATATCAACTACTTTGTCATCCTATTTCTAATGGTCCGATACACGAAAAGTGCTGGAGGTATTAACACATCCCAGTCGTATGCTGTTTCTTGTATGCACTTTTTTAGAGTTCTATATAAAGTCTGATTGTACTGCTCTGTCAGGCCATTGTTCTGAGGGTGGTATACAGACGTAAGTCTATAATGGGATCCCATTATTTCTACTAGATTTATTACTACTTGGCTGACGAATACTGCTTCTCTATCTGACAGTATCTCTCGCGGACATCTGTGACGACATATTATCTCGTCATATAAGAACCATGCGATGGTCATCGCATTTGCCTTTTCCATTGCTCTGGCTTTCGACCATTTCGTGAAATAATCCGTAGCTACTATAATGTATCTTTTCTTTGTGGACGTCAGTTTCAGAGGTTCTACAATGTCTATTCCTAGTCGATTGAACGCTTGCCCTATTTTAATGGGTCTGAGTCGCATCTCTTCGGTTCTTATAAGCTTACCCTGTCATTGGTATGCATCACAGAATTCTATATAGTTCTTCACGTCTATGCCTATGGTGGACCAGAAATATCGCTTTCTTGTTTTATCGATTGTTGTTTTTATACCGAAATGTCCCACATTTGACACACTATGCATATTATGTAATAATTTTGTTATGTCATTTTTCAATATTACTCATAATAGGCTATCATCCTTATTACGTTTGAATAATAAATTGTCTTGCACGATATAATGATTTGCCTGCTGCCATAATTGTCATCGTTACTCGTTTGTCCAATTTGGAGAAAAAGTGTAATTGATTAAATACTCAGTTATTTGATTGTAAATTTTTATGTCCATTTTGAAAGGTTTCGTAAGTCCTCTGCTATTTATCTGAGTTTCTGAACTTCTTCTATTATTTTTAGTACTGGATCCAGGATAAAGTGTCTGCATTGGCATTAAGACACCCTTGTTTATAAATTATTTCATAATCGTACTCAGATAGTTTAAAGATCTAATGAGCAATCCTTCCTTTCAGTTGCGGACGATTCTTCAACCATGTAAGAGCTAGGTTGTCAGTGTACAAATCAAACTTGGGGCCATGCAAATAATGCCTAAAATGTCGTACAGCCCAAATGGCAGTGAGACACTCTCTTTCAATGACAGTATAGTTTTGTTCGGTACTGGACATTAGTCGGCTAGCATAAGCAACGGGGTATTCGTATACCTGCCGCCCAAATTCAAAATCCAAATGCCGAAATCCCAAATGCCGAAATCCCAAATCCCAAATTATAATTAGTATTTTTTGCCGAAATCCCAAATCCCAAATCCCAAATACTAGTAATTTGTGCATTTTGGCNTGCTGCCATAATTGTCATCGTTACTCGTTTGTCCAATTTGGAGAAAAAGTGTAATTGATTAAATACTCAGTTATTTGATTGTAAATTTTTATGTCCATTTTGAAAGGTTTCGTAAGTCCTCTGCTATTTATCTGAGTTTCTGAACTTCTTCTATTATTTTTAGTACTGGATCCAGGATAAAGTGTCTGCATTGGCATTAAGACACCCTTGTTTATAAATTATTTCATAATCGTACTCAGATAGTTTAAAGATCTAATGAGCAATCCTTCCTTTCAGTTGCGGACGATTCTTCAACCATGTAAGAGCTAGGTTGTCAGTGTACAAATCAAACTTGGGGCCATGCAAATAATGCCTAAAATGTCGTACAGCCCAAATGGCAGTGAGACACTCTCTTTCAATGACAGTATAGTTTTGTTCGGTACTGGACATTAGTCGGCTAGCATAAGCAACGGGGTATTCGTATACCTGCCGCCCAAATTCAAAATCCAAATGCCGAAATCCCAAATGCCGAAATCCCAAATCCCAAATTATAATTAGTATTTTTTGCCGAAATCCCAAATCCCAAATCCCAAATACTAGTAATTTGTGCATTTTGGCATCCCAAATCCTAAATTATTTGGGATTTGGGCAACACGTATAAGTATTCGTGATTCTCTGTATCCTTCTGTGAGAGCACAGCTCCAATATCACAGTCAGATACATCAGTAGCGAGTATAAATTGTTTCGTAAAATCAGAGTACGTCATTATAAGTGCCGAAGTTAGACAACCCTTCAGCAAGTCAAACACAGATTGGTGTTCATACTTCCATTCGAACACTACGTCCCTTTTCGTAAGGTTATATAACAGTTTCGTGACAGTAGAAAATTCTTTCACAAATTTTCTATAATAGGACGCAAGTCCCAAGAAGACTTGGACATTCGTTTTGTCTCTTGGAACAGGATAACTTTTCACTTTCTCAATCTTTGCCAGATCGGGAGCTATCCCTTTGATTGTTATAATGTGTCTTAAAAATGCTAGTCTCGTTCGGAAGAAGTCGCACTTCTTCAGATTTATCTTTAATCCTGCATTCCTTAAAAAAATAAAAATAACTCTTAAATGCTTTTTGTGTTCTTCGTGAGTTTTCGAATAGATGATAATGTCATCTATGTACATGAGTACAAACTTCATGCAACTTCATGAAAAACTCTATCCATTACCTTTTGAAATGTTGCGGGAGCATTGATTAGTTCAAACGGCATTATTAAGAACTCGTATATTCCAAACAGGATAGTGAAAACAGTCTTTTTGCGATCCTTCACTACTACTTCCACTTGCCAGAATCCTGATGCTAAGTCCAAAATGGAAAAGAAAGTGGAATATCCTAAAGTATCTAACATATCAGCTATTCGCAAGACTGGGTAGGCGTCAGGTTTCGTAACAGCGTTCAACTTTCTGTAATCAATGCAAAGCCTGAACTTTCCATTCTTCTTGCTTACCACTACTGTGGGTGCAGACCAGGAGCTAAATGACTTTTTGATTAATCTGTTCGTCAACATATACACTATTTCCTTTTTCAAAAAATTCAACATCAGGAAATTTTTTATGTCAGAGGTTATTGTAATAATTTCGTTTTCAAAGGTTATTGAAAGTTATCGGACCAATAACCTTCGCAAATATTACGTTTATTATGATAAAGTGAAGTTTATTGAAGGTTATCGATATCAATAACCTCCAAAGTATTATAGTTTATTAATAAAAATGAAGGTTTTCGGTACCAATAACCTTTGTAAATATTACGTTTATGTTGGAGGTATTCGAAGGTTATCGAAGTGAAGGACTTCGAAGGCTTACGTTTAAAAAAATTTACTGATGAAGTGTCGGGGTGAAGTTTGGTAGGGATGTAATTTGATAGGTTTCGCAGTTTCTACATCTATTGTATGTTGATAGACGTCAGTCTTCCCTAACTGAGAAAGGTCACTTGCTGCTAAGTTGGAAAACTCTCTGATAATCTTCACAATTAAAGGTTTGTACTGGTTTTCTTCAAGCATCTTCATTCCTCTTTGTGTCAGGTTACAACGTATGTTTTGTATCTTGTTCTGCGGTAGTATGGAAATAACTTTCCATTCTCGTAATTGTTTTTCACATGTTTCGCATTTATCTTTCCTGGTTTCAAGATATTTTTCACACCAGCAGAATGATTTTGGTCCTGTAACACTTCGTCGTTCTTGTTTACGCTTCATTTTCTTTCTGACGACGTCGAAATAGTACGTTAGATAATTATAGGTCTCCCAAGTAGTATACTCCAAGTTTGTACATATTCCTTCGAGGTAATCTTATACTTCATGCTAGTCCCTTACTGAGACAAATTGTATGAGAGGCTTATAAAGTTTGCCTATTGTCGTCAGTTTCCTCGTCTGAACCTTCGTTACTCTCGTCGTTCTCTTCATCACTTTCGCTATTACTCTTATCGTCGCTATCCGGTGACACTTAGAGATGTTATCGGTCCGACTTGGTTCAGTTCGGTTCAAAAACCATCGGTTGGACATTTGAGTCAGACCGAACTGCGGTTTTCAACTTCAGTTCAACTATCGGTTTAAACCTTGGTTCAACCGTCAATTCCACTATGATTTAAACCTTGATTCAATCATCAGTTCTACTATCGGTTTAAACCTTGGTTCAACCGTCAGTTCCACTATCGATTCTGCTATCGGTTCCATTATTGGTTCAACCACCAGTTCAACCGTTAGTTTAACCATCAGTTCAACTAATAGTTCATTATTATTAATTGATATAATTATTTCATAATGTAGGGATCAGAAATAATTATCAATGGTCATTACATATAAAACTTTTTATTTTATAAGTAAATCTTAAAAACGGTACTAAGTAACTTCAAAGCTAAGAATATAGCGCGTCTTGTGTCAAAATTTCAAACTTATTATATTAAAATTGAGAGAATAATGCACGTTTAAAGTTCGAACGAATAAAAAAATTAAAATGGTTATTATTCGCTTAATTTTAATGAAATAGTTCTGAGATTTTTACAGACAATGCAATTCATTTATGTCTTTGAGGTTACTTAGTACCATTTTCAACATTTACTTATAAAATAAAAAGTTTTATATGTCAAAACAATCGCTGATTTTATATATAATTATTATTTTTATAAAAAAATATAATTTTTATAATAAATTATATATAAAATCAGCGATTGTTTTGACATATAAAACTTTTTATTTTATAAGTAAATGTTGAAAATGGTACTAAGTAACCTCAAAGACAAAAATGAATTGCATTGTCTGTAAAAATCTCAGAACTATGGTGCGTTACGTCTTAACCTGACAAATGTTTCAATTTTTGTTGCAGATCTTTATATAATGAATTTTGCGCGAAGCGCAAAAAAATTTTTTTATTATAATAAAATTTATATGAAAAACAAAAAATTTTTTATTTAATAATAAAATAATTAATTTTAAATGTTATTTAATTCCTTCTCTAATTGCTCAACTTCTAAAATGATATCAGGAATTAAATATAAACGTTCTAGTGCGTCTAAAATACACTGATCTATAGCGTCCTACGAACACCACCTACGTTCATATAGCGTATTAAATATGCCGTTCTAGTGCGTTCTCTGAACGCTTCGTATATATAGCGTACTAGAACGCACCGTTCTAGTGTGTTCTCCGAACGTTTCGTATATATAGCGTACTAGAACGTATCGTTCTAGTGCGTTCTCCGAACGTTTCGTATATATAGCGTACTAGAACGCACCGTTCTAGTGCGTTCTCTGGACGTTTCGTATATATAGCGTCCTAGAACGCCTCTATATAATTCCGGATGGACATTAGGAATTCTATGATGTAATTTATATTTTTTTGCATAATTAATTAATTGTTCATTTAAACCTTGCCTATATGCATTCATAAATCGTAATGATTTTTGTACAAATTTTTTAATACTAAATAAACTCACATTATTTAAACTACATGGAACTGCTTCTCTTAATGCTGATAAAGAGTAATCGTGTATATTGTTTGGTAAATCCCCAATACATTTCTATATAGTTGAGCTCACAGTATACGTGTTGCTCAAATCCCAAATAATTTGGGATTTGGGACACCAAAATGCACAAATTACTAATATTTGGGATTTCGGCAAAAAATACTAATTATAATTTGGGATTTGGGATTTCGGCATTTGGGATTTTGGCATTTGGATTTTGAATTTGGGCGGCAGGTATAGCTCACAGTAAAATTTTGGAAACGATAAAAATAAATAATTAGTATTTTCGACAATTTCGGGTATCCATGATTTTTTTTCATAAAATTTGATTGTAAAGAAAAAATTTTACATGTACAGCAATCAATATTATTATCTAAACATTTTTACAATTTTTACCATGAAATCTTGTTTCAATTTTATATTTTTTATTATATGACCATTAATAAAGTATTATATTTTCAAAAGCTGATAACTTTTTAAGAAAAGAATTAATCAAAATTCTAACACATAAGATCAAAAGATCCTGACCTAAACTATCAATTTTATGTGGTAATTTTTTTTGTAGATATGATTTTCCAAAAATAGATACCTTTCAAAGTTAACCTAAAATTTTGTCGGGTTAAGATGTAATGCACTATATTTCATTAAAATTAAGCGAATAATAACCATTTTAATTTTTTTTATTTGTTCGAACTTTAAATGTGCATTATTCTCTCAATTTTAATATAATAAGTCTGAAATTTTGACACAAGACGCGCTATATTCTTAGCTTTGAGGTTACTTAGTACCGTTTTTAAGATTTACTTATAAAATAAAAAGTTTTATATATAATGACCATTGATAATTATTTTCAATTTTACATATAATTACATTATGACATAATTACAGCATTCCAGAATTATGGCATTATGGCCAGAATTACTATTACAGCAACTAGGTATGAAATTGCAACTAATTGCAACTTATGAAAATAATTGTGGCAAGTATCTTTAATCTTTAATGTGTAAAATTATATTTTTTTTTAATTTTACTTAATATGAAATAAATTTTTTATTAAGATATTTCTAAAATAAAAAGAAAGACCTTATTCTTAACTACAAAATGATATATATTTCATCAATATTTATAAGATGTAATAGTATTATAATAAACTATAAGTTAAATTATAATTATTGATATTTTTAATTCAAATTTTAAATATAAAAAATTAAAATTGTTATTTTTTTCTTTATTTAAAATTATTATAATATTAATTATTAAAAAAATAAAGAAAAGATATTCTTATTATTAATAATTATAAAGAAAAAGATATTATTATTATTAATTATAAAGAAAAATATTATTATTATTATTAATTAATTATAATATTATAATATTAATTAAATCAAATACAAATTCAACTTATTTTTTTGTACCAATATTTTGTTCCATCCAGCTTTTTAGACACAGTGATGCACGTGCTGTTTCTGGATTAAGTCGATTTCTAATTTTTGTCAAAGTATGTGAAGCAACAGAAAAAATTTGTTCACAAGGAACACTTGTTCCTTGAATAGCAAGATAATTACATGCCATTTTTGATAATACTGGAAATTTCTCAACATATTGTGACCACCAAACTAATGGTTCAGATTGTGCCAATGGTATAGCTAAGTATCGTTCCAATTCTCCTTCTATAGGTTGTCTTTCATTTTGTTGTTGCATTATAAGATTTTCAAAAAAAGATCTTGCACTTGTAACATTTGAAGTAATTTCATTTGAATTAGACTGAGTAAGTGTATATAAATTCATTTTTGAACGTACTAGATTAATTGCTGAACTTTTTTGATCTTCAGAAAAAAATGTAAGTAATTTTGAACATGGATCTAAAACAGTTGAAATAATTGTAGATTCATCCAAAATTTTCCAATATTCTTCAAGTTTGTGTCTTATAGAATCTGCCATCATACATTCTTCTGATGTATGATTATTTTTATACAAATCAATATGTTGGAGAATACCAGCAAAAGTTAACCTTACATCTCCAATTGTTGGATAAGAACTTGATGAAAGAATTTTAGTTGCTTTATACATTGGTTCTAATAAAGTAATCATAGATTGAACTTGAATCCATTCCTCCTCTTTAAAATAAATACTAACTAAATTTTTATTTTTACATACTAAAAAATCTAATTCTTCACGTATTCTATTAAATTTTTCTAACATAGAAAATGTAGAATTTCACCTTGTACAAACATCTATTTCAGGTTTAAGATAATTCTTTTTAATTAACTTACAATAATTATGAAGTTCATTACAGAAAACTGTTGAATGACGTATTTTATTAACAAATATTCTAACTTTGTCAATAATTGTTGTTCTCAATTTCATTCTATGATTAATTGCAATATTCAAAACATGTGCTGCACACCTATAATGTTTAAATTCACAATCAGAAAATTCATTTGTTAAAAGATTGCCACATAATATCATTTTAGAATCATTGTCTGTAGTTAATCCAAGAATTTTTCTATTGAGATTCATTTCATTTAATAATTGTAAAAGTTTTTCTTTTGTTTTAACACCTGTATGATTATTTTTAAAATGAATTAAATCTAAAAGAAAACGTTGCATCTTCCAATTTTCATCAATAAAATAAATAGTAACTCCAATATATGCTTGATTTGAAATAGAAGTCCAAATATCTGCAGTAAGTGATACTTTAGATTCAAGTTTTTCAAGTTCATTTGCAACTATAATACGCTGATTTTCAAAATTATTAATAATTTGTTTTTGTAAATATTGTCGAGAAGGTAGTGTATATCTTAAATCCAAAGTCTTGCAAAATTCATCAAACCATCTACTATCTACAACAGCAAAAGGTAGTTGATATCCAATAACAAAGTTAAGAAGAGCATCATTACAATTTTTACATCAGGAAATTTTAAAAGGTGAAAATTTCCGGAAAATTTTCACTTCGAAAATTTTTCGCAATTTTTCGAAAAGTTTCGAAGTGAAAATTTACGAAAGATTTTCGCATAAAATTTGCGAAAATTTTCACTTCAAAAAATTTTTGAAAAACTTGCGAAAATTTTCGTAAATTTTTGCGAAAATTTGCGGAACTTTTTGGTCAAATAAAAAATGTTTTTTATTTTGTAACACAAAATGATCTTGTTTATTTACTAAATAAATGATCTTGTTTCGAACTCTTTCAAAAATTATTATTCTCATGAAATTTTAGGACAAAAATTTTCAGAAATTTTCAAAAATTTATTTATTTTTCAAGTAAGTATATTGGTTTTTGACAAGGTTGGGGTCGTCCGAAACTTCTTGAGTCCCTTTGGTTATGTTAAACTGATGGATTAGGGTAAAGTTCCTATAAGAAAAGTTCTCGACGTTCCCTTTTCTTGATTAACACAACTCTTATACTACAATGCGTTACCTTTTCCATGGTTTTTTTCTACGTAACAGGTAGTAGTTCAGCAGGTTATGTTCATAACTTTGCTGTTCTTTACCTTTTCCATGGTTTTTCGGAGTTTCAGGTAGTCGTTCAGCAGGTTATTCATAACTTTGCTGTCTAGAAGTAGGATACTCTCGGACGCTAATATGCTTACTTAAAAACAGTGCACAGTTTATTCAATACTGTTTCTAACATCTTTTTTCTTTTCTTTTTCATTAGTATCGATTCAGAATTTTCCAAAGATTTTCGATGAATTTTATTTTTTATTTTTTTTCAAATATTCAAATTAGATTAATTCTTTAGTTTTTTTAAATTAATTGTTATTTTTTGCAATATTTTATAAAAATCTTTATTATGTAAAAAAATATAATAAACTAATATATATATATACTAGTCATTAGTAAATTTCCAAATAATAATTTCGGTATAATAATTTAATAATCTACTTATTTTCGTTTACAAGTGAAGTTACAAATACTTACAATATTAATCGATAAAGGATATTTTATGGCATCCATTTTTTGAGTTATTAGATTAGTTTTTATTATTTTCATTATTTTCGCAATATTTCATAAAATCTTATGTAAAAAAAAAATTATAATAAACCAATGCGTTCTTTATTATGTAAAAATATAATTAACCGATAATATATAATAAACTAATAATAAAATGTAATATAATAAAAAAAATATATATTTTTGAATTTTTTTAATGTTTCAGATCTTTTCGAAATCTATTCCCATTCATTTCTTTCTTCTCTTTCACTTTTTCTTTCTTCACTTCTTCGTTCTACGCTTCTTCTTTCTACGCTTCTTCCTATGCTTCTTTTTTCTCCACTTCTTCTTTCTCCGCTTCTTCTTCCTTCTCTTTCATCACTTCTTCTTCCTTCTCTTTCTTCACTTCTTCCTTCTCTTTCTTTATTTCTTCCTTTGCTTCGTTCTACGCTTCTTCTTTCTACGCTTCTTCCTACGCTTCTTCTTTCTCCGCTTCTTTTTCCTTCTCTTTCTTCACTTCTTCTTCCTTCTTTTTCTTCATTTCTTTCTTCGCTTCTTTCTTTACTTCTTCTTTTTCTTTCTTCGCTTCTTCTTTCTTCATTTCTTTCTTCGCTTCTTCTTTCTCCATTTCTTCTTCCTTCTCCGCTTTTTTCTCTTTCACTTCTTTCTCCACTTCCTTCTCCCTCATTTCTGCTCACTTCTCCTTCATCCTCATTCTCATCCTCATTCTCATCTTCATTTGATGTACTTGAGTCACTTTCCGTTTCTTCATTAGAATCTGAATCTTTCAAATCAAATTCTCGGCCGGTTTCCATTTTTTTCTATTAATAAAATTCTTTTTTAGTATTTAAAAAAATTAAAAAATCAAAAAAATCCGTATATTTTTGATACTTACTAAATTTCTTTTTAACCTTTTACTTAAAAATTTATTATCATTTTTTAATATTTCATTATTTGGGTTTAGGAAACTTTCGCATATTGCTACGACGAAAGATATTTGTTCTTTGGATACTTTCGAAGTATCTGCCATGTTTCGTTAATGATTTTTCCACACCAGGTGGTTTTATCATTTTCCAACTTTGAATGTAACTTTTCGTAACACTGTTTGACTATTGATAATGATTTCCAAGCTTTTATCTCACTTGGAGTTGACTTCATATTTATTTTGGGGAGACTTCTAAATACAGAAAATATCGATTTTCTGATTTGGGTAGACAACGCTCCTCTTCTAGACCGGTACCTTTCTACTAACTTTAAATGATTCAAAATCGTTAGTTAGTTATTGAGATATCTGGATTATAATGTATTCAGTAAAACTTACTTTTCTTTGTAGAATCATATCAAAATAAAACGTTGTTACTGGATAGAATTACCATAACAGAAATATATCAAATCATATAACTATTATATTATTTAACCCTGTATTTTATTAGAATAATTATATAACAAATGAAAATATAAATATTAACATAGTAATTTATTTAATAACGATTAGCAATAATTAGTAATATTTATTAACATGTAAATAGCAATCCAAATAGTTTAGTTACACAAAATGTAAGTAACACAAGTCACATGTTCACGTGATATAGTTACACAAAGAGTTTATAATTATTATTAATTATTATTAATTAGTATTACTTAGTATCAATTATTATTATATAGTATTAATTAGTATTAATTATTAGTATAACAAATATTCTATATTTAGTAAGTCATATGGTAAATATATTAACCAATAGTATTAATGCACAGTAATGGCACAGTAGTCCAAAAAGTTATAAAAAGGATAGTTGTTCGACTTAGTTTCCTCAGCTTTTAACCTTAGAGTTTTAAGTTCAAGGAAGTTGGAAGTTAATATTATAATTATAAAAATATAATAATATAATTGTATTATTAGGAAGTGATTATTAAATAAAATATTAATAAATGTTAAATAAAATAATTAAAGAGATTTATTATCGTATTTATTTGATATAATGTTTATTAAAACTGTTTAATAAAGGAAGTATTAATAAATTAAAGATGATATCTTTAATAAAGGATGGAAGTATCTAAAATATGAATTATAAGGAAGTTATCTATAAAGGAAGTTTGTAATAAAGGAAGTTCTAAGATTAATAATAAAAGAATTTATTATTAAAAGAAGTTATTGATAAATGAAGTTATTAATAAAAGTAATTATTAATAATGAAGTTATTAATGGAAGTAACGAAGTTATAATGACTTGAAAGAATAATTAGTTTGTTAGTTCTAACTAAAAACTAACTGGTGCCTTCTAAAAGTAATAACCTAAACTGAAAGTCTTGTACCTAATGGGAAGGACTATAAACTCCTTAAAAGAACCGTAAGTGGGATGTAGGAAAGTACACCTGTGACAACGTCCAGTGTTTATTACTCCAATTTTCGAAAAGTTCCGGATATTTATTTGCTAAAAATCTTGTTGAAATCTCTTTCAGCTTTTTGGAATTTGGGTAAATTTTTTTAGAAATTGACTTGTTTGTAATCTCCCCAATAATTTTCTTTTTTTTAAAAAATATTATCAGTAAAATAGTTTTTTTTATAAAAATAAATAAAATAAATAAATAAAATAAATAAATAAAATAAATAAATAAAATAAATAAATAAAATACTTACATTAATAAAGGTTTGGTCATACATTTCGTCACTTTCTTTCATCATTTTACTATTTTCTATTATTTTTCAGATATCCGAAACTTCTTTTCGAAGGTCCCCAACTTCTTTATCGATTTTTATCAAATAATTTAATGTACGATCTTCTTTTTTTTTCCTTGCCAACGTAGATTCATCTAATAAAATAAATTATATATTATTATTTATTATAAAATATTTTTATTGAAAATTTTTTAAAACATTACTTTCGCCTTCGGAATATTGTTCTTCTCTTCCTTTTTCAGTTCTTCTTCTTTTGGTTGCATGAGTTTCCAGTTCTTCACCACCACTTTCTATTATAATTGGTGTTGTTGATTCTATCAATATATTCTGCATTTCGGTTTTCCATCCTTCTCTTGTTGCTGCTGCTGCTGCCAATGTTGATGCTAAGGGTGGAAGGCTCAATTGATATGAAGGCTGGCTCAATAATTGCGCCTTTGGCTAATTAATTTTGCGCCAGCTAAATTCTGGCTAAATTCTGGCTAAATTCTGGCTCAAAGGCTAATTAAATTGCGCCAGCTAAATTCTGGCTCAAAGGCTAATTAATTTTTTTCTGGCTAAATTCAGGCGCAATTTTTGATTGGCTGGCGCAATTTTGGTCACGTGACAAAAGGTTGATCAGATAAAATTATTAATTAATTTTACCAATATTAACATTTTAATATATTGTTTTAAAATAGCTATAATTTGGTCAATTTTAATGTTACAGAAATGAAATATATATTATTTTGTAGCTAAGAACCAGATCTTTCGATCTGTCATAGGAATATTATAGTAGAAAATCGCTCCTAGTTACGTAAAATTGATTTGAAATTAAAGCTAAAATTAATTATTTTTAAAAATTTAAAAATAATTATTTAATAAATTTTATAATTGCGCCAGCCAATCAGAATTGCGCCATTATTTAGCCTTTGCGCCAGAATTTAGCCATTGCGCCTGATTGCGCCGTGGCTAAATTTCAGGCTCAATTGGCTAAATTAAATCTGGCTAAATTCCTGGCTTAATTCGTATTGCGCCTACCATCCCTAGTTGATGCTTCTGATACTTTCGGAGCTTCCGAAGCAGATGTTCTTGTTGCAAAATTGGAAATCTCTCTTCTTTTTTTTGCCTTATTACTACTTAATCTTCCGGATAAAAGATCATTAACTCTTTTTTTATTTTTTTTATTTTTTTCTTGATAAAAGCTAATTAAAGTTTTTTGCGACATTACGAAAATTTTTAGATGTTCGAGGATTTGTTTTAAATAGATATTTAAATATTTATACAAATATTTTGGAAAATTTTATGGTAAAGTTAGAAGAATTCTGATTCTTTATATACATTTTTTTTTGCATCCCATTTTTCTTAATTTTCTAAATTTTAATAATAACTTCGAATATTTCCTAAATGTATCATCATATTTGTATTATCTTTCATTAGATGTCATCCTTCCTTCCTTTCTTTTGAAACACATCATTCTAATTAATTTTGTAAATCATCTTAGGATACATAATTATGAAATAAAAAAATAATATTATCGAATATTTCCGTATACATATTTGATAATTCATTAAATAATTGTTTTTAATTAAATTCCTACATGTTAAAAAGAAACCAATAATTAATAATAAAAAGAATAATAGGGATGATAGAATTATTGAGGCAAAAAAATAAAGTAAATATCGCATTATATATATATTAATATAATACGAAACTTCATAAACAATACATTTATTAATATAATACAAATAATACAACAATAATTTATAATAATATACTATAAAATAAAATATAATGCAAAATTAAAATAAATATTTATTTACAAAGTATTCATTAAAAAAAAACTCTTTCTGGTTATCCGTCCGTCACTCAAATTCCGCAGTAAAGAACTGAAGTGGGTATTTATGAAGTTACGAAAGGCAGTCTAAGTCAAAGGTTAGGTAACAACCGGATAAGACTAGAAGACGTTGGGGTTACTATTCTTAAATACTTATGAAGTTTGGTCGGTGGAGTTGGTTCCAGTTTCTTCGCAGAAGACGTAAACGGCGAAACTCTTTATTTTTCTTGGAAAATAGTCTTGGAGTGTAGAAGCTTTAGGACGAACCGAGGCAGGACTATACATGTTCCCAAAATTGATTTTGGATTTTTGAGGTATTTCGACTTTTTGAGATTTATACAGAATCTATTCTATATATGGAAGTAAAAAAAGTACCTAGTTATATGTATCTTTAATCAAAGAATAAATCTGGGTGGTCAAAAAATTTCGGGTTTTAAATAAAATAATTTCGTCTTCTATGAAAAACTATTTCGACTTTTTTCCCCAAAATACCAATTTCGGGGCCCCAAAATAATTTTGCGTGCAAGTATAGGCAGGACAGACGGGCTAGCTCCTTTTTTCTGGGTTGGATAGTTTGTTTTTAAACGAACGGAATAAACGAAGAAGTTTCCCTGGAGCTGTTTGACTATACGAATATATTAATTATGGGTCTGCGCCACAAATTTTTCTCGTTTTCATGTCAATAACTTTTTGAGGGAAATGTCAAATTTTGGTTTGACCTTGAATTGTCGATCTTGTCAGTTTGGGTGTGACGTTCTGCTGAAAAAATTTGGTGGTACGGTGGTACATAGGTGATGAACGGCAGGTGATCTGGGGGGTATGGTGATACTTAGGTGACGTTTGGTGGTAATGATGTGTGATGTGATGAATTGTGGGAGGACGGGGGAGTGTGATGTATATTAGTTGTAGCCGGGGTGTGAGTTGTGAAATTGAGTAGAGGGTTAGTTGTTTGAGATGTGGTAGTAGTTAGATGTTTTATATTTTTATTAGATTATAATGCTTTTTGGATATCCGCCAACATTTTGCGTCGAATAATGCACCTTCACGACTCAATCCACGTAGATTCTCTCACTAGTTGGAAGTTTGTCGGACAGATTAGGCCACTAAATGGAATATCTTGGAAGGATTTTTTGATCTGTTATGATACCAATGAGTAGATACGTGTGAAAATTACCAACAAGAACAATTTTGGAAGAACTTTGTTCGTATACCATCTCGAATGGGAGGGAAAGAAGTCGACCATGAGAAACTGATGCTAAATACTTTCACGATACGTGCAGGAGATAGACTTCCTGTTAAGACCAACTTTGTTTTCGCTGGAAGAAACTTTGTTTCGTCAAAGTAGCCGTTTTATTCACTGGGAGAAACATTTGTTTCGTCTAACCAACATTAAGGTGGACATATTTGGTTGCACCGTAGATCAGTAAGCAGGTATATAATTATAAAGTGTTATAATGGTGTTATAGAACTTAGCCTTCGGGCATTGGTTCTGGGGTTGTTGAGGTGTGGTTATTGTTAGGTGGAATTTTACGTTGATATGACGTACTTCCAAATATTTTCTTTTTTAAGACTTTGGTAAGGAATACAACTTATCATATAAGGTGCCCTTGGCCTTAAGGTGGATGGTCAGACCGTTAACCATAAATTGTTATAATCAGTTTTTATTTTACATATGTATTTTTTTAAATATTTTAAATGAATAAAGATAAGACCTCACCGGTCTCGTTAACTTACAAAGTATTTATTATTTTTATCAAAGCGTGGAACTATATGAATTGTATCTTCGATCGCTTCTATTTCTATAAAATTGTACACCTCTACCAATCTCAATAAAGGACAGCCGTAAACAAATGGAGTTTCTTCAATAAAATCATACCATTGTACAAGTGCAAGATGCATTGGTGATTTATTTGGTAGTCTTATTTCTGTTATTAATAATGTCTAAATAATAAAAAAGAGTTAAGTAATCTTCTACATTTTATTATGAAAATTATTTAATAGTTAATATATACCTGTGCATAACAAATTCTTTTATTTGATAAATATTCAGAAAGTTCCTCCTCATTCATATTGACAGCAATATTACTAAACCATGGTCTATGGTGAAAATCATTTTTTGTACGTAAAATAGCACCATTTTTTAATGTAACGGAACTATATATCTTTATTCGGCAGCCTTCGGCAGAAATTATATTCAAAATATTGAGATATACTTTCAAGCAATCAATAAATTTCTCAAAACCTTTTATCATTTTTTTATCCAAATTCAGATCTTTTTTATTTTGCTCAATCATGGATTCCGAAAGATCAAAGTCAAATAATTTTGCGGTGTACACGAAAGCCATTGGAGTTTTAGTTTTTCCTACACGATTTCGTGAGACAATTGCTCAGCGTCGAATCTAAAAATAAAAAATTATTAAATTTCGAAATATTATGTGATAAATTATTGTTTTTTATTTACATTTTCCATTATTTGCTTTTCTACTTCTTTTTTATTACTGAGACGATATGGAATCTTCACATAAGTTTTATATAAACTTTCATATGTTTCGGTTGTATATCCATTTATTGCTCCATATTCCCGAATTGTATCGACGATNTTTGCGGTGTACACGAAAGCCATTGGAGTTTTAGTTTTTCCTACACGATTTCGTGAGACAATTGCTCAGCGTCGAATCTAAAAATAAAAAATTATTAAATTTCGAAATATTATGTGATAAATTATTGTTTTTTATTTACATTTTCCATTATTTGCTTTTCTACTTCTTTTTTATTACTGAGACGATATGGAATCTTCACATAAGTTTTATATAAACTTTCATATGTTTCGGTTGTATATCCATTTATTGCTCCATATTCCCGAATTGTATCGACGATGTGATAAATCCATGAGTGAAGTTTCAGAAATTTCAAATGAGAATTCGAAATTTTTTGAAATAATTTAATGAATAGATCACCCCAATCATTGATTGCTTTCTATATAATTAAATAAATTAATATTTTATTTATGTATATCAACCTTTCTAATATCCCAGATAATTATTTTTACCTGAAAATTTTCCAGATCACTTTCTTTAAATTTTTCTGATCTACTCAGTAAATACATTTCATTCCATTTTACGTAGACTTCCGAAAGATCTTCAATTTGTAAATCATCGACCACAAACACCATGATCTTCATTATATCTCTATATTCACTTGCAGTTAATCGGGATAATTGTATCCCTTTTTTAAATACTTTTAATTGCGAATGTCTTGGAATATCCGCAATTCTTTTGTTTACTTTATTCAATGATTTTTTTTTCTTCAATAATTCCATAGTAAATTCTATTTGATATTTGAATAGACCTAGATCCAAGTGATGCATTCTATCAGGTACAGTGGCTGCATAAATGTTTAAATTTCTAAATTTAAACAAATAAGGTTAGAATATGCCCTTAAAATATATAAATATTTAAATATATAAATAAACAAACTTACGGGATGCTCCAAAAGTAATTATTGACCTGTTCCAAACCTGCCAAATTACTTGTATTACTATCAAAATATTCTTTCATATTTACATGGTTACGGAGTATCACTTCTTTTCTTATATCAATAAGATCTTCTCTTTGAACTAAACAAAAATGACAAGAATAATTCGAATTGGCTAATTTATAAGTTAACGAAAACGTGCAAGCTTCCGGCCAATCACAGATTATAGTGGATATTCTCGGAAAAAACCAAATATCTTTGTCATCAATATTAAAATCAACACCATCACCTTGGAATAATGGATCTAAAAAAAATTTAATAGAATTATGAAAGGTTTCGCTATATGTGTTGCCCAAATCCCAAATAATTTGGGATTTGGGATGCCAAAATGCACAAATTACTAGTATTTGGGATTTGGGATTTGGGATTTCGGCAAAAAATACTAATTATAATTTGGGATTTGGGATTTGGGATTTCGGCAAAAAATACTAATTATAATTTGGGATTTGGGATTTGGGATTTCGGCATTTGGGATTTCGGCATTTGGATTTCGAATTTGGGCGGCAGGTATAGGTTTCGCGAGCTAATTCCTTAAATTCAGAAGATTTCTTTTCCTTTTCATTTTTAGCAGATAAAATTGGGAGATATCCTAACAGTTGTTTCGCGTCTTCTTTGTTCCTTCTCCATGTGGGAATATTTCCAAGAGATACATATATAGGATGTAATGAACTCTTTCCTAATGTATCAGTAGTAGTTGCATCTGAATAGAGAATGATTGACAAAATATTTGCGTGATTTGAAATTGATCTTTCTGCCCGTTTCCACCAATTTCCGGAATTTTGTTCTCCATATGATTTTTCATCCTCGATCTAACAGTTTATTAATATAATTATTAAGAAATTTCTGATATAAGTATTTACCTTCGAATTTTCATATCTAAACATCAAATTTTTTAATATATCTGGATTTGACAAAAGGTTTTTAATACAGTTTTTAATGGGACGATAATGAACAAAGTAATCTTGACTATTATGAGTAAGTACGCAATATTTAGAATATGACAATTGTGAAATATTCATTTTATCCATGAACTTTCATCCAGTTTCGATGTTTTTTGGAAGAGGTGACAATTGAGATAAATCTGAATATTTGTTAAAGAGCATTTCTAGCTTTGTTATTAAGATTATTTTCTATAACAAGTGCCATCAAATCCGCATATGCTTCATTTGGAAATTCTTTAATGTTTTCAACTTCGGGTTCTTCATTGCTTTGTAAACTTGCAGGTAAAATTTCATCAAAGTTTTCATATTCCTCCAGAATATTGCTTGAATGTGATACGGGTTTTTCATTGCTTTGTAAATTTGCGGGTAAAATTCCATCAAAGTTTTTATATTCCTCCGGAATATTACTTGAATGTGATATTTCACCAAAAGAAATATCACCAGCATAATCCTGATCACTTTCATATTGGTAAAAAACTTGTGAGTTTTCTTCTCGAATAATTTGAAATTCATTTATGCGACTAAAATCTTCATCATCTAATGACATTTTGTTAACACTTGNCTTTTCCAATATTTCAAATCTGTATTTTTATTTTTATTAGTTTTCTCAGTAATTAATAAAATTTTAAATGTTTCTCTTTGTAATTTCTATATTACATTTCGTGATATAAAAAGAATATCTTACAAATACTATATCTGTAAAATAAATATGATTTTTCGAATATATATACAACATTTTTTTTAATTAAAAAAGAAATCAAAATTTTTTTTGCCTGTTATAAAAATGGGGTATTAAAGAAAATATATAAATAATTCTCTTTATTTTCTTTATTTTGTAATTTCCTATATTATATTCTGTGATATAAAAATAATATTTTATAAAAATACTATATCTGTAAAATAAATATGATTTTTTCAAATATATACAACATTTTCTGTATTAAAACAGAAATGATAAAATTTGTAATACAAGGAAAATATATAATAAAATTTGTAATACAAGAAAAATATATGATAAATTCGTAAGTTTAATAAATATTACCATTTTGTATTACATATGTAACACAAAAATATTACATATGCAGTGATGTTCAAAATGTGCTTCCAATAAAATTTTATTGGAATTGGAAGTTCCATTGGAAGTTCTATTGGAAGAATTGGAAGTTCCAACATCAGGAAATTTTTTATGTCGGAGGTTATTGTAATAATTTCATTTTCAAAGGTTATTGAAGGTTATCGATATCAATAACCTCCGGAGTATTACGTTTTATTAATAAAAATGAAGGTTTTCGGTACCAATAACCTTCGTAAATATTACGTTTATGTTGGAGGTATTCGAAGGTTATCGGAGTGAAGGACTTCGAAGGCTTACGTTTAAAAAAATTTACTGATGAATATCTCATGTGTATTGAAATCTTCCAATCAAATACTTTGGCTATTGTATATAATAATTGAAGTTCCATTATTTCCAATACTTCTAATATACTCTTTTAAATGAATATGAATATTCAATAATTGATAAAAAAACAAATATGAATTAAAAATTTGTTTAATTCTTACAAATACAATGTTAAACTAATAAAATTTAATAAATTTCTATAATATTTATGTCATGTGTCTTATAATAAATATCTTCCAATTCTTCCAATGAAAATTTATTGGAATTGGAAGCCTATTGGAAGGATTGGAATTGGAAGTCCAATAGTGCTTCCAACTTCCAGAGAACATCACTATACATATGTAACACAAAAATATTTTGTTTATTTTGTTTATTTACAATGGTATACTCCTTGCCTCCTGTCTTTTGCCTTTGCTCTATTACTATTATATGCTATATTCTTTATATTTTTTCAAATTTACATACTTTAGGATGTAGTTATATAATATTGCACGTATTTTTTATTTTATTTACAATGGTATACTCCTTGTCTCCTGTCTTTTGCCTTTGCTCTATTATTATTATATGCTATATTCTTTATATTCTCTCAAATATACATACTTAGGATGTAGTTATATAATATTGCACGTATTTTTTATTTTATTTACAATGGTATACTCCTTGTCTCCTGTCTTTTGCCTTTGCTCTATTATTATTATATGCTATATTCTTTATATTCTCTCAAATATACATACTTAGGATGTAGTTATATAATATTGCACGTATTTTTTATTT
>PQFF01000173.1:99654-118751 GCA_003547095.1 Diversispora epigaea | reverse complement strand
TTAGGATGTAGTTATATAATATTGCACGTATTTTTTATTTTATTTACAATGGTATACTCCTTGTCTCCTGTCTTTTGCCTTTGCTCTATTATTATTATATGCTATATTCTTTATATTCTCTCAAATATACATACTTAGGATGTAGTTATATAATATTGCACGTATTTTTTATTTCAATTTTTTTTTTCATTTTCCGTAATATTATTATTTTTTACTTGCATTTTCCGTAACATTACTATTACCTTTACATGAAATTATTAATACACTGAGTTTAAACTGTAGTTTAACAACTCTAGACAGACATTTTTTTTTGTTTTATTTCGATAACGCTACAAATTTTATTTTATTGTCTGATAATAAGGTATGTATGTATTAGTTGTTACTATATGCTATATTCTTTCGAATCTACATACTTTAGAATATAATTAAATAATACTGCACATATTTTTATTAGTTTCTATAACATTACTATTTATTTCAATTTTTTTATTTGCATTTTCCGTAACATTACTATTTTTTTTGTTTATTTTTATGAAATATTTATTTATTATTTAAGATAAGCAATTTGAACGAATTATTTAAAAAAAAAAAACAAAACCCTTCGCGCACCTCTTCATATTCATGCGCTTCTTCCTCACGCCTTTCCTCGGCTTCAGCTTCATGCCCTTCTTCAGCTTCAGCTTTATGCCCTTCTTCGGCTTCAGCTTTACGCCCTTCTTCGGCTTCAGCTTCACATTCTTCTTTATTTCCACGTCCACTACTAGAATCTGAAGATTCAGACTTAACCTTGTCTTCGGTAGATCAAATGAATGATGGTATAATAATATATTGGTTTAATTATTTCAAAAAAAATTAAAATGACCAAAAATTTTTTATGTTTCAAGCCGTTACAAGAAGAATCTTTTCGAAATTGGATAATCTAAAAACACTTCTAGAAAAAGTTAAAAAAAATCAAGAAGACATGAAAGAAGAAATAAAAACTATTAAAGAAGAAGTCGCCATACTTTCACATGACCAAGCTTGTATAGATGTTAGTATAATATTAAAATTTGAACATTTCGCAAATNTGGCCTAAGAAAAAAAATATTCCAAATCTTCAAATCACCTGGGCGATTTCTATTTCAGAAATTTTTCTCAACCCGAAAAATGAAGTTATCAAAATGTCAGAAGAAATTATACAACCGGCTTTTGCAAGAAATTTAGTAAGTAAATTTCATATCACGCCAAATTTTTAAAATTTTCGAAAACTAACAAAATTTTAAAAAATAGAGAAAAATTGAAAATGAAGAAGGTTTTAAATACGAATCAGACTCATCTCCAACTCTCCAAGGACCAGTATCTCCAGAAAGACAGAAAGATCCTGAAAAACAGATAGAACCCGAAAGAAACAAAGGAAAGAAAAGAATTATTGAAATCGAAACTCTACGAAAAAATCTTAAAAAATCCAAAAGAAAAGTAGAAAATAACGAATATGAAGGTAAAAAAAATGATGAATATGAAGATAACGAAGGTGAAGAAGGTGAAGAAGGTGACGAAGGTGAAGATGACGATGACGAAGATGACGAAGATGAAGAAGGTGAAAATGAAGAATATCATAATGAAATAGTAAATATAGAAAGCGAGGATTAAAAAATAAAAAATATAATTTTAAATATTTGGAAATTTTTGTATTAATGTAAATAAAATAATAATAATAATAATAAAATAATAATAATATTTGAAAAATAATAAAAAATTTTGTAAATTTTGAAAACTTTACGAAAATTTTTTGAAAAGTTGTGAAAAGTTTCGAAAACTTTGTGAAAAGTTGCGAAAAGTTTCGAAAATTTTGTGAAAAGTTGCGAAAAGTTTCGAAAACTTTGTGAAAAGTTGCGAAAAGTTTCGAAAACTTTGTGAAAAGTTGCGAAAAGTTTCGAAAACTTTGTGAAAAGTTGCGAAAATTTTCGAAAACTGTGTGAAAAGTTGCGAAAATTTTCGAAAACTGTGTGAAAAGTTGCGAAAATTTTTTGCGAAAATTTCTGAAGATGTCAGGAATTTGCGAAAATTTTCGAAGTGAAAATTTGCGTAAATTTTTGCCTATTAAAATTTCCTGATGATATATACTTGCATACTAAATTATTTTGAAGCCTCAAAATTGCAATTTTAGGAAAAAAAGTCAAAATAGTTTTTCATAGAAGACGAAATTATTTTACTTAAAACCCGAAATTTTTTGACTACCCAGATAAATCCCTTAATTAAAGATATATATAACTAGATACTTTTTTTACTTTCATATATAGAATAGATTCTGTATAAATCTCAAAAAGATGAAATACCTCCAAAAATTCAAAATCAATTTTGGAAATATGTATAGTAACATGTGGTGAAAATGTATAAGTTGATAAATAAGATTTCAAACGATTATACTCTTGGATTTCCATTTTAAATAACTTTTTGTTAGAACACTGACAACTTGGACTGAATTAAATTTACAGTCGAATTTAAAAATTTTCTATTATATAAGTTTTAAGCAGAAAACAAAACTAATATTCGAATCGGGAGAAAAAGTCAGTATTATTATGTTTTTTTCCAGCTTGATGTAAAATGGTAATATTATAAGAATCTAATCGAAGGCGCCATGTGCTTGTTTTCCAGATAACTCTGCAGTTCGTAACCATTTTAAAGCTGCATAATCGGTTAACACAAAGAAATGTGTAGCATTAAAATATTGTTTAAAATGTTCAATGACCCATACTACAGCTAAATATTCAAGGTCGGTAGTGGAATAATTTTTTCTGCTTTATTTAAGCTTTGGCTTACATATGCAATAGTATATTCTCTTTTATTTTCTTTGTCTCGTTGTGCTAATACAGCTCCTAATCCAGATTCAGACGCATTAGCGTACAGATAAAATGGTTGATCAAACTTTAGATGTTGTAAAATAGGGGTGGTAATCAGATATTCCTTTAATTTTTTAAAGGCTTCTTGTTGCTTATTGGTTCAATTAAATACGTCTTTCTAAAACAATCTATTCAATGGTTTTGCAGTATCAGAAAACTTGTTGATAAATTTCCTATAGTAAAAGGCAAGACCTAAAAATCCTCAAAGTGTACAGAGGTTATGCGAGATTGGAAAGTTTTTGACTTTAATTATTTTATCTTCATGATCTTGTGACCCAAAAATTTAATAGTTGGCAGAAAGAAAGAACATTTATCCTTATTTAATTTCAATTTCGTTTCTCGTAGGACTTTAAATATAGTTTCTAAATGTTTAACATGTTCTTCAAAAGTTTCTGAATATATGATTACATTATCGAGATAAATAATCAAAAATTTATTAATGAATTTGGATAAGACCTTGTCCATTAAACACTAAAAAGTTACAGGGGCATTACAAAGGTCAAAAAGCATAATGTTAAATTCAAAAAAACCATGTTTAGTAATGAAAGCTGTTTTTTTTTTATCTTCTTCTTTGACTGCGACTTGCCAATAATCAAAGATCAAGTCTAATGTAGAAAACCATTTAGCATTTTGAAAAAAGTCAAGAATGTTATCAATTACTGGAAGCAGATATACATCCTTTTCAGTTTCCTTGTTTAATTTTCAGTAGTCAATACAGATTCATTTCTTATTATTTTTTTTTGATACAATTACAATTGGAGAAACCCATGGACTGTTTGATTTCCGAATAATTTCTTTTTCTAACATGGCTTAAATTTTTCCTTTCACAAATTTATTTTCACTTGAGGTGATTCGGCATAGTTGTTGTTTGATTGGTTGGACATTAGTTTTGATTTTATGTTCTACAACGTGTATCTAAGTAAGTTTGATTATCTGTTCTTCCTTTGAAATATTTTCTGCAAAGACATTTGTATGTTCAATAAATAGTTCATCTACAATAATTTCTTGTTCGTTCAATATTCCTTTTTGAATTGGAGATTACACAGTTTTAGAGGTGGTTATTGTCCGGAGCATGGTGTAGGACTCACATTTTCAGGTAAGGTCACAAGATCATAGGCACATATAAATAAAGTCATATGACCAGATAAATACATACTAGAGCTCTTTATAGAAAATGTTCGTCTGTCCACCCACGTGATATGATATCTATAGAGTCACGTGACCATATAAACATACTAGAGCTCTTTGTAGAAAATATTCGTCTGTCCACCCATGTGACGGCATATTACCACGTGACCGCATATTATTATTAATTAATTTAATATTTATTGAATATTTAGCTTCGGACTTATAACAGTCCCTGTTTTCCTAGTATTAGTAAGAAATACAGCAGGATTTTTTTCAAAAATTTCACTCGGCTTTTTATAGTCTTGCTGAGGACTATCTATATAATAGTATTCATCAGTATCATCTTCTTTAACGATTTGTTTGAAGTAACAAAATTCCAATTCTTTTAAATCATCTTCAAGTTCATATTCTAATTCGTCTTGGATCTCTTCTTCATATTCTTCCTCAGAATCAATATAGGAAACTAATTGGTCAGAATGAGTTGTTGTAACAGTTGTTTCTTTATTATTATAAGTTAACTTGAGAGTAAAGCTGGTGTCCTTAATTATTTTTACAAGTCCTTAATATTACGGATTTTTTAAATGAATTACGATACAAATCCGTAATTCCGTAACTAATTACGGACTTTTGTGTAACAATAAAGTATATATTTGGAATCTCCATGTTTCTGGCTTCAAAATGATACTTTTTTCATTCAAATCGGATAATTTTTGACCGAAATATTTTAAAATAAAGTTTACTAATTAAAAATTAATTTTAAAAATAATTACTAATAGTTTTTACATATAAAACTTTTAATTTTAATAATTAAACATTAAAAGTATTAATAATTAAACTTAAAGTTAAGAATAATTTGTATTTTATGTAGAAGTTTCAAATTCTGTACATTAAAATTAAAATAACTATAGATATTTAAACTTAAATGTTTAAAAATTTAATAATAAAATTTTAAAATTAAATAATTATGAGTATCATTTTTACTTACGGAATAATTACGGACTTACGGAACAATTACGGACTTANATTTCACTCGGCTTTTTATAGTCTTGCTGAGGACTATCTATATAATAGTATTCATCAGTATCATCTTCTTTAACGATTTGTTTGAAGTAACAAAATTCCAATTCTTTTAAATCATCTTCAAGTTCATATTCTAATTCGTCTTGGATCTCTTCTTCATATTCTTCCTCAGAATCAATATAGGAAACTAATTGGTCAGAATGAGTTGTTGTAACAGTTGTTTCTTTATTATTATAAGTTAACTTGAGAGTAAAGCTGGTGTCCTTAATTATTTTTACAAGTCCTTAATATTACGGATTTTTTAAATGAATTACGATACAAATCCGTAATTCCGTAACTAATTACGGACTTTTGTGTAACAATAAAGTATATATTTGGAATCTCCATGTTTCTGGCTTCAAAATGATACTTTTTTCATTCAAATCGGATAATTTTTGACCGAAATATTTTAAAATAAAGTTTACTAATTAAAAATTAATTTTAAAAATAATTACTAATAGTTTTTACATATAAAACTTTTAATTTTAATAATTAAACATTAAAAGTATTAATAATTAAACTTAAAGTTAAGAATAATTTGTATTTTATGTAGAAGTTTCAAATTCTGTACATTAAAATTAAAATAACTATAGATATTTAAACTTAAATGTTTAAAAATTTAATAATAAAATTTTAAAATTAAATAATTATGAGTATCATTTTTACTTACGGAATAATTACGGACTTACGGAACAATTACGGACTTATGGATAATTACGAATTACGGAATTACGGATTTTTTTTTATTGAAATCCTTAATAATTACGATACAGGCAGTAATATTATAACTCTTAATTCACAATTACGGGTACCACCTTTACTTGAGAGTACAATCTTTGAAATTTTAACGAGACTGTGTTTTCTTGAAAAAGTCAATTTCTAATAGGAGATTATCTTCAGTGGATTCAATTACTTGTAATTGCATAGGTACAAGTAAATCTTATATAACAATTTCTACAGAGTTAATAATTCCTAACACTGGTTGAAAATTTATAAAACTTACACCTATTGGATACCAGATAGGTATAGTATCTGTGCCTAATATTGTATACATATCGGGTATCCAATAGATATAAAAAAACATTTTTCACACTTATCAGGTACCCGATATATGTAAAAAAATATTTTTCATACCTATCGGGTACCCGATATGTGTACAATATTAAGCACGAATACTACACCTATCTGGTACCCAATAGGTGTAGGCAGGGTTGTGGTTGTACACTGTTTTGCTCAAAATCTTAGTACAGTACAGCTTCGTACGGCCAATTAGATTCGATAAAAATTATGTGATTATAATTAGTAATCAATTAAAATCTATAGAAATCATATGATCCAGATTGTACTACTTGTATATGTACAATAATTCCCAACCCTGGGTGTAGGTTTTATAAATTTTCAACCAATGTAAGGCTTGTTCTTGATCACCATTAGCAACGATTACTGTTACTTTGGAGGATCTATCTATTTCAAGGCCTAATCGTTTTCTTAACTTATTAGTAATTATATTAACAGCTGCACTAGAGTCCAATATAATAGCAATTGGATTTCCCTTGATTCAAACATAACATTTGGCTGCAATTGTTTGTTTTCCTTCACCAGTTTTTAAGAGATTTGTAGCAGTAGGTCATTTGAAAATTTTAGTTAAGTTCTTTTTTTGTTCAGAGTACTTCAGCAATTGACCAATCTTTGCACTAGCTTGCATTTGTAGAATATCTTCGGAAATATTGTAGGGTTCCAACTTGTTGATTATAGAGGGTTGTCGTTTAGTTTTTACTATCTTCTTCATAATGCTTCTCGTCTTCTTTTTGTTTTTGTAATTCTTCATTTCTACATCTAAATCGTAATTAGTGTAAGGGTCTTCTTCAAAATCTACTAGAACTTCTAGTTCTACTATTTTTGGTACAGGTGCCGATTGATTTGGTTTTAGAATAATAGTCGGCTGTCTCGTAGTTCTTTCTGATTTTTTTATAAGATTTACTTGGGTATCAAATTTATTTCTAATAGCTTCATGAGCTTCATATTCGTCTTTGCTGATGTTATTAAATTGTTCCACGTAACTTATATTTCGATTATAGGGTTATTGTAGTTTCTTCTTTTTAGACAAACAGTCTCTCGCGAAGTGTTCTATTTCTTCACAATTGTAACATTTTCCTCTTAATTGGAGTGGTTGATAAACATTATTGCTTGGTTCACAAGGTTGTTCTTGAAATCTATTTTGAAATCTATTCCTTGATCTAACTTGTCTGGACAATTCGTCAAGTTGCTGCGCAAAGTTTATTTACAACTTATTAAATCGTTTGACTAGGTCGTCAAATTCTGTATCAAGAGTCTTTTTTTTTTTTTCTCTTACTTCTTTTTTAATTTCTTTCCTTCTTTTTTCTTTCATATTTTTTTTCTTCGTCATCACTTGAGTCGCTAGACTCGGTATTCGAGCTTTCATATTTAAAAGTTTTCTTTAAATATCGTTTAAGTTCGCTTCTTTCTTGTTCGTAAACCTTAGCTTTCTTATATGCTGTTGCTAAGTCAGCTGACTTATGTGTTTTTACGATGACTTTTATATCAGATAATAATCTTTGTATAAAATAAGGAAAAGTATGNTTTCTAATAGCTTCATGAGCTTCATATTCGTCTTTGCTGATGTTATTAAATTGTTCCACGTAACTTATATTTCGATTATAGGGTTATTGTAGTTTCTTCTTTTTAGACAAACAGTCTCTCGCGAAGTGTTCTATTTCTTCACAATTGTAACATTTTCCTCTTAATTGGAGTGGTTGATAAACATTATTGCTTGGTTCACAAGGTTGTTCTTGAAATCTATTTTGAAATCTATTCCTTGATCTAACTTGTCTGGACAATTCGTCAAGTTGCTGCGCAAAGTTTATTTACAACTTATTAAATCGTTTGACTAGGTCGTCAAATTCTGTATCAAGAGTCTTTTTTTTTTTTTCTCTTACTTCTTTTTTAATTTCTTTCCTTCTTTTTTCTTTCATATTTTTTTTCTTCGTCATCACTTGAGTCGCTAGACTCGGTATTCGAGCTTTCATATTTAAAAGTTTTCTTTAAATATCGTTTAAGTTCGCTTCTTTCTTGTTCGTAAACCTTAGCTTTCTTATATGCTGTTGCTAAGTCAGCTGACTTATGTGTTTTTACGATGACTTTTATATCAGATAATAATCTTTGTATAAAATAAGGAAAAGTATGGCCAGCATTAAAGTTGGCTCGTTTAGCTAGTTTTTTAATTTGATGAAAATATTCATCAATGGTTTCTCTTTTTAGTTACTTAAGACTTCTTAGTTTTTCTTGCAATTGCTCGCGCCAATCATCAGTACAATAATTTTCAATAAAGGTGGTTTGTAATTCAACCCAAATATGTGCATTATAATCTTTAGACCATTTACAGTACCATTCTCGAAGTTCTTTTTTTAAATAAACACCAAATACAACTCTTTTTCTGTCACCATTCTATCTATTCGCTTTAGTGACTACTAAGAATTTTTGTAATTATTCTTGTATATTTTCGTTAGGAGTTTCAGAGAATTTAGGAGGTTTTGTGACGAATGTTGCCATATTTTTTTCTGCTATTAATTGTGGTACAGGTTCTATTTCCTCATAGATTTGTTGTAAGAATTGTCGTAGGTTTTTGTTATTATAAGCTTCGATATCTTGATCTTCCTCGTTTGGTTTTTCTCTTTTTAATTCTAAGTTATTATTATTATCAGATCTGTCTAAGTTGATTAGTAATTGGTCTTTAGATTCTACATCAGTATTTCTATTTCTTGGTGGACCTGTTATAGGTTAATATTCAATTTTAGAATCTGAATCATTTTGTCCTGTTAAAAAGTCTCTTTGTATGTGTCGCTAATTCTCTATAGGACTTATAGATCGATCTGTGGAGTTAGAATTAATAGGAGTATTCGAGTGAGTTGATAGTCTTGTTTGTGTAAAAGTTGAACCTTCAGGAGAAAGGTTTCCTCTTTGAATCTGGACTAATAGGGGTGGAAACTTTGGTGGAAGTAGTGTGTTTAAAGATAGTTGAACTGGTTGCCATTGTTTGTGATACAAGCGATGTCTTCTAGGTATATTTATGGTTAATCGTGATCGATTTCATTGTTGAGTTACTTTTTAATTAATTTAACAGACTATAGCTATCTTGTAACCACTCTAAGTCGTAAAGAATTTGCTGACAATTATCTTTAATTCAAGTTAAACAATTTATTTGAGTTCTAATATGACGAAACTCTTGTACTTCTCTAGAATCTACAATTGCGGGGGCTCCGTTATTCCTTTGTTCTTCACAAAATTAATTATTTCTTCAATTTTTTGATTATAAATTTTAGTAATTTTAGCAATGGTTTTGTTTAATTGCTCAATTCGTTTACGATTAATCATAGGAAAGTAAAAAGGAAACTAATTTTTTGAAAAAGAAACAGATTTACAAAGGTCAGTTATCTTAAGTAATTTTAATTTATTGCAACTAATGCAATCAATTTACTAAAAATCAAACTATACTAAAAAAAGTTTTTTCCAAACTCTGTTGTTATCACTAGAATTAATTTAAACTTTCTTAATTCTACTAAAAAATTTACTATTTACTAAGCTACTAAAGTTCAACTAATTGCAGAAGTTAAACTAATCAATAAAATCAGATCTCACAGTCACCATCAAATTGTTGACCATAACTACTTTCGAGATCAAAATCAGGGTAGTAAAGCAATTATAATAGGGATTATATATTATAAAAGGACTATATACTAAAGTTGAGATGGTAAATATACGAAGGATTTTATTAGTGCGATTTCTAATGTCGAAAGAGGCAGATGTAAGTTTTTTATACAAAATACAAGCAACAAATGCTTAAACAATTAACAATTCACTAAGAATTATTATCAAATAGTCACTAAGACTTTATTTCTTGAGCTCGATCTTAATTAGAACTATTTTTATATCTGGGCAAAAATACTTTCTATTTATAAGAAAATACTAAAATATTACGAATTATAGTCATCAGTAAATTTTTTTAAACGTAAGCCTTCGAAGTCCTTCACTCCGATAACTTTCGAATACCTCCAACATAAACGTAATATTTACGAAGGTTATTGGTACCAAAAACCTTCATTTTTATTAATAAAACGTAATACTCCGCAGGTTATTGATATCGATAACCCTCAATAACCTTCACTTTATCATAATAAACGTAATATTTATGAAGGTTATTGGTACCAAAAACCTTCATTTTTATTAATAAAACGTAATACTCCGCAGGTTATTGATATCGATAACCTTCAATAACCTTCACTTTATCATAATAAATGTAATATTTGCGAAGGTTATTGGTCCGATAACCTTCAATAACCTTTGAAAACGAAATTATTATAATAACCTCCGACATAAAAAATTTCCTGATGTAATTAATAATCTAAAAAATATTCCAGGACTTTCTATAACTTTCTGGTACGATTATTAAAATTATTTTTAGAGATTTTACTAAAGGTTTTAGTAATTTAATCAGGGATAAAATCTCTTATTGCGCAATGTTACACATTATACAGGATCTACATCAGGAAACTTTTTAGAGCGTAAATTTACAGAAATTTACGGGACCTACAGAAATTTACATTTAAAAAAATTAATTTTTTTGACTTTGATCACTATTTATAAGACAGGGAGTGATTTTTTACTAAGATATTCTTACATCAGTAAATTTTTTTAAACGTAAGCCTTCGAAGTCCTTCACTCCGATAACTTTCGAATACCTCCAACATAAACGTAATATTTACAAAGGTTATTGGTACCAAAAACCTTCATTTTTATTAATAAAACGTAATACTCTGGAGGTTATTGATATTGATAACCTTCAATAACCTTCATTTTATCATAATAAATGTAATATTTGCGAAGGTTATTGGTCCGATAACCTTCAATAACTTTTGAAAACGAAATTATTACAATAACCTCCGATATAAAAAATTTCCAGATGTATGACAGATCGAAAGATCTGGTTCTTAACTACAAGATAATATGTATTTCATTTCTGTAGCATCAATATTCGTAAAGATATTCACGTTTAAAGTTTCACATCTATGAAAAAATTTCCGTGTAAATTTTCTGAAAATTTTTGTAATTCTGCCAGAAATTCACGTAACGTCATAGAAATTTTTGACAGAATTACAAAAATTTTCAGAAAATTTACATGAAAATTTTTTCATAGATGTGAAACTTTAAACGTGAATATTTTTGTGAATATTGATGCTACAGAAATGAAACACATATTATCTTGTAGCTAAGAACCAGATCTTTCGATCTGTCATAGGAATATCTTAGTAAAAAATTACTCCCTGTCTCATAAATAGTAATCAAAGTTAAAAATTTTGATTTTTTTAGGTGTAAATTTCTGTAAATTTATGTTTCCTGATGTACTTTAGAATTTATATAAATAATAAAAACTCTAAATGTAATACAAATATCGAAATAATAACTATACTAAAAATAATACATATAAATGAATTACTATCAATAATAACTATATAATAAATAATGAAAATAATATTTTTTTTTGTTCCAGTGAGGCCTTGCCTCAAATTTTATTAGAAAAATAAAACATAAGATACATAACTTATTCTAATGACTATTAGTTAAAGATGAGACTCAGATTAACCCGAAGGGACATGCTTGCAAAAATAATGAAAATAATATAAAATATAAATATAATAATATTAAAATAAAAGAATAAAAATAAGGTTAACAGCATATAAGAAACTTTATCAAGAATTATTTAGAGACGTTCTAGTACGTTATAAGAATAAAACGTTTATAAAATGCACTAGAATGGTGCATTCTAGTATGCTATAAAAACAAAACATTCGTAAAACGCACTAGAACAGTATATTTATTATGCTATATAAATGAAACGTTTATAATACATACTAGAATGCACTATAAAAACTATGATATTTAAAATATACTTAAAATATACAGTGGATGTCAGTCGAAATCATCAACCCCCTAAGATGGTGACCAATTTTATAGGTAATAAAAAAAATGATATAAGCGCAAAAACAGCCAATCATATTCAGAGATCTTAGAAAAAAAAATGTCGAAAATTATTTTATTCAATTTAATAAAACGTTAACTCGATTCATTACATCTTCATTAATTCTTCTATGTGATTTATTATTTTTTACAGCATATTCTGCTACTTTTCCTGTTAATTGATATCTATATGCATCCATCCAACGCCAAGATAATCGTGCATAAGAACAGATTGTTTCAATAGAAACAGATTCAAATGTTAAAGGTAAATTCTTTTTTAGTGACTGTAATGTATATTCACAATTATTTCGAGTGTATCTTTTAGCTGCACCCCAGTATAATTCGATATAATTAAATTCCAGATGAAACTTTGGATAGAAAATAATCTAAATTATATTGAATTTTTTAATTAAAAAAATAAAATAAAATTTAATAAATAACTAGCCATTTATTTTTTTTTGGGTATCCACCACATGAATAAGATTGGAATTGACAATGTTAATTAGTGTCACATTTGTTATACATTTTTTTAATTTAGTTTAAAAAATTAATTAAATCAAGGAGAGTGTTAAGATTTTTATTTTTATTTATTTTAAGAAAGTACATGAGGATTTAATCTTGAAATTTCAGTTAACCTTTGATATTCCTGGAGGTAATGATATTGATGATGTTTGAATTAATTGTGTATTAAATATTTGATCTGATACTTGATTTATTTGTATATTGTTTAATTCTTCTGATTGTATATTGTCAGATAGATTTAATAAATTTTCATATTCATTATCAAATGAGTAAATTACCGGATTCATTTTGGATAGATTTTTTAATCAATAAATATAATTAAAAAATAAAAAATTATATTTTGAATAAAAAAATTTATGGCACTTGTCCTTTATTTATTTATGTTTTTTAAAAAAATTTAAATTTGAAATTATTTTTATAAAATAAATCATTTTTCCATTTTTATTATTAATATAAACTTTATTTTCAAAAATATTAATTATTTAAAAATTCAATTAATTAAATGAAAAAAGAAAAACTATTTATTATTAAAAAATTTAAAATATCTTGTTTACTCAAAAAGATAAAGAAGATTGATTTATTTATTTTTTAATAAATAAAATAAATAATACTGTTTTTAATAAAAATCAATAAAAAAATTATTTGATATATTAAAAAAACATGAATTTTTTAAAACATAATAATAAAAATAAATGATTTTAAAAGATTTAAATTTTTTTTAAAGAATATTAATTATTTTGTGTTCTGGTTGTTCTGGTTTTTCTGGATGTTTTTGTTGGAGGTTTATATGGTTCTGATTGTTCTGGTTGTTCTTGTTGGGAATTTAAAACATTCATATTTGGAAGAGGATTAGAATTTAAAGCAGTTGTAAGAGTATTAGTTAATCTTCTTCTTGTAGTTCTAGGTGATACTCCTCTTGCAACACAGTTTGGTTGTCTTGGATTTCACCAAGGTGCATTTATAGTTTGGTTATTGTTTGTTTGATAGTTATAGTTGTTGTTGTAAATTGAAGAAATATCTTCTAAGTCTAAAACAAACTTGAGAAGTGATATTTCCAGATTAGTTACTGGATCATTAATTGGAGGTACATTTTTGATTAGTCCAACCAAGATGGCAGTTGTGGATCTTGAATTTTGATTAATTGAGCCGGTTTTATTTATGAGGTATTGATTATTGGCTTTATGTTTTACTTCTAGCCAAAAGTTTTTTGGTTCTAAATCACCTAAATACTCATCAATGTTAAAATCTAAAACAGACTAATCATTTTCATTTCTTACTGTTTGTGTTGTAACTCCAGTTAGCACTGCATTGATTGCAATTGCAGGCATTGTATCAAAATTCATTTCATGAAGTACTTTAATTGAAGTAGCAGTAACCTTTAAAATAATAAAAAATCATGAACTAATTATATTATTTAATTTTTTAATTGTATAAAAAAAGAATAAGAGGACCAGTGAGAAATAAGAAGAATAAAAGAAAGAAAGATAAAAGGAGAAAGGTAAAAGAGAAAGTGACAAGAAAAAAAATGAGAAATAATCAAAGAGAAAAAAGACAAGACAAAAAAGAAACTTACTGAATACCAGCCTTCATAGGCAATGAATTTACCTTCCAGAAATATTACTTGCTCATTCTCAAAGTCTTCTATATTGTTTTCAACTTCTTGGTTTAGTGGAATAAAAACTTTTATTCATAAATAAATAATTTCAGCAGGATCCACATCATTTAATCTTGAGATTGCAGTTATTTCTTTTAAAATAAATTCATTTGTATTTCATTCACTACAGCTATGTAAATAGCAAATAGTCTGTAATTTTTCTGGCATTCTAGAATAATAATAAAATAATAATAATAAATTGTAATAATAAAATATATATATTTTTTAATTAAAATAATGGACTTGATTTCTATACTATAATTATGTAGGTTGAAAAAAAAATAATAAAATATTTATTAAAAAAGATATTGCAACATTTTATTTATCCTTTTTTTTGAAAAAGAATTGAAGATCAATATATATATAAATAATTTAACTTGTAAACATGAGAAATAATAAATTTAATTAAATATATTAAAATAGTTATTATGAAAAAAAATTATTTTTTATTTATTTTTTTAAGTGGTAAAAAGATATTAATTGTGATGATAATCACTTATAGTAATAATAATTTTAATAAAATAATCACTTATATTAATTTTTATAAATGATAAAAAAAAACGATTTTTTTTATTTATTTTTATTTATTATAATGATTACTGAAAATGATTTTCAATAATTTAATAAAAAATCGCTTGTATTTATTTATTTTTAAGCGATAAAAAAAAATTTAAAAATTTATTTTTATTTTTATAGCGATTATCGAAAATCATTTGTGATAATCGCTAAAAATAAAAATTAAGTGATAAAAATAGTAATAAAAAATTAATTATTTTACTATTTTCGATAAGGGATAGTAAAAAAATAATTTTTTTTTTACTATTAATAAATTTATTTTTATAAAAAATTTAAAAATAGTAAAAAAAATTATTTTTTTACTCTCACTTATTGAAAATAGTAAATAATTAATTTTTTTTACTATTTTTATCGCTTAAAAATAAATATAAGCGATTTTTTATAAAAATAAAAAAATTAATTAAATATTTTACTATTTTTTATAAGCAATAGTAAAAAAATAAAAATAGTAAAAAAAAAATTATTTTTTTACTATCATTTATTGAAAATAGTAAATTTAATTTTTTTATTTTTATAAAAAATCGCTTATATTTATTTTTAAGCNTTTTTTAAGTGGTAAAAAGATATTAATTGTGATGATAATCACTTATAGTAATAATAATTTTAATAAAATAATCACTTATATTAATTTTTATAAATGATAAAAAAAAACGATTTTTTTTATTTATTTTTATTTATTATAATGATTACTGAAAATGATTTTCAATAATTTAATAAAAAATCGCTTGTATTTATTTATTTTTAAGCGATAAAAAAAAATTTAAAAATTTATTTTTATTTTTATAGCGATTATCGAAAATCATTTGTGATAATCGCTAAAAATAAAAATTAAGTGATAAAAATAGTAATAAAAAATTAATTATTTTACTATTTTCGATAAGGGATAGTAAAAAAATAATTTTTTTTTTACTATTAATAAATTTATTTTTATAAAAAATTTAAAAATAGTAAAAAAAATTATTTTTTTACTCTCACTTATTGAAAATAGTAAATAATTAATTTTTTTTACTATTTTTATGCTTAAAAATAAATATAAGCGATTTTTTATAAAAATAAAAAAATTAATTAAATATTTTACTATTTTTTATAAGCAATAGTAAAAAAATAAAAATAGTAAAAAAAAAATTATTTTTTTACTATCATTTATTGAAAATAGTAAATTTAATTTTTTTATTTTTATAAAAAATCGCTTATATTTATTTTTAAGCATAAAAATAGTAAAAAAAATTAATTATTTACTATTTTCAATACGTGATAGTAAAAAAATAATTTTTTTTTACTATTTTTAAAAATTTCAGAAATTATATAAACACCCGCTATTCTTTGGGTGGGTGGTGGGTGGAGGTTATTCTTCTTATCATGTATCATGTACCATGTACCATGTATCATGTATATAAATTCTTGACTTTTTTTTTTCCATTTCGGGTCATGAAAATCTTTTCAAAAAAGAGTATTGTTGGCAAATGATTGAACTTAAGAACTTACCAATACTCACCAATTGGGTGAAAGTATTTTGTGCTGTGACTTCACTGAAAAAGGAATAATAATAGGGTAAAATCTATATTATGATAATTAAAAATTACCTTATGGTTTTGAGATTCAATTTCTTGCTGAATTAGTCCTTTTTGTGCAAGAAAATTTTGTTGATTAGCAAGTAACCGACGAGCACAACAATCAATAATATTAGAATCTGGTTCTTTTTTTAAACATGTTTGACAATCTAATACCATATTATTTTTCCATAAATTTTTTTCTTTTAAAATCTATTTTATACCTTTAGGTTTTCCGCGTAAATTAACTTGTTGTCTTGTTTTTGAGTCAATAATAAAAAAATCATTTTCTATTATCATTGATTGTCTTTGTCCATTCCAAAATGTATTGCGCATAATTGATTGTACATCTCCTGATCCCTTATTCATTTTACTTGCTACCAAAGCATCAGCTGCAAAGGCAGTATGTGAAGTGGCATTATCAAATGTCCATATTCCAATACAATTTGGATGTGTCCGTTCAAAAATATTAGTTGCACAACGTAATTGTGCAACTAATTTTTCTCCATTTCAGTATCCATCACGATTTGCACCTAATATCATGGTAACTCTTGCTATTTCGTGTTCATCTTTTAGTGGATCAATTGTTTCTGTTAAAAAATCTGAAACATGGATACCTTGTCCTTGACCTTTTTTTCGTAATTGATATTCTCCTTCTGGTCCCCATACTATACGAGGTCCATCATAAGAATAAAATGTAGATTTATCATGTGTGATCCAAACATGTTCTTTTTCTCCAGGATTTAATTGAGGATATGTTCTTATTTTGCATTCTTTATCTAACCATTGGGACATAAATTGTTCATAATATTGAACCATTTCCAAAAACTTTTCACGATAAACTATACCTGTCGCCCAAATTCAAAATCCAAATGCCGAAATCCCAAATGCTGAAATCCCAAATCCCAAATTATAATTAGTATCTTTTGCCGAAATCCCAAATTCCAAATCCCAAATACTAGTAATTTGTGCATTTTGGCATCCCAAATCCCAAATTATAATTAGTATCTTTTGCCGAAATCCCAAATTCCAAATCCCAAATACTAGTAATTTGTGCATTTTGGCATCCCAAATCCCAAATTATTTGGGATTTGGGCAACACGTATACGATAAACTATCACATCTTGACGATTATGACCATCAATATAAGTTCCTTTTCGATAACAAGTGTGCTGAAAACTCATTTTATGTATCTATCTATATGCTGTACTGATTGAAATTGTTTGCTGTTTTTCAACATTTAATTCAGGAAGTATTTTTTCTTCAAAATATTGTTTTACCATTAAAGGATTAATTTGAAATTTATTGGTCCGGAGATATGAAGAAATACGAAGTGAGACAAGTTCATCATTAAGTAAGCTTTGTGATGAAAATTTTCCTTTATTAATTGGAATATGTTTACCTATTTCAAATAAATTATTAAATTAATTTTAAACTTATAATAAATTTTTTAATTAATTTAAATTTGAGATTATTAATAAACTAATTACCTTCTAAACATATTTTTGCCCATTTCCGAATACAATGTGCACGATATTGATCTTCTTTATAAATTTTGACAACCACTAGACTTGCATTTATTTTTTTTTCTCCTGATAATAACAAACGAAAATAAGAAATTATTGAGTAATAACGTATTTTTTGACTATTGGAAATATTTTTGGTATTGAACTATAATTCATATTACATGACAGAATTGATTAACATTAATAATAGCTATAAAAATAATATATAAAGTATAATGATAATAGAGATAATATATATAAGAAATATAATAATAAATAAATAATAATAAATATGAAATATTAGAATATATGAAAAATATGTTGACAATTCCTCCAAAAGGGTAAAAAAAAAAAAACTCTTTCCGATTATCATTTATTTTTCAAAAATACGCAGTAAATAAAAAATTCGAAATAGTTTTTTTTATATAACTTTTATTGAATTTTTGCTCAGATATGAGCGAACAGGAAGACCGACCTAGGAGGAAGGTCGCTAACTACTCCTCTACTAGAAGTCCGACAACTAAACGCAACAGGTTTAAATTTAACCCTCTTGACAACAAAAATAATAATAAAAACTTGGGAAAAAAAACTACTGAAACAAGCTCAGTCCCTCAAGGAGAAACCCAGTCGGAAAGCTCCAACACCGTAAGAAACAACACCCAGCTCAAAGAAACAACTTGGGAAGCAGAAAACATTTTAACAAATGAACAAAATATCATGAATTTGGAAGAGGATAATTTTAATAATGATAGCAACACTGGCACTCAAGAATGGCAACAAGTAACCAATCGAAAAGGTAAACAGAAAGTTGTAGATAACGATACAACAAGTAAAAATCAAGAAACAACAGTTGTAGAAGACAACGAATCAATTATTTCTTTTGAAGATATTAATGAAAACCAACATGAATGGCGTGAAGCCTTTGGGGCCAAGAAATACAAGATTTGGACATTCGCTTCACGAATTCCGGGTAAAACTATCGGGGACAAAATCGAAAAAATCAAAAGGTCATTTAGAGAAGTGACGGAATTGATTACGGTTAATTCGGAAGTCTTCAATAGATAAAGAATGATTTCTGTTTTTTTTGACAATGAGGAAAAAATGAATACAGCAAAAAAAATCAATGTAAGCGCAGATGCAGCACAGCCGAGCTACATGCATAGGGCTGTAATCTTTAAAAGGAATCCTCAAA